>CM036940.2:50796157-51386420 GCA_020352615.2 Yoshiicerus persimilis
TAGATTCGCTCTCAGTATTCAATGTCTACTACAAGAGAAAATAACATTGCTTTTCCTATTACATCCATATTTAGTTGCTACTAAGTGTGTTATTGCAATAATTAGAGGTCCGAACGGCCAGGCCCACTTTTACTACAGATATTCATTGGTTAGTTTGCTTTTAGAGTTGGAGAATAACTTCTGGCCGTGACGGGAGTCTAATGTTGGATAGTCTGCACACTTGCAACTTTTGATCCGCGAGCGGAACCGTACCGCACTAGTCCCAAAAAAGTTTTTAGCAAACCGCACCAAATAAGTCCCAAATATTTTTTTAGCAAACCGAACCGAACCAGTCGCAAAAAAATGTTTAAACTAACCGCACCGAACCGTGTTCGGTTCGGGTGCGGTTCGGAACTTATTCTTATTCACCGTGTCGTTATTTTACATTTTACCATCCTCAAGCCAAGATTTTTCTATGTTTAGAACAAATGCAATACACGGATTAATATTATATTTTAATTTTCTTTTTCCTATCACTCTTTTAATGAACAAAGATGTTTTAGTTTCCAACATGCTTACAAAGGTAAGCATTCAAGCTCGCACGTTGAACCCAGATATGAGATTAAGTTTTGTTAACTACGTAAAATTGAGAAGCAAGAATGAGACACAATCTTGCCATTTAAATTCTGTGCTAGTCATATATCTATTGAAAAAACAACTACTTTACCATGAAAATGTTGGTTACGATATATGTATAGGGTCTCATGACCCGCTTAAATGTCCTGCTACGGAAATCATACCATGAAAATAATGGGAGAGTACTCAACGTCAATTTTCTTCCGTATTGAAAGAATTAATAATTGTGGAAAGCAATGTTCGCGCACGATTGATAAAGTTCAACTTACGTGTCATTCTTGTTCGATACCACTGATGTGTAGAAGTCAAGGTGACTTTCCTCTATTGTTCGAAATGTCATTCAGGGAGCTCTCCAGGGAAATAATACTCAGCGTAATCTTTACCTAACCAACACTTGAAGTATGTATGTCACCGAATAGAACTCCGCCCCCTGACAACATAAAATTATGACTTTGGTCTTAAACGCTTTGGTATAACCTGTAGTTGCACCAAAACCAATTTCATGTCCCTACCTCAATTCCTTCACTGATTAAAAAATAAAATAACTGAAAAATACCCGAATTTGGGTACAGTGAGACGCATTACGCAAAACCCAAGGAGTGGCTAAGCCAAGGAAACTGTGCTGCATTCAAATGCAAGCAATATCCATCAAATCCCAATTCAGTCCCACAGTCCCGTCCCACACTCTACTAATTCCATTATCGTTGCCTTCGTTGTCAATTTCTCTTGGCGTTTTCAGCCACATTTTTTGGAACTTTTTCGTTTGTCCAGTCACTCCTGTCTCCTGTTGTCGTGGTCGTCATCATATCCGTCAGTGTCAATGTTTCAGCGACTTCAAATGTTTGACTTTTATGGAAACTGCATTTACGACGGAAGATCTTTTTTGCAGAAGCTGCATTTACGACGGGAGAATATTTTGTTTTAGGGAAGCTGCATTTACGACGGGAGAATATTTTGTCTTAGGGAAGCTGCATTTACGACGGGAGAATATTTTGTCTTAGGGAAGCTGCATTTACGACGGGAGAATATTTTGTCTTAGGGAAGCTGCATTTACGACGGGAGAATATTTTCTCTTAGGGAATCTGCATTTACGACGGGAGAATATTTTCTCTTAGGGAAGCTGCATTTACGACAGGAGAATATTTTCTCTTATGGACACTGCATTTACGACGGGAGAATGTTTTCTCTTAGGGAAGCTGCATTTACGACGGGAGAATATTTTGTCTTAGGGAAGCTGCATTTACGACGGGAGAATATTTTCTTTTATGGACGCTGCATTTACGACGGGAAAATACTTTCTCTCAGGGAAGCTGCATTTACGACGGGAGAATATTTTCTCTTATGGACGCTGCATATACGACGGGAGAATATTTTCTCTAAGGGAGTCTGCATATACGACGGGAGAATATTTTCTCTTAGGGAATCTGCATATACGACGGGAGAATATTGTCTCTTAGGGAAGCTGCATTTACGACGGGAGAATATTCTTAGGGAAGCTGCATATACGACGGGAGAATATTTTCTCTTAGGGAAGCTGCATTTACGACGGGAGAATATTTTCTCTTATGGACACTGCATTTACGACGGGAGAATGTTTTCTCTTAGGGAAGCTGCATTTACGACGGGAGAATATTTTCTCTTAGGGAAGCTGCATTGACGACGGGAGAATATTTTCTCTTATGGACACTGCATTTACGACGAGAGAATATTTTCTCTTAGGAAAGCTGCATTTACGGCGGGAGAATATTTTCTCTTAGGGAAGCTGCATTTACGACGGGAGAATATTTTTTCTTATGGACACTGCATTTACGACGGGAGAATGTTTTCTCTTAGGGAAGCTGCATTTACGACGGGAGAATA
This sequence comes from Yoshiicerus persimilis, assembly GCA_020352615.2. Taxonomy (NCBI): domain Eukaryota; kingdom Metazoa; phylum Arthropoda; class Collembola; order Entomobryomorpha; family Tomoceridae; genus Yoshiicerus; species Yoshiicerus persimilis. Next base: position 50,798,633 of record CM036940.2, read on the forward strand.
TTTTCTCTTAGGGAAGCTGCATTTACGACGGAAGAATATTTTCTCTTATGGACACTGCATTTACGACGGGAAAATACTTTCTCTCAGGGAAGCTGCATTTACGACGGGAGAATATTTTCTCTTATGGACGCTGCATATACGACGGGAGAATATTTTCCCTTATGGACACTGCATTTACGACGAGAGAATATTTTCTCTTAGGAAAGCTGCATTTACGGCGGGAGAATATTTTCTCTTAGGGAAGCTGTATTTACGGCGGGAGAATATTTTCTCTTAGGGAAGCTGCATTTACGTCGGGAGAATTTTTTCTTTTATGGAGACTACTTACGACGGGAGAATTTTTTCTTTTATGGAGACTACTTACGACGGGAGAATTTTTTCTTTTATGGAGACTGTACTTACGACGGGAGAATATTTTCTTTTATGAAGACTGTACTTACGACGGGAGAATATTTTCTTTTATGGAGACTGTACTTACGGCGGGAGAATTTTCTCTTTTATGGAGACTGTACTTATGGCGGGAGAATTTTTTCTTTTATGGAGACTACTTACGACGGCTTTTTTATGGGAACTGCTTTTACTACGGGAATACTTTTTTCTTTTATGGAAACTGCATTTACTACATGAGATTTTTTTATGTATAGGAACTGCATTTTTTGGTAACTGTAATTACTATGTTACACAAGGACAATGGCCGTAGGACACAGTCTTTAAAGCCATAACATAGTTTTGAATTCTAGACCTTAAGGCAATTAGTTTATTCAACAAACAGACACACACACAATGTTTGGTTATCGCTAGATATTGTGACGGCCCCGTCCGTAGGACGGGTGGTTTTCTAGTAAAATATATTAAAAGGTACAGATTTGAGAAGTTTCCGTATACACAGTACTGTTTAAAAATTTTTTCTACGGATGGCCATAAACCGGAAACTTACTCGGTTACCAATAATTCTACGTTTATCCTTTACAAACCAATTTCACCATTTCAGCCTTTTAAGTATAATAACCTCCAAGAGGCTATTCGATCACTTTATTTTCCATGAGATTTTAATACCATATTGTCTAACACATCATATTGGAAAACAAATCTGTATTTGTATTTCCCCTTATTGCGAACTATCTCTACAATTCCCCTCTTTTTGACTTTGCCGCATTTCGTGTTGTAACAGGGCATGAGAGCTGGAATTTTGTAACTTGTTCAGGAATTAGCAGTAACGTGACAGTAACATACAATGGGAAATGTATCTACGACCATTTGATGCAATAACTTGAATGTTAATATTAATTTCCAGTCTGTGCATGACTATGACATTTTTCTTTCAAAAATTCTCCGTACATTCCGTAACAAACGTAACATTCCGTAAAGTAAACGAAATGTTAAATATATTCTTCAATTACAATTCTGCCTTACTGGAACAAAATGTATCTATTCAAAATGGGATTAGAAAAAGTCACATGATATTTACATTTGGCAATTGGATTATTCTTGGGGTAATTTTAAGCAATGCTCACAAATCAATAATTGTCAGGGACATGTTTTTGACACCAATCATTTAAAGTAAATATCGTCACCAAGACATAGATACTACATTTCTCTTTCTTTGCAAAGACAAATATAATATTGATTTTCTTTATTTCGGCTGTGAATTTGCTGGGTTTTTGGTAATAAGTGTTTGTAACAGTCATGGCTTATCTAAATGGTTATAAGTGCGATCGCTTTAGACGTATTTATCTCCGTACATAAGTTAAGTACAAATGGCTGGTTTTCTTGTGCCGCTACACTATATGCAAATGTACGTACGTAAATTTATGTTAATCCTATGTTTATGTTATATTACGCTAGAGATTTAGAGCAGAGCTGCACACCGAAAAATTCTGCCAGCCATTTGATGCAACTAAGTTGAAAACCTTAAAGCCCGGACCGGGCTGACTTGATAGGATATTAGATGAAGGTTTTGGTGAGTGACTTGAGGAGCACTTAAATTTAACTTTTAAGAACGTTTGGTCCAACAATAATCAGCTCATAAAATACCAATTTAACACTGATATTAAACTTTTGGGGAAGGAAACAAAGCCTAGCTGCTATGACAAGAATAGTGAACCGCTACAGTTACTAAGCCTAATTAAACTAGATAAACTCCCGGATGTGCTTATTGTTCCCAGTAAATACCGTGCCGACACTTAATAAACAGTGGGAAAGCTTTACGCAATCTTACGGAAAAAGTAAAGTTTGTAGTAAATAAACAAAAATTAAACAATGAGGAAAGAAGCCAAATTGTTGGCGCCAAAGCATTGAACAACTGCTTTTAGTAGTTAATTTATTTTAGACATTTATTTTATTACAATCTCAATATTTATGTTTTGGCAAAGTGCATGATAGCTTTACCTCCAAAAAATGTGGAGATAAGTTGTATTACTGTATTATCGTGTTCGTTGGATAAATGCATCTTAGTATTACATACATCAAATTGGTAATAATAAAATGTTTGTTTGTCAAATATTAGCACTTGTCAAATTTTATCAAAACCTAGATAACGTAGACAGCTGTATGCCATTATAAAATTGTAAAAATACCTGATACGTCATTGCATAGATTAAACAGGTCATCCTTTATTTATTTGTTAAGCCGAAACATTTCCTAGTCCACTGTGAATAACATTATTAACGACTTGGAGGCATATATTTGCAAAGAGCAATTCGAGATTGTACACTGGATGAACTGTTATTATTTGTCTGCTTACAGTGTCGACGGTCCGTCAGCATATAAATAATTCTTAGATTCAACTAACGCACATAGTTGTGTTTTAGAAGCAAACCACATAAGTATAAACTGTAGAATTTCCTTATCATTACTAAACTCGAATTTCTTTGCAAAGTATACTACTGGAATTGAATTTGGTTTTTGCAGTATCGGAACATCATCTGTAAGAATTTGTGTATTTTATTCATAATTTATTTCTGAATTATCGTTTTTAAAATAAATGCACAACATTTTATACCTCTGCAACACACTCATAATAAAGAAATTAGTTGGAAGTGATAAATATTATATCGCTGGCATATAGATTCTAGGAAATAATATTGAAACATTTACTACAGTGAGTAGAGTAATTACGCTTATAAATGGAAGTATAATATCCTTTCTTATCTTATCATTAATTCAAGTGCCATTTATTTGTCGCTTGTAACTCATTGTTCAACTGTAAGTTGCAGCAGCATAGAAAAACATGAAGAATTTATACATATTACATTTTCTGGGGTATTTCTAAAAATTAATTAATTGATTATTTGAACCTCTTTTTATGGTAAACTTTATCAATAACAAAAAGTTCATGCAAGCCTGCTCCAAGAGAAATATATGAATACGAGTTTGCATTTGTCACAATGCAGTGAAATTGATATCTAGTCTATGATATCTAGTCACATCGGCGTGGGTGGCTCTTTTTAGTCCGACCGAGGACTTATAGAACGGGTTTGTCTGTGTGTGTGTGCGAGCTTGTGCGGACTCTAACTTTCGTAAATCTTAATGAAAAATTTTTTTACCCCGGATTTGGATGAATTACCTCAAGCCAAAGGCTAAGTTCGTTAGCTACGAAAATCGATCTAATAGTTTGCTCAAAATTACCAATCCTTCTATATGCAATGAAATAGTCATTTTATAAAGTTGTCAAACATTTGAAGTTTACTGCTTCTATTGAACGGAGAATTTGACATAGCGCAAACGAATTTCCATAAGGTCCTATGTTTTGACGAGCTTTTTACTGTTTTGCTTTTACAAGGAAGAAAAATGATTAAATAATGAAAAAAAATTTTAAGCTTTTTTTCGGCCTACTATTGAAAGTTTAAATCAGCTCTTACTCATTTTGCCAAAAAATTGAAGTTCACTGCTTCTACTATAATAAGAATTAAACATACCCGAAGTATATTTTCGAAAAGTCAAAACCCTTCACGAAATTTCAATCGTTCTTTTTTAATAGGTAAGCAAATTAATAAAATAATGAAAAAGAATTTCGTTGCGTTTGATGAGTTGAGAGTGCTTTGATGATTTCTCAGGGCCACCCACATTACCTGACCAAGGTCAGGTAATGTGGGAGGCCCTGAGAAATCAAATGCTATGCTATTATGCCTCCTGCATGTCTGATTGTTATGATAAAATAATTCATATTTCGATTCGGAACACCAATTATATCAGGAAGAAAATTAGACGACTTTCTTTATTAATTCTCAGGAAAAGTCAATGGTATGCATTAAACCGTTGAATCACAATTGGTGGATCCGAATCCCCCAGAGTTCCGCTGCTTTCTTTTACGGTCTTCAGACTTTGTCTATAGGAAACACAAAATAAGAGTTGATATTTATTGACATCATGTACACAAACACATACACACTCATTGCAGTCCATCTATTAGGAAAAACTACACTAATTAAGGATGTATATAAATAAATCTATAATGCCTATAGAGTATAGCAAAGTTGTGGTGAGAAAATCGTGTCGCGTTGGAAGTTGAGTGTTCCCATTGCTTAAGTTTTTAACAACATTATGTAAGTACCAGACGAATAATATTCCAGGCCTAGCCAAAATTATTACAAAAGGAAGAAAATCAAAATTGGATTGGGGTTTCCATATATTCAGGTTCTATTCTAATACCGAAATGTTTCTATGTGAATAACTAATATTATTACACGGACATAATTATTTTGGAATATCTACTGAAACTTTTTCTTACCATCGCAAGTTCGTATGCATCCCCATCGTATATGTGTTCGACAATCAGCTGAAGCACTTTGTCTCCCTTGGAGACCCGAATTTCGTCTGTTCCCAGTAGGGATACCATCCCATAAACCTCGCCCCTGTAGTCTGAATCGATGACTCCACCTAAACAAAGGTAAATAATTCCAATAACTGATTACAAAATATTATCATGTAAATGCTTTTCTCACACGAATTTCATTCCCATCAAAAATTAATTTAGAGAATAATACAGAAAATGAGAAAACTGGCTTACCGAGCGCCACAACTCCTAACAACGCGTAGCTGGATCTCACAGCCAACCTCCCATAACAGCCGGGCGGAATGAAGACTTTAATACCGGTTGATATAACGGTAACTGTATCCTTCTTAATTACATAGTCGTTCACACTACAATTAAGCCAAACCCAACATTTTGTTAAATCGATTTCATAAATTGAAAATGGGAATTAAATCTAATTCACAATTCGAATTTTATATATCTTACTTACCATGTTAAATCAAACCCAGCACTGCAAAAAGTGGCCTTTTTCAAAAATTTGGCATCTTCGTTTGTCCTTTTGTAAAAGATTAGGTTCGGTTTGTGGTGACAAGCCATAGCTGATATTGTGTGACTTCTGGAGAGAGACTCCCGAATTGAGAATGACAGAGCATACATCACCCCGATTATATATACCCAAGTTAACTACCTATACTCAGTCACACACTTATAACGTGTTAGGAGAATTAATGAATACCTATGAATGAATGAATGAGAATTATGCAAGATGCATTTCGCTTACTTGCATTTTCCATTATCTAGAACTTAAAATTATTTTTCCAAAGAACATACGATTATTAAAGTTTATTTTTTCCTATCTTTCGATTTAATAAATGTAATAGAACTACTATTTTATACCTTAATTAAATAAATCATATTACCATTATAAAACCACGGTGATATTTACAATAATTATCCTAGTCTAACATAACGTATAATGTAAACTATCGAAATTAAGAAACACATAATTATCACCACTTTAGACACAACTTTTGTAATTATATGGATTGTCCTCGTGGCTGCTTTGGAAGCAGTTAGGGAGACAAGTTTTTGTGAATAATAAGTCGGTATTGTTAATATTACTGCACTCCCAAGAGTAGCAGGCGTAGAATGTAAATATCACATCTGGGGCTTCAGCTTGGTCATAAACACAAATATCTAAAATTTCCGAAGACGGACTATTAAATCCTTCCTTATATTTTAAATAAACTCCGTTGTTGTTTAAACAAAACCGACATGTCCAATAGTCGTCTAAAATCCAAAAATGTTTGTCCTGCCCCACGACGGATTTTGAATCCAAACCACTAAATAAGATTGGAAATAAGCTTACGCTTAGAAATAAAATTAGTTTTTCCATGATTCACAATTATGGAACAATGTTAACTGTTTGAGAAGAAATTTTGGAATGGGAAGTTAGGATAATTGTTTGTCTTTTATATGGAAAACAATTTAATGAGTTTCAGGAGGAAACAAGTTTGCTTTGTAGGCAGATAGTGAAGTCTGTAACAAATTTTTAATTATCTTTCCCATTTTATCCGGGTGTATTAATATAGACGAATTTCGCTCCGCCGAATTTCTAATTCTGACAAGAGTATCTTCACCGAGGCAAACAGTGTCAACTAAAATATTTTGATTAATAAAGCACTCTGTTTTCTTTTTATTTTTAAGAAGTTCCTTAAGGCTGGACATGTCCTTTCCTCGGCTCTTAATCTTAGGACTGGGTGATTTTCCTAAACTTATTAAATCCGAAAAGCTGCTAGCACAAAGTTTTTCCAAATCAAAATTATCTGTAGTAACTTCTTCTGAAGGCTTGCTTTGTAAAAATGATGGACTGAATTCATTCTTCTCACCGCTTTGGATAGCGATGGAAGAGCAAATAATACCGTCCATGACATTTGACGAATCCATTTTGAATGTTCGAGTGACATATGAATGTTTTATATATAGTCCCGACCAAGAAAAAACTATTGCTAATACTTTGGACTTTCATCATACGATGGAAATACGAATATTTTTTATTGACCAGTCATTCACATCAACTTGCAGTATTGACAGATGCCCTTCACAAAAGTTGAACGTTCAAAGGTTCACGACTCCATGTTCTCATCAGCAGATTCAAAATCGTTTTCATCACTAATCCAATTCGTGATCGTCGGTGCTACTGATTTTCGGCGTTCTGAACCAGGGGTTGGAATTCTCCTTCTAACAGAATAACTGGGTCTTCCCTTAGTTTTTTTCAATGAACCATCTTCGGTCTCCATAAATTCTGATCTGATATGACTCCCAAGTAAAGATGCTGGTAAATTCGAGATTTTCAAAACGTTTAAAAATCTATTTATTCCAATAGGGGGAACCGGAAACTTCTTTCCTGGTCTTAAAATGTAACTAAGTAAATCTGTCAAATTCGACCCCTCAATTTTTGAGTTCAAAATAAAAACACTTCCTGTAGCATCCCATTTGAAAAAATTTGGATCTTTTTTTAAATTCGTCATTATTGTTACTGCTGATGGTTTATAGGACTCCGGTATCGATGTTATAAGGTCTAGGTCTTCTTTCGAAAGCTTGCTTTCATCATCTTGTGCTTTGGTTAGCGTCTCTTCTTTTGATATTGTTTTCGAATTTTCGGTCTTTGCTTTTTTAGTACGTTGACTTATGTTTTTCAGTCCGCTGTTGACATCATTTAAAAGTTTGCTGTACATGTTGATTTTTACTTCATCTGGCAAATGCTTATTTTCAAATATCTGGTGAATTTTATCGTTTTTATGCAAAACCATATTTATTTCGGAAGCCTTTAACAGATCTCTTTCTCTACTTTTCTTAAGGGTTATATACTCTTCAACAGGAATCAATTTCATGGCTTTTGACATTTTTATTTTATTTATCTTTTTTTTATATTCCAACTGATTTTGCAATATATTTTCCCGCCAAAGCGCCTATTGCAGATAAAAACGGGGTAATTAGCAAAGGTAAAAATCCACCTTTTTGACATAAAATGTTTTTTCTTTTAACTACCGAGAGTCTTTTGTTGGACACTAATCTAAGCTGCTTTTTGAATGGTTTCAATTTTCTTAAATTCTTCTGTGGTAGTCTTATATTGCCTTTTAATAAGTTATTCGCGATTTCAGACAATGAATTGACATTGTCTGTGGTAGCACTTTTTATTAGCAATTGTCTTTGCTTCGGAGTACACGTTTTAATGCTACACAGAAAGCTGTGATTTCGTTTCGTGCAACGACTCATGGTAGCTCTATGTTTTTGGTAAAAATGTATTTCGCAAACGCTCTCGCTTTATAAACAGCACAATGTTGGAAAGATGAATCGTGTAGTGCGCACCAACAATTTCTGGTATTATTTGGATAGGGTATATGACGAATCTTTGGTATCTTTAATGATTCTAAATCTATAACACGATATTTATTTTCCAAAAGACTTCTTAAAAATTCAACTTTAGTGCGTCCTTTTGTGAATAGGATGTCCCCATTGCTGATTACGGACAATAATTTTGAACGCAACTCGATATATGGAGTGCTCCCACAGTTCCAATGAATTTTATGTAAATATTTTTCACAAAACGAGATTGTTCTTTTCTCTTGATATGTGAATTCTTTTTTAGAAAACGGTGGAGCAAATAAATAATGTTCAAAAAATTTTCCATCAGGAGTAGAAATCGCCAACTCTTTCACGAAAAAATTTTTTCTACACTGAAATCCTTCAAATTCGACAATGTATCTCATTTTTGTGGTATCCAAATTATCTCGTCCTCCGATGGTAGAATCCCAGAACGCACTCGCAATGAGTCCTCGCTTTTAGGATGCAAGTCGATGAATAAATAAGTGTACGGTTTCTTGGTAGCTTTTTCATACGCATCGGGTAAAAAATTTGAATTCTTCCCAAACAGTTGGCGTCCAAAAACTTCTATCTGACTTTTGAAATACAATGATTTAAAAATAATGAAATATGTCGCATTTTGCCGTATGTCTTTTGAATATTTTCCTTTGGGATACAAGTTTTGGGTGACTAAAATAGTTGAACAGTTTTTGTGATGTATTCCCTTGGTAAACAAGGATACTATTCTTTTGTCGTCAAATGAGTCTTCCATCTGGTCGTCCAATATTAATAAACTGTTGTTTTCTATCTCAGGAAAAACTTCTAATTGGTGAATAAGAATTACACGTTTATCTTTTGCGCTAATGTAGTGATACAATTCCTGATCTTCAGTATAGGAAATAACGACTTTCTCTATTTTGGAATCAAACACATCGTCTAAATGATTGATCAGTTGTGTAAAAAAATGGGTTTTTCCGGATTGGCTGGGGCCCGCTAATATGATCGAGGCGGGAAATTTGAACTTCACACTATTATCTAAAACGTATATGTTATCAGACGTCATTCTTTCGACGGAAATGTAGTGTTAGTGATGATTGTCCTTTATCAAATGAAAGTTCTTCACCAAACTCATCACAAAGTAATACGGTAATGGTATCCAATGTACATCGTGATAATGGCAAATAATATGGATTCGCAAAAGTTTTTGTTATTAATTCTCCTTCTTGTCCTTTCATATTGACCATCCTTAAAAGAGGAACCAGGGTACTGCCTACAACAACAGGCTCTACAATATCGCAGTAAATGTATAGATGATTTCGCCCACCCATCAAATCCGGATTGAGCGGAGAGATGGATTCCCCTTCCGAAAAGGATCGGTAGCCATTAAACCCGAGAATATGAGACAACTTGTTACTAATTATGACTTTTTCGAATTTTGAGACAATCCTCACCCTATTTTTAGCTTTGAAATATTCTATGCTAATATTCTTCTCTACCTCGGCATCTTCAGAAAAGATTTCTTGAATAGATGATATTAACGAACCGATGGAGTTATAGTGCATACAGGGAATTGAATATTCTTCGTCAACCACAAAACCTAATTGTTTTTTATAAATAGCGATGATATTATCACCACCTTTACCGGTTAAAGTTTTTACTGAATGACAGTAGGATATTTCTGTCAAGCCAACCTCATACTCGTTAGGAGCGAACTTATAGGGAATGGGTAATTTTATTTTGAAATTAGAAATCGTATTCGTGTTGTAATAAGTTGTTGACCCACTAGACGGCAAGTGAAGGAATATACTCATGACTGCTATCTTTTTGAACAAATAGATAATTCTTCTGTATAGAAAATTCCTCTTATGTCCTCTCCGTGACTGTCGATTAATTCATATGTTATGGGAATACTATTATGCACCTTTTTAATAGTGAAAATTTCACTAGAATAGTTGGCTTCATATCCTTTTGACATTGCAGACTTGTACCTTGCAATTCTCACGAAATCTCCAACATTAAAATGTGCCTTTTTCTGTTTTCTGACTAATAAATCCTTATACAATATCATCCATACGTCCGATTCGTTGTCTACAGTTACGTCATTAGGAGCGATTTTTGTGCTGCTGTGCGGGGTCGAATTATAACTTTTAAGTAAATTTGATAGCACATCGTGATATCTAAAAGTGTTGTAATGTGTAAAATATTTATACAATTTATGCATCACTGTTCTATTGAAAACTTCAACGATACAACTTTTTACATCAGAAAATGAGTGATAAAGTGTGATGCCATATTTTTTGAGTAATAATTTAAAGTTTCTATTGACAAATTCTTTTCCGAAATCAGATTGAATGTATTTTGGTTTTCGTCCTCGTTTTAATATGTTTTCGAAGGCAAGGCTTACAGTCGATCCTTTTTTATTTTTCAGAGGAGTAGCATAGGCAAACTTACTAAATACGTCTATACATGTCAAAATGTACTTATAGCCTTCATTGAAACGAGCCAGACGCTCAAGACATATTAAGTCGATTTGCCATAGATAATCAATCCCGGGAACAACAACTTTTCTTCTCATAAATTTTTTTCTTCGTCTTTTATGTTTTGTAAAGGAATCCTGACTGATTAAAAATTTTTGAATTTCAGATTTTTTGACACCTGGATAATACTTTCTAATTTTTTCGAGGCTTGCAAATCCTTGTGGAACCGCCAAATCGAAGTATTTTTCCCTAAAATCCATTTTTTCGCTGCATGAATCCCTCCGGGTAACACTTACAGCACTGAATATTAAGCGTCCTATCCTCCTGTGTAAAATTACTTTTTTTCTGTTCACATTTATTTATTCCAAAATTAATTCTCAGAAATTGTTGCACAAAGGAGTCGTTTTTTATAAAATTGTCATCAAAATTATGAATAATATTTTCCATGGATATTCCTCTCACACGTTGTGTAAGATAATAGATGCAGTATTCTCCACACAGAACACTGTCAGATGATTGAAGTTGTAGGGGGTTGCTGAAATATTTCGTATTAAACTTTTTGATAAATTTTGTAAAATGTTGTCCATAAAAACTAAGTGGTAATCCAAAACTGTCAAAAAACTCAACATAGGGCATGGACCTGTTTTTGTAAAGTGCTAGCCAGTGAGTTCCGTCATATGCCGACTCGTCGGAATTAACTATTACGGCGAAATCATTCGTACATATATTCTTAAGTTCGTCAGCGGCAAAGACATTGTTGTATATTGGATTGTATTGACAAGCTTCCCGGAGAAGCCGTTTTAGCTGTATGGTATTCATTAATGTAGAACAAACTGACGGAATTTGTTGAGCTCCAAAATGGCCTGTTTTTCCGAATAAACTATACAATGGAGCGCTTCTGCTAGACCGGTTTTAAACTGCATTTCTAATCGCACACTACCAGTCTTTTCTAAAATAAGGTTTTTGTCAGGTACTGCTTGGTTTATATCAAAGGAGAAGAAACAATTTCCTCTTAGGTAGTTCTTCCGATCAAACTGCAGCCCAACGTCTTGACCAGCAATTCCAGAGCTGGAAAACAGCATGTAGTACGGTATAAGATTTTGGTTATTACCGAAGTCTAGAGTTAGGGGCTTAATAGGAGTGGGAACATTGTTGACTGACAAAGAAATATATGATAAATTATGATGTTTGAAATAAAAGGGATTGAGAGAATAGTCGCCGGCAAAGCTTTTGCTGGATATAAAGCAAATAACAACTTTAGATGGGATAGTGGACATAAAAAGAGATTCTTCCAAAAACGATGTACTTCCGCTCGAAATAGTATAGTATTTAACATCAGTTTTTCTGAATGGATATATGGCTGAATTTCCTTCCTCCAACAATTTTTGGTGTGATAAGACTATGCTTGGGTATAATATCTGTTTCCTGATAAAAAAACTGGCATCTATAATTTTAGCCTTTGCATTGAATGGCAGTGGTGTAGTTCCAGATGTTGCGCTTCTTCCAAACAAACAAAAGGAATTTGGCGATCTTGTGAGACAAATTGTCAAGTTTGTATCGTTTAGAATATATCGGTGCTGGTGAGCCAAATCAATTCTTAGAGAATCCATTAATTCAAAAACTTTGGATTTTTTCGCATACTCCTTTCTTTCTTTGTATCCCAAATTTGTGTCTTCAGCATCCTCGCTGGTGTCTTCATAATATAAAGCACATGTTGCTTGAGAACTTTTGTATTCGTTTCCGAAATTTAATTTTGTGTCAAGAAATGCTTTATAGGCGTAGCAATTATTACTGGTTGTGACTAGCTCATTGTTGATAAAGACATCACATTGGGAAAACAGTGCATGGAGAAATAAATTCACAGGAGCTACCTCGGTTCCGGACACCATATCTGTTCCATCATCATTAACAATTTTTACCCTTAGATATATAAACGAATCTTGCAAGTCCAGATAATGGGTTGAGTTTCCGTTCACACAAAATTCGATTTTGGCATCTGAATCTTGGATATTAACAAGAGGTTTAAGCTCATTATAAAAACTGTAATCTATGCTTGTGTCAGAGATAGGAGCTGAAAAAAGGTTAGTCGCACTACTAATCGATGGTTGAGATAGGTTGTGTAACAAAGACATTATGAAAATATGTCCAACTTCGTTCGGCCTAAACTTTTATAACCGGATCTACTTCTAGACTTGATTGGCTTTTTGACGGTCTTTATTTTGCTTCTAGATGTGTTTTTGTCAGATTTTGACTTCTTTCTAACACTCTTTTTATTTGATTTGCCTTTCTTCGTTTTCCCTCCAACTTGAATTGTATTGTCAACAAGTTCTTTACCAATATTTTTTAATAGTTGAACGCCTCTATTTTTTAGACTGCTTTTAATAGATGCAGAACCGTTCTGTGCAACGTCTGAAAATGTATTAATTGCCGCAGTTCTAAGATGAGGCAATATATATTTCGAGATTAATGGGATGCCGAATCTCCGAATGTTTGATAAAATGTTGGAAAACCCACCACCTCGTTGCTGAGAAGAGATGAACACAGGAATTGTTCCACCTATTTGATGTTTTAAGGTGCAATAATAGTCGTCGTGACAAAAAATGTATTTGTCCCTCATTTTAATTACTTATGTTGAATGTGAAAGTCAAGAACAAAATGACGAGATTTTATTATATCCACATGATTATAACCCCATGATACATGATTTCCATTTACATTAAATATTATTCAATGTCCTTATGATACCAAGCCAAGGTGGACACACCGTCATTGCAAATATAACGCTTTGAGTCGAAGGCATGCAGTACACTTTTTCTTTGATCAACAGTATATAATTTGTGTTTTATCCCTCTTATCGAATTCATATTCCAATACAACCTTTTTTCGGATTTTAGGACATTTCTAAATATTTGGTGGGTAATCTCCTCCCGTTGTAATCGCTTCGGTATGCCCTTTGCTGCGACTTTACGCAGCTTTGAACTAACCTCCCCAATTATGCTGTAAGCCTTAGCTCCTAGAGCCTTAAAATCCACAAGTTGATGACCATTAGCCTCATCCTTAAATTTCCCGATTTTCTTTCTGTTCTTTTGGGAATACATAATATGTCTTTTATCATAATCACTCGTATCAATTTGATCTAAATGTAGATGAAGTTCCTCATATATATCCTTTGATTTTATATGATACGCCAAACTGTCTGTATCGTGAAAGAGCAACTGGGCTCTGTCCCCGAACCATTGCTTAAAATTATCATAATGCAACTTTTGCATCGATAATTTTGAGAGCTCTAGAATAATAAAGGCGTTATAGATAGCCGAATCGAGAACAGCTTTTTTCTTTTTCATGGTAACAAGAAAAAGATTTTTTCCTATTTTTTTAAAGGATTCTATTAACGGACTATTGATTTTCTTTTGAAAAACCTCCCAGCTGTTAACAATTGCCATATTAAGATGTTTCCTTTTATCGATTAAAAAATGACCATAGACGGAATTATTCATTAATTTGAATAAATCTTTTTCCATGGAATTTTTAGCCATAGCCCTCTTTTCTGTATTGAATTGAATAAAAGAATTTAACCAATTTGATTGGGAAAATTCAATAATCTTGTGAATTTTGTCCAACACTAATCCTTTTTGTAGAGCATATTGTAGGTTTCGGTAATGAATACAATATTGTTTTCTAGGACCCAAATGGGCTATTAATTTCTTGGTCGACTCCATATATTTTATTCCAAGGCGTTCCAAAAGAAACTGTTGGTAAGGCCCTAAAGAATTTCTTTTCACCATTATTTTTTCCGGGCAAAGAGGAAATTGATCATGTGTTTTATGAAGCCTTTCGGGGTAGCTAATGTCAGCAACTATAAAATACCCCTTTTCGGAAGTTTTCTTAATTTTCGTCACATCAAAATTATCGATCTCGCTTTTGGAAAGAAACCGAAAATCCCCGGTTCCCAATTTTTCACACATAGACTCACCATATAAATTATTTTTATCAATATAATAAATGAAAGAACTCGGTTTTCTAGGATCATAATTTTCCATATACTTATTATTGGCCTTTGCCGAACGTTTGATAACCACGGACAATCCTCCTCTAATGGAATTCTCAATAGTTTCAAAAATCTCAATGTCCGTTAATTTATCTAAATTAACTTTGGTCATTTTCAAAGCGCTATCAAACGCAAGACCGGCAGCGCTAAAATAATGACATGGATCCAAACCATAATTTTTTAAAGATGCCTCGCGGAATGTTTCGAAGCAATCAGCTAATATTGCTGAGTCAGATAAGCAATAAAAATCGGAGTAGTCTCCAAAAGTTTTCATCCTAAAGGATTTGAAAACATGCTTGGCATGTTTGAAAGCTTTCCTTGAAATTGTTTTACCCGTTAGAGAGTTAAAAAATTGCTTTCTTTCCGGAAGCTGTTTTTCCTTAAATTTTTGAAAGCTGTCAACCCAATCGTATGGGTAGTATCCTTTCTTAGTAGCCAATGACGCTCTTTTTTCTCCAAATACCTGTTCACAAATGGAGAATTTTCCTTTTCCAGAATCATCCAAATTTATTGCTAATTGGCTCAAACTTTCTTTTAGAAATTGATAGGAATCAATAAATAAAAGATTGTCAACGCCAATGCTCATTAACTTTTCCGAATTTTTGGGAATAGTAAAAAATTTTTTTCCGAATGATTTAAAACCTTGTATAATTAATTTTGAATCAAAATTCATGAAATTATGGGAAATTACAGGTGTTCTCTTTGGAAATGTGTACTGTATGTTGCACATTCTGTGAGCAGCAAACCTGAACTTTTTCGTGATTCTACAGTGGTCCCGGACTTTCTCCTCTAATTGCTGAAACGGTTTTTCACAAATTCCACATGTTGTGGCGCTCTCGAAATCATTTTTATCTTTTTCCGTAAAAATCATGGGTTTTCCCTTGGAATATATTTTTTGTATTTTATTCCCAATATGTGACATATCTTTAAAAAACACTTTAATGGCGTCTTTTCCCCTGTAAACTTTATGACGAATAACTTTTCCTCCTTGCTTGACGACTATAAATGAGAAACCACTAAGTACGTGCTTTGTACTTTTTTTGGTATATGAGGGAGGTGTTGATTTCTTTACTGATATCGGTTTTCTTTTGTTTAGAGTTTCAAAATCACAATAAATAACGTATGGAACTCTAAGTTGTTTCGCAAATTTATCAAAACAAATTTTTGGGGCAATTCCGTTATTTACAACCGGCATTTCAACTTTTTGGCATTGTCTGGAGTCACAGGTATTCTCATGTTCTAGCAAAGCTACAGGATCCCTGAAAGGTTGTAGACACCTGTAGCACAAATGTTTTTTATGCCTCCCTCTTTTCCCAATCAAGGCGGACATATTTTTTATCGCAACATAGTGTGCTCCAGATGTAAACCGATTACTTAAAATAAGAAGGTTAGCAGTTTTTCCAGGGGGCACCTTTTGTTTTGAAATATGCCACGGTAGTATACCTTCTTTCTTATCGTAGTAAAACACATTTACAGCGACATTGTTTTTCCCTTCAAATGTTAGTATATGTCTTGGTTTAACCGGGTATTTAATACCCGTGAAATCATAATTTTTAATGTAATTGCTGTATGTCGAAGTTCTAGACGAGTTTTGCCAACTTTTGGGGGTATGCATTGCAGCTAAAAATGCCCACATAAAGCACTTTGAATCTGTGCTACGTACATTGATTATACCCTTTTTTGAAAGCAATTGTGCTGGAGTAGCCATCCAACATCCAACTTTAAGTGGTCTAAATTTTGCCATTCTCACGTCCATTCCGGATACCGAATCCAGAACCCACCCACTACCAAAATCTTGGAATACCGAAATAATATTCTCGATTTTATTTAAGGCATTTGAAAAGAATGCTTCAAAATTGTGAAGGTTTAGGAGAATATCTAAATTACTATTTAACATTCTATCACAATATTCCACATTATCATTATAAATTCCTGCTATTCTTTTAAATTTTGCTTTAATGCTAAGTTGAGCTTTGACACAGCGAAGTGATTGCATGCCGTCGCGCAAAACTTGTTTTACGGAAGGTTTCAATTCCTTCATAAATTTTAAAAATGAATAATATGGATTTTTGGCTCGGTATCTATAACTAAGGACAAATCCTTGAAAAGCTTTTATCTTTTTAAATTTGTGTTTCTCATACATTCTTTTCGACCCTCCCTGCTGATAATCATTTTCACGGTGTTGGTGATTCCGTAGTTCCTCCGATCCGCCTTTGAATGAACATACGTGACACATATGGAAATTTCCTATGTGGACGGCCAGATTAACATGGTTATCGGTGGAAAAGTTGCAGTATTGGCAGTGGAAAAGATGAGGCTTGGAATCTCGCTTTCCTTTCAGGCAAATGTTATAATGTTTTCGAAATCCGATTTTGCTATTTTTGAAATGACCACATTCGTCACAAAAGTCGGATTTAGTTACCTAATTAACCATATGAAAGAAATTAGGTATTCAAATTATTAAAAGTATTGCATAAGCATATTGTGAATGTCATATTTCCCGTTGATAAATTTTCTGCTTACATAATCGAGGTAATTGTCAATATCGCTTTGGCGTATTTTCCCATGCTTCTTTGTGCTTATATTGAACGCCTATCAAAGTTATAGAGAGTACATAAGCATAAATTAAATGTAAAAGTAATCTAAATGCAAACATGTGAATTAGAAATGTATCAAATGATGCGAATAATAACTATAATATTACCTGGTTTATGGCTTCACGTTTTCCAATTTTAGCGTTCATGACTTGTAAACAGGTATTTAGTGGTGATTATTAAGAAATTCAACACAAATAGTGTTATGAATGCACTCGCATTGACGTGAAGCGCTGCACTAACTACTTACAAGTAGATTCATGTATGTATGTTTATGTACGTGTGGTATAACCTTACAAAACTCTGTATTGAGGGTTTTGTGAAGGTCTCTTGAGCCACATTCATTCATCGATGTGAATGTGAATTCTTTTCTATGGTCATACGATAATTCAGAGTCGGATGTTTTTCTCTTTTAGCTGCATAAGCATTTTTCGGGATTGCATAAATATCTCCAATACAAACGAATGCATTTAAGCAAACCAGTTTTGGTCAGTTCTTATGATAGTTTGGAATCGGATGACTTTTATTTTTGCTGCATAAGAAGTTTTGGAGATTATGTAAATGGGTGCATTCAATCGAAATGTATAAACAACCTGGGTATTTAAGCAGAACCACTGGGATCATCTCTTCAGACAGCTTCTGTCTTCTGTATTTTCGACAAGCGCGGATCTCGATCATAAAAATATGAGCGATTCAAGTAAGTCGGATACAGCAACAAAATTTAATAATTAATATTAATAATTAATTCATTGTCAAACTGAAAGACGCTAAAACTTTATAAAAATGTTTATACTAAAAAATTTGGATTTGTTGTATTCTTAAAGGCAGCTCCAGTTCCGAACTTTCTAGTGGCAGTGATGCTGAAGCAAACGCTGTCGCTGTCACCAGGTCAAAAAAGCGGAGTTCCAAAAAGGAAACCGCGGATGAACCAAAAAAGAAAAATGGAAGAAAAGAAAAGAACGAGAAACTAAAAGTTGAATACGACCTTAGCAGTCCTGGGCAATACAAAGATTTTAACATGAAAGAATTCAGCGTGTTCCTAGGTAATTCTAATTCTATCTCCTGTTTTCATTTACTAAATCAATATAATATTGACAGAAACTCAGCTCAAGTAAAATATGATGTATTTGAGAATTGTCTAGCATTATACAATTCTTATTAATAACATTATCTTGACTTTTAATAGGGGACGATTGGTACATTCGCTTAAGCCGGTTTCAGAATCGGAACTATGTTGCCCTGAGAAAATTCCAAGAAAATGGTAAAGCATTACCACAAGGCGCCACTCTCCCGATTGCGATGTTAGGGAAGATATTGGCGGGTTTTAAACTCGCAGAAAAACATATTTCAAAAAGTAATAAGAAAAAATAAGAAAACTATAAGTCTTTCCCTGGCTTATAGGAAATAAACGAGAGCCTCAGATCGGAAAAAAGTTTTTGTTGTTTTTCGTGATGATTAGCATAGCTCATGATGATTTCTCATTTACATTATAAATAGCATTCGTACACATGAGCATAAAATATATCCTAGGTGCTATGAATACCGGAATCAATCACATGCTTTTTTAAAAACAAAATATCAAATGCATAAGAATAGGACATTTAGGAGGCATTTATGAACCATAATAGCTTTGATGATTAATAGCCCAGGACCACTGAATAACACAACTCATAATAATTCCACATTTACATTTTAAATAATATTCGTAAACATGATCATAAAATATATCCATAGATAATCATCCTCATACTTTTTTAAAATATCACATCCCTGAGAAATTTAGGAGGTATAATAGCATAGCATTTGATTTCTCAGGGCCTCCCACATTACCTGACCAAGGTCAGGTAATGTGGGTGGCCCTGAGAAATCATCAAACAAGTTTATGAAAAGTGAACAGTTTGCATGAAAACTAAACCATAATAAAAAAGAAACGAAAAATTTAATAGTAATAATAATTATATCTGTTTACTAATGCCTGTTATGTATCATTTGTCATAAGTTATGATTGCTATTTTGCTATAGGCTAAGCATTACTATAAGTGTTGTATCATTGTATCATTAGTATCAAATTATATAATAATTAATAATATTTAATATTATAAAATAATTAATTTTACATATAGCTAATATTATAATGCAATAATTAAGATGTTTTCTAATAGATGCATTTGCATTCGCTCTCCTAAAATAATTCATAAGGTTGATGAAAAATTGTAACCCATACAAGATTTTTTCATATTTTTGCTTTCCTAATATAATACACGAAGATTGGAAGCAATATTTAATGCTATAGCTAAGTACTTGGGAATTCGTGAATTAAAACTGAAATATCGTTCCTATCATATTGTCAACCTTATATATTTAATTATTTAATTTAGCAATTTAGGATTAGGACATAATGATCGATTTTATACGTTCAAATCTTACACAGTAATATTATAATAGTACATCTATATCTGTGGATAACATTTAGTAATTGTTCATTCATTGCACATAGTTTGCCTTTTACAACTTCTGCTTCTGTCAGTTTCCAAATGAAACATATTTTTGTTCAAATACAACATTTGTTAATTCCATCAGAATGTGTACAATAACATATCCGCCAAATGACAGTCTCATGTAAGAAGAATTTTAAAATAACGACGAAAATGATCCGAACAACTATAAAGTATAATTTTTGACTTAAGGCAATTTCAATTGAACTACCATGACTGAAATTAGAGAGTGGGAATAATTTCAAACGAAATAGTACTTCAATGGGAGAAAATTAATAAATTTTTGTCGTTATGCTGATATGGCTGAAATACAAAATATAATGTGCTAAAATATATACTGTTAGCAGTGTAAACGATTAATAATGAAACATTAACTCTTCCTCCTTAAGAATGTTCCCAGGGGGTCTCATATAAACATTTCTGCATCAAAATCATAGGTTTGGGTTTGAAATATACTTTGCTACTTACAGCATATTTTAACTACTAAGTATGTCTGGCACATCTTGTAGCTCCAAGTCTTTACGTAAAGTTCCTTGGTGAAACTGACCTATTATTAAGCTGACGTATGTTCCATGATACGTCATCGGCCAATATTTAGGTATTATCGTTTCCCATGAGAGAAGCTCCATAGAGTCTGCCAGGCAAGTGCACACTGGTGAGCCTATTTACAGCAAGGTCAGTCAGAGCGGATGCCCAGCTGTCCGACGTTTAGTGTCATGTTGTTTATGTGTAAATCTGTGTTAGGCGGCAAAGCCATTGCCAACGAACGCAAAGCTACAAAGCTAGTGATACACAGAAATCAAGAACTATTAACTTACAGCTGATGGAAGTTTAGTTGTAGTTTAGTTGTTTTTGGTGTCTCTTGTTGTAATTAACTTGTTTTATTGGATTTCGCTGTTTATATTTCTATTTTTACTACATAATACCCAAATCCTCCTTTTGAAGCTGCTAATTAAAGTTCTTATTTATGTGCCTTAAATTTCGGTCTTGATATCCAACCGTTAGCATAAATTTTCAGTTTTTAATAATTAAAATAACAATGACCAAGCAACAAAAAAGACATTTTATGAGCAGATTTGCTTGGCGTCATAAAGGTAGTTCTATAAACATTAGAGAGAGACAGAATACAGAAAATGGAAAACCAATAATATCTGCTTCCGAAAAAGATTCCAAAACGGGAAACTTCAATAGTAACTCAGAAGGATATTGGGATAGTGTTGCATATGTTCGATTGAACGAAATAAATCAAGGGAAAACTGTAAAAGAAAAAATCCGGAACGAAACAATCACTTTCAGAAAATCAAAACTGGAAGTTCGTCGTCATTATCTTAAAAAAGTTATTGTTCTTGACCCCAATCACAAGATACACAAAAAGGAGTTTATTGAGTTCATCTTAATTTTTCAGCAAAGTTACAGTACGCTTCGTGAGTGGACAGCAATAGAAGAAATAGTTCAGAAATGGGAAAATGGTGTTAAAACACCATCTCGGAAAGCAGTTGCAAAATTACTGAAAATTTCTCTCCCAGATTTGGATTCCTTTAATCTCTACCCTGCTTTTCAATCTACAAAAATGATCGAGTGCCTAAAAAAGTTAACATGTCATGTCAATTTTATAGGTGAGTGCATATTAAAATTAATGGAACTAATTTTCTCTTGTCCCGTTCATTTTTTGATGTAATCCAACAGCACTGCCTTAGTGCCTCACTTAAATATGTAGTAGTAAAATTAATTGGCTTTGAAATTACAGACATGTGCAAAATTATGGGAATTTCTTCCTGGCAGCAAGGAAATTTTGAACAATGTGTGTACATGTTTTCGGAATCGCTTGGTAATAGATTGAAAAAAGACACAATTCACAAAAACTTTAAGCAAACGAAGTAAGTGCAACCCGATAAATGTATAATAGTTATGTCCTTACAATAATAACAATAACTTATAATTAATATGCAGTACTTTAAAATGTGGTTGTAAATGTCAATATTATTGGAATAGGGATCGGTACAAAAGATCGTACATGGAACCCTTAACGGACAAGGAGAAGCAAACAAATGCAAAAATACTTAATCAACGTATAAAAGACAATTTAGAGTTTGGAAAAGATATGAATTCATTTTTTTCTGATGTCAATTCTATAAATCCTAGTAAGCACTTTGTATTGTTATAATTAATTTAATTTTGCAACATAATCTGAAAAGGTAATACAAATTACTTTTTAAGCTTTACTTTATGCCAATATTTTGAATTCCTCAACATAGATTGGAATATTATTCAGCTGACAACTGGATTGCACAACAAATGTCGTTTTGGACCTAAATATATCCGGAAAACGTACAACCCAACTCTATTTTTAACTTCATTCAATAGTGTTATGTTCAAGGTAAGATTTGCATGTGTAAAAATTCCATAGATTATACTGTACTGTGTAAAATCTTAACTCCTTACTTTGGTGTTTTAATCATATAGAAAATTAAGTACTCATTTGTTGCAAATGTTTCTCCTCCTGAAGAAATGGAATTCTGCATTTATGCACGATTTCAACTTGAAGACAATGCGATTCTCTTAGCTGGATCTTCTGGTTTTAGAGCCTGTAGAATTTTCATTTTATGTGGTTTAAAATGATGGAATTTCAGGATACGACGAACACTGGATCTTGAAATGTTAAAATCCCTTGCTACTTCCCTTAGTGTTCTTCTTGGACTTTGCTAGAATTTTGTTTGAACTGTGACTGCAACCTCTGGGTTTGTGGCAGTTTTAAAAGCCCCAGACCGAGGGGCATCAGCTGTAGAACCTGTCTTCTTGGATTTGCTAGCCAATCGAACAACTGTTGATTGGTGGATGGCCTTATCAGGATATCTCCAAACGAATCCTGCTGCCACGGCTCTGGTGGATAAGCCTGGACGTCCGGCCAACATTATCACTTCCATTCTTTCTTTCTTCGAAAGCTTCATCGCACAAATGATACTCATATTCGATAAAAAGAACTTACAAAAAAGTGTTATCCTGCTCAAATAAAGATTCATTGGAGTTGATTATTGAATGGAACAGGCGCCTTCCAAACACTAATGTTATTTCCCTATGATGCATGACTTCTGGCCACCCATAATGTAAATTCCCTATGATGCGTAATTTCTGGCCACACGTAATGTTATATCCCAATGATGCGTGACTTCTGGCCAACACTGTATTTTAGGTCGTAGAAAGTATGCCTTGGGAGTGCATATCTAGTCTGAAAACGACAGATGTAACTCGAATGCCGTCCATTGGTTCAATAAAGTGTCTTATGAACACAGCAAAACTTACTTCCCCAAAATATCCAAATATTGTCAAGAAGGATCAATGTTCATTCATTGTTAATTCTGATGGCAGTCTTAAGAAGACTCAAGAGAGACTAGAAAAATATTTTCGTAGTCGTCAATCTTGGAATGCTTTTGTAGCTCAAAAACCCACACTTCAAGAGGCACAGCAAATTCTAAAGCGGAAGGACATAATGCTGTAATCACTATATAATATTATTCAAAGAATTTTACTGCTTTTGGTTATTTCACACAAAATGTGCCTTTTTGGAACATACTAGGATTTGAATTTGCACATATTATTTTAACAGTGAAAATATTTTTATTGAATCGAATAGTTGTACTTGGTTGGCCAAATATCATTAGCATTTAATCTTATGTTTACCTTATGTTTAAGTTTTTGTGGCTTTAATTTTTAATTTCATTGTTACCGAAGTACAGTTTTGTGTTTGCGTTAACAGTTTATGGATTCTTTCTTGCATGCCTAATTTCTAAACAATTGCAGTTGCTAAAGTGAATATATTTTATTGGCAGTTATTGTGGACACGGCACTGGTTCAACTATTTTCCCTGATTTTGTTGTCACTAAATTGTTGTGTCAATCTATTCCGTTGATTATGGGATGCTCAAGTGTGAGACTGAAAGGCTTTCAACATAGAAGATTTCCAAGATATATAGTAAATGCATATGTGGCCTCTGGCTGGTAAGCATGTTTTGTTTTTGTATTCTCAAACGACAAGGTGTTTTATGTTTGTTTGATTTGTTAAATACATTCGTTAAAATGATTGTGTGTCATTCTTTGTTTTCAGCGTCAGTTTAGTAGGATTTCTGTGGGATATAACGGATCTTGACTGCGACAGACTTACCATGGATCTTTTGGAGAGGTGGATTCCCGGACCTGATTGTCCTCCAACACTGCCAATGTTTGACAGTAGTACTAAACGTGAACGGACCAAATGTTTAGCTACTGCAGTCCGTCTGTCTCGATGTGCAGCTGTTAATTACTTGACTGGAGCTGGTATTGTAAATTATGGTCTGCCAATTAATACAACTGATTAATCGTAGTATTAAGTAACGCACAAATTTTGTAACAACTGTTTTTTATAATTTGATTTCTACCCAAGTATTTTAAAGAAATTAGGTTTGTATTTTGTAAGCATTGTTATCTTCTATGCCAGGTGAATGCACGTAATGCACGTCACACGTCAGTATGTTTGTAAATAGCAAGAATATTAATACCACGTTACACTTTAATTCTGGATTTCTATAAATTTATTTGCGTTGCATTTGTTTCAAACATTTATGTAATGATTTTTACCTTGTTATATTAGTATTTGACGATCGTTGAAATTAAAAGTGCTAAATTGTTCTTTTAGTTTGCGAATGCATTGTACAGTTTTGAGATGTTATGGATAATTATTTTGTTAGTAATTTGAAGTACAACTGTAAAATTATTCTAACACTGCAAAATACGTATTTTGTGTAAATAAATTTTCCAGTATTGTGAGTCCATTTTACACAAGATTGTTTTCGTGTTTTTTCAAATCAATTTCTGAAGTATCTTACGATCTCCCTTTCTTAATAATTTCTATATGCTAGTATGGTAATCAGGAATGTATTTTCACAGTGAGCCTTTTATGTACTACACTGTACAATTCTTATCAAGGAGAATTCATATCGTAATTTAATGTTATAATACTAGGGACAGGGAATGCACATTTCTCCTCTTAATACGTGATTTTGCTGTTCTGGACAACTTGTTTACTCTGGTTATGCTTTAATGACCAGTTATTGATACATTTTGACTAATTGTGATATTATTTATTGCCGTAAAATATCCTTACTAAGATAGTCTTAGTTATGAAGAAATTAGATATAATATTAGGATAGAAATGTATTAGCATTGGAATATTATTCGTTTATATTGTGTTTGTAAAAGGAAGGTATCAAACGCCCTCGTCTAGGGTATTTGCATTGATATGCCTGACCTAGCGCTCTGATTGGTTATAACATAGCAGAACGCTGAGTCAAGATCTAGGTTAAATAACTGTGTAGTATTTCTATATACCAGCCTGGTATTACCAGCCTAACTCTAAGATTCTCCAGTAACTCCAGTGCTTGCCTAGACTTCTTTATAGATAGGAACTCGGAGTAACTTAGAATTAGAGCTACATCCCCCACTACGTAATAACGGTAATAAGTCATTTTTAGTATTACACAATGGCAAATTTTAAGATGTTAGACAAGGATACAATGAAGTAGCAAGACCGTGGAAGTGTCACGTAGGAAAACTGTGATACTGGACGAGTGCACGACTCAGAGAAACATAACAGGATGTTTCGGTTACTTTTATGATCTAGAGGCAGAGGGTCGGTCAATGGTGTGAGTAGAAATACAGTGTTCTGCATTATCTTGAATCTTAATATAAAGGATGGAAGTATTGTCGTTCGAATTGGAGAATACCGTATGCTTGTAGTATAAGTTATAAGAAATATTGTTTCATGTTGCATAATGTATATAAAATATGCTGAACAAGAGGATCTTGGGAAAAACAAAAAGTCAGTTGGGTAGCAGAAGAGAAAACACGTATTAGTACATACAAATAACTCAGCCCTATATTTGGTTATTATTCAAGCATACAGTTATGCAAGTACAAACATATACATTAGCAGTATTAGTATAACAGATAGACTGTTTCATTCAGCAGCAAGATTTCCAATTGCTATATAAAATTTTTGGTGAGAATCGAATGCGATAATTCGTCAATATCTCAAATTGTTAAAAAGACATTTTTTAAAAACAAGTCTGCAAAATTAAAATAATGGAATACCTACTAAGAGGATTTCAACAGGTATTACATGGTGCTGCGTATTTGTTTTTAATTGTTGAAGTGTTTCTATTAGTGTTTGAAGTTATTCAATATTGCCGTAGTAGAAAAAACCCGATAATTGAAATGGAAACAAAACCCTTAAAATGCAGTCTGTGGAATACGGCCATTTTCTTCCCCGATGACATTAATTCGTCATGCCGAAACCAATTGTTTTGGTATTTGGGGCAAGCAACAGAAAGTATCAAGATCTGCATGCACTTAATCGACTTTCCAACAATAGGAAAAATAATCGAAGAGGGAATACGTAAAGGAGTAAAGGTACAGATTATCACCTTACCTTCGAGTGCTAAAAGGTTGGATTTATTAAGCGGTTATAATTTGATCAAAATACATCACACTAAAGTCTTCTATAGTTTAATGCACCACAAATTTACAATAATTGACGACGAGGCGGTTTTAACCGGTTCTCTGAATTGGACCCAAAAAGGATTCCGTGGAAATAGAGAAAACGTGTTAATTACGACAAATTCTAGAGCGGTAAAAGACTACATCGCCGAGTTTGACAATCTGTGGAGGAATTCTTATCTATTTCGTCCATTCAGGAAACGGTATTTGAATTTTATATCTTTGCTCTTAATTACGTTTAATTGAAAAGTCAATTTTTTAAATGCTACCTTTTATAGTGGAAAATATTTTGTTCTTTACTATTACGTGCTTTACGGAAAACTCATAAATTGTATTTATTTTTCCAGGTCAAATACAACAACATATATTGACGGACGAATATAATTTCTCCATGAGTTAAAACCGTATGAGGAAAAACATTACGACAACATAGAAAATAGCAAAAAGTAGCAAACAGCAAAAACATATACTGTGGCTTTTCTAATAGTATTTGGGAATTATAAGTATTCAATACACCGCTCCTTGAATAAGTTCCTTGAACAATTTCCTTTTCAGTAATTTACACTTCTTTCACTCAAAATTTAAAGCTAAACGAAAGTTTCCCTATCCTGTCATTTTTTTCTTTGCTTTCTCGAAACAAAAAAATGGATTTTCATATTTTGCAGTTTTTTTAAATCTACATATTGTAAAATTAAACATGCATTGCTAAGGATTCTTCGAATTTACTCTAGATTTTTACCACGTTATATGTGTTTGTTATATATGTGTTATGTTATGTCACCTAACTTGTAAAGTTGCACCACTGGAATATTCTATTACAAAATTGTTTTAGTCATCATTAATATTGGAATCTTATTCTCAATAGACAATAAAACATGTATGTATGATTATGATATAAAAGCAAATTAGTATTAGGCAAGGGAAAATAAATCCTTGAATCATTACATTTGCACTTAATTAATGAATTTCGATTTGTGCATTTTTATAATAAGAATAATTTATGTGCAAAACATGATTACGAATTGTTTAAAGTTGAAATACAATAAAATTGAACAATTTTTTTAAAAAGTTTCTATGCAAATGGCAACATGAGATATAAATCAACCAACAAGCTACTAGCTTCTTTAAAAATGCTGAGAAAAAATTAGCAGAGTGAAGTCAGCAATGAACCTCCCCTCTACCTTCGGTTTACCTCCGTAGTATTTGCATAGCGTACCTGTGCAAATATGTTGCGTGATCATAAATCACATACAATACATATGGATTTTCATAAGATAGGAAAGGCATGATAATAATAGTTTCTGCGTATTGCCTTCGACAATTTGACTATCACACAAGAACACTATAGTGTGAATGTGGAAATAGGTCAGAGAAGAAGGAGGAACAATTTATAGCGCGGACGCGGATTCTTGCGTGTCGCACATATCAAAACCTGGGTAGATTACTAGTAGTCATAATTTACGAAGAAGAAGAAGATTGTGACGTCTTGTCACCTATTTTTATCGGGCTAGTCTCTTACAAATGACTGATTACTCTACTACAACATGGACAAAGTTGAGAAAAACCTTTTGGAGCAATTACCTCTGTACAATATTCCAGGTATTCTAATGGGACTTTATTATGACGGTGTCATTACAAAAAAAGAACAACTTGTTATTGTAAGTCGCAATTCTTTTCTTTTAATATTCTCTTATATTTATTATCATATTATTCATTTTCACGAAATGTAAGAGAAAGCCTGTGCACATATATCTCACGCAAAAATGTTTTCGCACTTATTCTACCATTATATTCAATCAATAAACTAATAACATATTAAAAATAAGATTTTAATTTACGTTGATTTTAATTTAATTTAAGTCTTTGTAAACAGCAATAAGAGAATTCCCTTAACCTTCGTTTCTTTTACACGTAATTTCACTTTATTCATATTACTGACCGGGAATTGTAATAACATTTCACATTGTAAACTTTTCAAAACATTTTAGTTTTTAGGGAAGACTTTTATTTATAGAAAAGTCCCTTTTCTGTTATAATTGTCATTTAGGCATAAGTAGTAGTCATTATCTCCACTTGTCTTAAGAGTGTCTTTAATACTCATTTACTCATTTCTGAGATAATTAAACCCTACTCGTACATCACAAGTTGTAATTCAATGGAATAAAAGTTATCATTTTGATGTATTTTAGAATTCCCAATTCGAAAGTGCTGAGAAGATTTCCAGGGTGTTCCACATTCTTAAGAAAACGGATGCTCGAATATCTGACAGGATATTAAAAAAGACTGGAAATGAACGATTTTTGGAATTTATTAACGGCCCCCCGTCGACAACAGTCACCAAAGTAAAGAATCTGAAATTGAGCAATCAAGATGAAGATTCTGCCAAAAACCCTTTGCTTCTTGATCTTGTAAGTATTGAATTGTTACTGTTTTGAATTAAATTACAATTGAACTGGAGTTATTATTTTGCCTGTGATGCGGCGTATTTTTCATTTATGCAATAATTTTTTTGCAATTCATTTACTTAGCTTTCTATTTGTAGGTTCTCAAGAGAATGTTCATGAATTTACGCTTAAAAGACTTAAAAAATTGCCGATTGGTATGCCGCAAATGGAATTTCGTCGCCGAGCCAATAATTCGAGTGAAAGGAAGAATAGAATACAATATCGCATCACATAAAACGTCTGAAGAATTTTCGACTTTATTCTCAAATGCTCAGACCTTTGTTCCTTTTAAAGCGTTTAGGTTAACGATTACCCAGGAACGTAACTATCCTATTGATGTCAAACCTATGGAGACCTTCTTCAATGAAAATGGGAAGTATTTGACTGAGTTAATGATGTATCACGTTAACTTTCTGGGTGATAAGATAAGCGAAGAGCTCCCACGGCAATTAATGCCACGATTCGACATGAATCCGCTTATGAAAATTGCCACAAATCTAGTAGAACTGAATGTAATGAACATCAAAAGGTATGATACTTCAGTAGGTTTGACTCAGCTGACATTTTCTTCAAACCACCTTGTTTCTCTTAAGAAATTGGATTTGATAAATTGTACAATTAAAATTGTTCGTGGGGTTTGCCTCAATGCTACCGAAATTAATTTGTACGACGTGACATTTAGTAGCTCTGACGATCAGGATTTGGAAGAAGTTCTTCTGAATGATTTTTTGAACTTTAAACGCGTTAGAAAGGTTCAAATTCATTTGTGGACTTATTGCAATGTAAAACTATCATTAGATTTTGCTAAAGAGACAATCACTCATCTGGATTATCTTGATGTCTACCGTTGTGAATTCCTAAATTGGGAAAAAGCATCGGGAGAAATTGATAACTTTATTTTGTCTAGCAGCTTGTTCAATCAGCAGCCAGTCAACATGAGAGTAAAGCAAATGCTAATCGACGATTTGCCATTTGTCAATCTTTGCTCGATCCCAGAATCAATTGAAAAGCTTTGCATTAAAAATGCAGATGTCCTGTGGAGTTTTGCAAATACTTTTGCCTATCTAAAACATTTGCAACTGTACAATAACCATATTCAGAATTTGTTTTATTTCAAATGCTGTCCACAACTAGTCTCAGTTGAGTTGCGATACAGGACTGATTGGTCGATCGAGATCAAAATGGATTGGGTACCCCTGAACGTCAAGAATATTTGGCTAAAGGGGAATATTAAAATAAGTGGCCAAAAAACCCTTGAAGTAGAAACGCTTATTGCAGATCAAGTTATGTGCAACTATTTCACGAAAAAGATTTTCGGTCGTTGCAAAAAGAGTTTCAGTGCTCTGAAATTTTTCAAGGCTAAAAGGATTATCATCTCTGATTCAGAGTACCTCATCAAATCCAAAACCGAATTTCTTGCATTACCAGCACAATTAATTGTCATTGGACCTTTTGATTGGGACATATTACGCTTTTCAACAATGTCCAAATTTGTTG
The DNA here is from genome assembly GCA_020352615.2 of Yoshiicerus persimilis. Classification (NCBI taxonomy): domain Eukaryota; kingdom Metazoa; phylum Arthropoda; class Collembola; order Entomobryomorpha; family Tomoceridae; genus Yoshiicerus; species Yoshiicerus persimilis. Next base: position 50,828,834 of record CM036940.2, read on the forward strand.
ACAGGAAGGCCAAATATTACGTTTTCCAAAAACAGAGAGGCAGGGCTATTGATCAAAAAACATTTGCGGAATACATGAAGCTGTAAATCACTTTATTTGATTTTCTCCGCAGCAGTATTAAATACACCTCAGAACCTCAGAATGATACTGTTTTAAACTTTTAACAATTGTACCATGTGGTCAATAATTCTCATAATCTTTCCATTTTTGATGTCCAAAATCTAAATGTAATTACCATGTATAATAATTATTTGTCAAGTTGTTTAACATGTCAGTTAGACTTTCTTGAAAATAAAACAGTGACCTAATAGTTCCATTCAGTGTGATACCTACCTAATCCTTTCAATTTCTTGTCAATGTGGATTGTGGATATAATGCAATTATGTGTGATAATATTTATTTAGTTTTCTTAGTTAGTGCAAAGGTGTGGAAATACAATGAGAGTTTTGAATTTTGCCATTTTGTTATGTGATTGTGAAAAACGCTTTCAGACGAAGATGATGCGCATTTTGTTTGCACGTGAAACATTTAGTATTAGATTGAATTATAAGATTTCCATTATTGTATGTATTTAAAGAAAGTATTAATATCTATGTGAGTATCGAATGTATTTATTAAATTATATATCAATAAAATGTTAACCTATTCACCAACATTACCTCATGCATAAGCTTATTTCCTTATTATGCAAACAGTTTCCTTATAGATAAGGATTAATTATGCATTCATATATTCATAGTGTTTTTTGATGAAGTATATATTTCAATTTTCTGATGATATGCAAATATAAATGTGGATACGCAAAAATCTTAAGGTGAAAGTCTTTTATTATTGGCCAATTCTCAATATGTTAGCATACATAAATATTTCTTTTCTTAAGAGAATTGTTGAAGTATGGGAAGAAGACTAGAACCTTCGGAGCATTTTAACCACAGTTACAGAAGGAAGCCAACTAGTTGAGTTGACTACCAAATCTTGCCGTTACGGAGTACCGGGTTCCAGATATGTTTCCCATAGAGTGTATTGGAGTAGAATCCTGGTCCTACAGTTGTTTTCATTGGCAACTTCTTGGCCAACAATACGGGATCCTCCAAAGCCATGCGCAAATTAAAAACAGAACTTTCCCTCTCCTCACGATTGGCCATCCTGAGCAGATCTTCGAATTCTTGGTCCCTGCGCCACTCTGTATCAACGTATGCCTCGACATCTTCGTGGGAACGGGCAACAGACCACCCTCTTGCTCTCCGGGACAGGCGGGCATCGTCACCGTAGTAGTCGGAACGTCTTGGGGAGGGAGACCTGGAAAGTGACCTTGCCCGAACCCGCGAACACTCTTCCAGAGCAACTGACCGTTCTCTGGACACGGAGCGACACCGCGAACGACTTTCCCGAATATTTTCTGCAGCGTTTTGCAGATCTTCAAAGAAATAATCGCCGCCTTCTAAAAGCTTGGGAACCGAAGAAGCCCGAACAAGACCTCGCTTGGATAACTCGCCCAATGTTTCCGTTCTTCCGTAGAAGGGGTCCGCTGCCCAACGTTCCATGAAGGTTTTAGCCCCTGGAGGACCTAAAGCTCTATGGGCAGGGCTTTCAATATATTTCACTTGCGGCTTGTAATAAGATTCGGCTACGTCGTAATTGTATTGGTACATCCGAGATGCTGGTCGTCTCCAGTGAGTAAATTGGCTTGCATCCTTTTTCGAAGACATCTTTTTAAAACAAAATCCTGAAAAATATCGCATATTAGAAACTATGGAATACATATTCAGAAAACAATATAGTAGCCAAACGACATTTTACAGTGCAAAATATCTCAAATTTCAATGAAAAAAGTTTAATGCAACTAAATCGGAGTTCTCTTTCTCAAGATATGTACATTTCGTGTACTGCCCAATAATGCACTACAAAAAATGCAGTTAAATCTTAAGATGATCATATTTATTGTCAACATCTTAATGATCGTTTTAGCTTCAAAGAAATCAATTAAGTGAAAAATAGTATTTTCCCATAAATCTAATAATGCATTTACAGAAAAACCTGGAAAGCATTAAAAAAGCTTTTAATCTGTGTGTTTCACTAAAAGTGTTTAACCTTTTTCATGTATATGGACAGTATAGTGTCCAAAGTTTTTAAATAATGAAAAATAAACAAAAAATTGCAAAAACTACCCGATATGAAAAACTATACCCCTATACATACATGAAAAATTTTACATTTCTTTCAATAATTTTCCAAAAATTTTCTTGAAGTATAACCTGTTTTCTCCAAATAAGATATTGCACATCTGGGCAAGATATTTATTAACACTTACCTTGAGTTGTGATCTGTTTATTCAGTTGATGTAGCTACGAAGTTGGAAGAGTGTGTGAACGACGAGACAAGCTTTCCAAAGATTTATGGACGTGCAATTCACAACCGCTCGGCACAACCAATTTAGTTCGAGTGTGAGTTGTAATGTGAGGCAACCAAAATTAAAGACCAAAACTGCTTTACCCAATGACGCGTTGACGCTTTTGCACTGCTTGTGATAGAATTACATTGCTAACTTATATGAGAGTCGCTGTTTTCAGTGGGGACCTTCACTGCGCATTTCTCGCTTCCTGTTGCATCTGTCTTATCCGTCACAAGAAACAGCACGGGCCTGGTTTGCAGATTTAGCAGAATTGAATTCCTAATTGAAAATGTTGTATAGAAGCTAATGCATAGAAATAAAAACTACGAGTAGGACTATAAGGTGTAGGCGTGCGAAATAAAAAACATTTGAACATGACTTATAAAAAACTTCGGTGTGATTACTAAATGCACTCTTTGCCAAATACTATATAACAATAACGTAAGTCTTCATCTGTAGTGGGTGGGTGTATTTTTTGACAAAAAACACTGTATCACAATATGTTTAGTATGAACTGTTATATAACATGTTTCACAGCATAAAAATTGCCTAAAACCACGTCAACCTAAAAGGAGAAAATTCAGTCATAGTGCTTTTCTTTCTTTATAATTCCTTTAGCAATTTTGGACAAAAAAAATGCTTTGATCTGTCTTTCAAAATTTTCATAGTATCATACTTCAATTGTATACCAAGGTTCTGAAAATTATACTTCCATTTATTTCTAAATTTAGCACATTCAATCGACATTAAAAGAAAAAGCAGTACATCCTAAAAATACGATGTCGCATTGAGACTCATTTCAGATAATCGCAAAAAATTATTAGAATCCCAGTTACATCAGATTTCTAATGCAAAAATCAATTAGTTTTATAATTTTGTGTATTGTTATGCGGTTAACTAATTATAAGTTGACATGATAAACAAGCTGTTCAATAAACAATAGCAACACTGAACTAATAAACACCGTACTATTCTACAAACGACCTTCCCATGAGAAAGATCATGTCATAAATCAAGTAACTATTATTTACAAAGGAAGGTTTGTTTAGCTTCATGTCACGTGAGGCCATATTTTGTGTTATGGCAGATGCAATAATTATCTAAACAGTTTTACCACTTCATTACTTTTTCTGTTTTCCGGTCTTTAGCCAATTCTTTGAAAGTGAAAAATGCAAGATAATTGAGCTGACCTTAAATCGACATTACTCACTATGTTCGTTATCACCTTCACACTCATGGAGGCATCCGATTTCTCCCTCGAGACAAGACGGAACAAATCGTGCTGTTTTGTGATCATGGTTTTGATACAGTCTCCCAAAATACATATAATGTTTATGTACTAAATAAAGAGCAGAGAAGTAGGACGGCAAGGTGAATGCCAAGACAAGATAAGAGAATTCGTACAATTCCTAGGTGTAGACTATTATTAACTCTGACACAAAGCGCACACTTATTCCAAGAACGAGATCACTCATGACTCACCAGTCTAAAATTAAATCTTATTGCAACTTGCATTGCATAACGAATCTTTCCGATTTGCCCCAAATATCTGTTCCTTTCCTGGTTATAAAATAAATGAGCTTCAAAACTAGAAAATGCTGTAACTTAAGGTCTAGGCGCTCTGCAAATAAATATGTGTAGCAAGTAGAAAAGCTGGATTAGCATATTATTAATTAACACAAAACAATGTTTTCATAGGAGAACCCACGAATTGTGGTAAATTCCGTCGTAGAGTAGCGGAATTCTCTAATCAGTTAAAGAAGTAACACTGGGGCAGTTTTTTATATTCCAAATAAAGGTTACTTTAATACGGTAAAACCATTCTAATAAAGTACTGAATTACTTAACATATTTGCAGTCCGTAGTATTCCTTACAGTTTTGCACTAGATGATATTCCTTTCATTTGGTCCCTTTTGTGAATTACGTGTTACCAGAAATATACTGTTTATTAACGTTTTCGGCATCTATAGAGTTTAGAAATCACATCGTACGTATGGCAAGTAATGTTAGAACAAATAGAATTCAGAATACATCTAATATGTACGTTTTTATTAAAGGAATAAATAATCTCATTTGTATAACAAAAAATAATAAAACTTTGTATAAACTACAACAATATTTTGCAAATCTTAACTCAAAATTTGAAAATAACTAAAATTTACGCTTAAAGAGAAGGAAACAAGTTCTGTCATTGTCAGTTGTTATGTATAGTCAGTATTTGTCAGAAATTTACTCATGTCCTAGTCATTGGTCACTGTGTGAGGATGTCAATGTCCATTATTGTTGTTAGCACACATCGAAATATGTAATATAATTATTGGAACAGTCGGTTTGTCAATTTGTAGGTGTGTCACGTCATTGTCTGTCGGAAAATCTCAGTATTGCATAGTGAATAATCAAAGTCAGCTTCAAGTCAGCAGTGTGGAACAATTACTATTGATTCCTAACAAATTGGTAATTGATAGCATATAGCAATGAAACAAAAATTATATCAATAAGTCCTACGGTAAATCAAAATTCATGGTGCAAAGGCAAATAAAGAAAATTGGAAAATGGGACAACCTAAAAGATTGCATTAGTAAGTAGTTTCATCATAAGATAACGGGCAGGTAGTCACTAAAATTGTAAATTGTCAACATGATAAGTCTATGTCATCGTCAGTCTTATAAGTCCTTATTCAGTCTGTCAGTAATATTGTAAGTCTGTAAAGGTTGTAAATGTCAGTGTCCAGTGTCCGTAAAGTACTTTGCAGTCCATCTCTATGTCATTGTCATTGTCAGTTGTCGAGTTTCTTCTAAATTCTAGTAGATACTTAGAAACAATATTAAATTCCCTATTGATTATTGCGTTCTTGGTGAAGTGAAACGCAGTAATCTTGGTAATGTCATTTACTAATCCTCTTAAGGTACCAAATACTTATTTTGAATGTTTATTGGGCAATTTATATCTTTCTGCAAATTGGGCAAACATTTTCTTGACGGAATCTAAAATGTTGCATTTGCTATAAACAGTACACGGAAGAGCCTTCATCCCATCTTGGATACCACGAGTCAATTTTCTGTATAACGGGATAGAGAATTTGGAATCTTCACTCGACCTGAAAATAAATTATTTGAACTTATAAGTCTGCTCATCCAGGAAAATATTTTAAAAAAACTGTTAATAGCATGTAAATATAATATCTAAGGGAAAATGTTTTTTATTTCTAATCTGGGAGACTTAATAGTGTACTGGTCCGTGTTTTTATTAATAGATTTACAGAAAGAAAACTCACCTGTAATTTTTATCATCCTTATGAGTCCCATTTGTCGAATTGGTGTCGAACCAGTCATCCAAGTTTTGAATAGCCCATTTCAGATTCTGTTTGACTGTTGATTTCCGACTGATGCGAGTAGAAATTTCGCACGAGATTCGTTCCACACAATTTTCCTTGTCACTAGTAAAATCGTCGATGAATTGTCTAGCGGCCCCTTGTGCAAAACTACGTCCTCCAACGGGAAGGGTGACTACAGGAATGGGAAGGAATAGGATAAGAAGGGGAAGAAGGGGGAGGATCAAGAGAAACCCGAGAAGCAGGGGAAGAAGTGGAAGAAGTCCTTTGAGGCCGGCAAGACCTGCCAAACCCGCCAAACCTCCTAAACCTCCTAAGCCTCCTTTTCCACCACCTCCTTTTTCATCTTCTTCCTCTTCGCCTCCATAACCATAACCATAACCTAGAAAATACCACTGCTCTATTAAGATTTGTAAACATTTAAATAAAATGTAAACAGTTATGTGCACTTAAAAGTATTTTTTTAGAATAAATGTATAAAGTGACCTTTCGTATCGGGAACCATGTGATAGTGGTAAGTACTTCCCATCGGCATTTCGTATCCCTTCATTGGGGGACCGTATCCTTTCATTGGAGGACCGTAAGCCTTCATTGGAGGAGGTCCGTATGCCTTCATTGGAGGTCCATAAGCCTTCATCGGGGGTCCATAGGCCTTCATAGGAGGTCCATACCCTTTGGTTGGGGTCCCATATGTTGGAGCTGGAGTGTCGTACCCTTTCATTGGGGCTGGACTGTCGTAGCCCTTCATTGGAGCTCCATAGCCTGTTGGTGGGCTTCCGTAAGAGTCACTCGGTTCTGCATAAGAGGAAGACAATATGCCACTGGACCCTATTGACCCTGTGTCAGAACTTCCTGTGCCTGTACTCCCGAAGTTGCTTGCTGAGGCAGAGGCTGCTTCCAAATAGGAATCCTGCCGGGCAGAAGGATTCGCAAAAAAATATGTAGGTTGATGAGATCTGTATGATTCTTCGTAGACAGTTGAATTCAATTGGGCACTGCCACTTTTCAGAATCAATGCCACAAAGGCAAAAACACAAAACGAAAGTCTGTTCGTCATTTCTACCGTCTCACCCAATCGGCGAGACTAAACGGTTCGGCTATATAGTTAATCTTTTCGTAAGGTTAACAGAACTTTGCCTGACATGCAGATGTCTTGAAAGTAACTTCTCTTTTCAAAAATTAATAACTAATATTTTATAAAAATCGAATTTCTTGTTCTGTTGTTTCCTTCAGATGGACGATGACTTTCCGAGGCCATGAGTTTCCACGTCCGCCGACTTACACAACATACTATACAATCAGTTCGCTTCGTCTCCAATGACATCTTATATAGTCAATCAGTTTTACTCCAAGTCCAACCCCTAAATTCCTTTATTGAATTCCGGATATTATTGACGAACGGTGCTATGAGAATTATACATCTGCTCTACGGCTGCTATGCTTCTCCCCACTTTTAAATCTTCTCTGATAGAGATACTCGCATATGATTCATGAATGAGAAGGCAACGGTATATAACGCCATACGCACCATTCTTTATCATTGTGGACAGAAATCTGTTAAGGAGAGTGGATAGGGTGCCGAAATGCTTAGGGTGAGTGCATAAGAACAATCACTTTATAAATACTTGTTAATTGTCTTCTTAAGGATTACAATACAGAAAAATAATAGCTTTTTGGTGCAGTGCTAGCCAAGCATATTTTGTAGCCCTGCATCAAATGGAGTTGTTAAAGCAAAAAGAAAGGCCAAAATGTTAAAATTTATTAATCGAGATAAACCGGAGTAATGAATCGTAATATTTTTGCAAACCGAACAACCATTCAATTTGGAATTTTTAGACTTATTCTAAAAGTATATATTATTGCAACATTTATGTTTTTTATGTTTAGCGAAAGTTTAGACAATTTTATACGATTTTTATGATGCTCCCTTTTATGAACTAATCGTTAAAGTTTATAAATAATATATAGCAAGTGACAAAGAAGCACATGTAAATCATTGATATTAAGTAAGAAAAACCAATAGAAAATAATTTAATAGAAAAATTATTATTTTAAGCTACTATACAAATTTTTTGTCCTCTTATCCGACCTTTGGCTAACATACCACAGAATAACACAAACATAAAAGTTAGTATTCATAATTATTGTATTTAAAATATTGCAAATATCAAAGTAGCTAATATTTGTTCTTGCTTAGAAGAACACTGCAAATAATACTACTTAAATGAAAAGCCTGTAATACTTTGCTATAAACACTCTTTCATTAGAGATATAATTAGACAACGAAAATTCTTACTATTGTAGTAACTACATTAGTGCAGTACAATGTGGACAAAAAATTGTGGACTAAAACCATGTATACAAAACCTCTTCTTTACACAAAGATAATGGATTTCTATACTGCACCAAACAAGTAATCTATTGCTCACCTACGTTGTGCACACTTGTAGGATAGATTTTCTAATAGTGTCCGCTTAAATCCGTATCTGTAAATGAAATGAAGAAGAGCCTACTTGACATAAAAACGTTTAAGGATGCACAGATATTTTACTTGCCTTAAGTTGCTTGGTGGTCTTCGTCTTACACTTGCACATTGGAACATCCTAAAATCGATCCTAATGAATGGACAGTACAATTCACTTGTATCATGCTCACCTGTGGAATCTGAAACTCTTTACAAGTCACTCAATTATTCAAAACATGTTTGCTTGATTTTAAAGCATTTTGTGAATGAGCCATTAGATGAAACTCAGAATGTGACTTTATGGACGTATTATATTACATCGGTAATAATGAGATTAATTAAGTGGGTTATTCTTTGAAATTTAATCAAACGTTTAACTTCGATGCTTTAGCCATCATTGTGATATATTAATGGAAAGATTTTTCTTGTGACTCGAAACGAGTAGATTAAGTGATCTTAAAGTAAATATTGATCTAATGGGTACATGCATTTACCGTTATGGAGCAAAAGTCAAAAGATGGTAGGCAATTTAATCAATGATCAATGACCATGCATATTAGGTATGATGTACGATACGTCTACTTACCATAATTTCTTAACAAGACATGTGTATTTTAGCAACACACTTTTCTGTGCTATCGATTAAAAATTCATTGTATTGTTAATGACCCTCAAAACGGAAAAATATGTCTAATCATTGTAATCATCCTTTACATGTGTACTTTGGCTGTCTAAAACGCTATGGTATATTTTGTAGGTTACTCGTGTTGGGAAAACAAAACCGACTGACACGGTTCGAAATGGATCTTTAGTGTTGACATAGTGAGTAGTGTGTGGCGACTGGTGAGTGAAGTCAAGTGAACATTGAGAAAATACTTGACATCCTAAAAATGAATGCAGCGCACCTTAATAATAACTCCCGGAAATACCGTCCACAATGTAGTACTTGTCATTGATTTGTAGTTTAGACTTCGCAAAAAGTGCCACTTAAATAGATTCCATTCATACAATTTTTGCCTACTTTTGGATATGTATTTCCTTAGATTATAGCAACATGACACGGAATATGTACATGATGCCATGGTTTTTTGCAAGAAACAGAATATCGGAGCAGAGGGTGGTGGTGTCAAGAGAAACGGAGTATATTTGAAATGAAAATGGAACTAAAGTTGATTTAAAAGTTCATCATTTCTTGCAATTTGCGGACAGATTTTGTATACATAACGACTAATTTTATTACAGTTATTACATTTACGATGAGACACACCAATATACATTGAGTGTTGGCTACTACGTTCATTTTCATTGAAAAATATAAATACATTTTTAGTAAAATTATTTGAGAACAATACTTTAAAAAATATATTTTCAATACTAAGATCTAAGATTTAATACGCCAATAATAAGTAGTAATGACAAAATTAAATGTATTTCAGAACAATATCAGTGAAAAAATGGAAGCCAAATATGGTATATAAAATTAATGTCTGGAGAAATTTATTTGACTTATTTTAGTTGACTGATTTTAGTGACTCATAAGCAGGATAAACTATATTGTTTTTGAAACACATTAAATAGTAGCCAATTTATATGTCTAATGAAACACTTGGTTAAACTACTTCTTCATTAAAACATAATTTTATTCGAATTCATAATGCACTTCTTAAATAATGGAAGGATCTTAGTTACGTGATTTCTTAATTTTCTTATTCTTTCTTTGCTTTTACATACTAAATATTTTACATAACATTTTATAATAAATTTGAATAATTTGAACAATGTTTTAGTTGCTGGACTTTTGTGGGCAATTAAATGGTTCATGGCTTGGTAAATATAGTCTTCCATATCTGGGTAAACTTGAAGTAGACAATTTCTAGGAGAAAAACTGCGACGCATACTAAGCTTACGACTACGAATAAGTAAGATGGTCCTCTCAAATGCTTCATTTTGAGAACAATTGACGCGTACTGAATCTTTTCTGTTGTGATATTATTTGCTCTGTTCCACAGCATATTTTTTTCTCTTTGAGCAACTAAGTCTATCGATGTCCATTTGTATGTTAATCCACTGACAAATAAGCGACTCAAAATACTGTCAAAAACTGGCTTCCATATTGTTCTCGGCTTTGTTGCAAAGCAGCCGGGCATTTGAGCCACGGCATCTTTTGAAGTGATTAAAGGGATTTTGTCGGCTGCGCTGTAATTCGAGCCAATAAAGAACTGTACTTGGTTAGACAAAGAAAAGCAAGCAAAATTAGATTTTTCTGCTCGACTAAAGCATTTATCCTCATCTCCATAAACCATTTTAACATACAAACTCTTCAAAACTGGTCCACCAAATGCAAAATAAGGCATCGCGACACCTCCGAGAATAGTAGCTTCAAAACCCCATTGAAATTTCTTTGAAACAGCCAGCTCTGCAAACGTTTCTGGCAATTTTTCTTCTTCTGGGAACGTCATAAAACCTGTGAGCTGTGATTTATATATAGTGACAATAATTAGCGTAGTAAATAGCCAGGCTACGTAAAGTATCCTTGCGGGGACATTTGACGGTGTATGTACAGCATTTTTCTCTAATAGGGCAAATAATATATTTTCCAGTAAATGCTTTGAAAATAGGTTTTGCTGGGGTAGATTCAGGAACTTCCTCAGCAAATGAATCACTTTTAGGATACAGTAAATTGTCAATCCCAAACTGAAAATAATAAGCCACACGAAAAGTTGGAATGGTTTGTAAATAGATTGCCAAAGGTAGACTTTTTCCGGGCGTCGAGTAACAAATTGTATTTTCAGCTCATCAAATATCGCAGTTGGTTCTGTAACAGGAAATCGCTGGTAATTTGCTACTGCTATTCCGTAATCTGCACGATCGGCCAATACGTCTCCAACGGCACCTACCCAAGTTCCGTTTCCTAAAGTGTATCCAGACCCTTTAGCGTTTGGAACAATTTTGAAAGAATAATTGTACCGATTCAGCATTTCTAATGCCAAATACATTATTGGCCCTCTCTTCCCAATCCACTCTCCGTTCCTTTTCTCAACTTCTATTAGAAATGAAAAAGCGGTTGGTATTGAAAATCGTATTGGTTTCGAATATCCGTTTTTTGTAAAATCTGGAAATGTTTCAGAAAGTAAAATGTTCTCCCTCGAAAGAATTTTTTCCATATTGATTTCTAAAATGCTTTTTCCTCCGTCATTGCAATAAAAGCAAACCGTGAAAACATTGCTTCTATAGGAAATTACGTTTTTTGCTTTTCTATTTTCTTCAAGGACAATTTTATATTTAAATTCCATACTGAAATCAGACATTAGAAAAGCATTTGTATAAAGAGAACTCGTAACGAAAATGTATTTATCTTTATTTTTATCCGTTCGGGAATTTAAATGACGGGTCATGACTTTTAAAAACTTATGATACAAATTTTGATCTGCAGGATACAAATATGCAACTGTAACTGCACAATGATTTCGGAAACCTTTCCTTAAACTGGATCTGTAGTGTTTAATAGGAAAAGAATTGTTCACGTGATTCAGATTGAGGTGATATATGTCTCTTTCTTGATTTACTGTAAATTTTTCTAAGGCTGGAATGAAACTTGTTAGAAATATATCGTTGTCACCACCGTAAACAAAGTAAATATCACAAATTGAAGGTGTAATTATTGCAGATATTCTTTCAGTAGAAGAATGCACACCATTAATTTTTTGGCATGTTGCAAAAAATAAAGAAACTGTACATAACAATACCAAAAAAGAATTCCTAATTTCAAATGCAAAAAATCTTTCACACATGTTTTACTTTTTAATGTGTCCGTTGATTTCGTCCTTAAAATTTAATTTTGGGTATTTATAGAACTGCACCAAATACAAATTAACTACCTAAACAGAAAAATTGTTGTCGATAAATGAATAATATTTTGCCCTAAACCTATATTGTGCGTAGGCATTTTCAATCAAACTGTAACATTGACTTTGAGACTGGAGATTCTATCAATTTGGTAAAATTGCGTCGTCGTTTTTAATTCCGATGCCATAGTTAGCCATACTATGATTAAAGATTACTCTGATTAAATTACTTTGATTTACTTAGGTATATGGCTACACGTCAGGGTATATTCTTGTTTTTCATTTATAATGTCACTGCCTAAGTGCTCCTTAATGAAATCTTACCAGTGTTAGTACTTATCAGTATACCATATTTACCGAATTAATTACAATAATCACCCGACTAAAAATGTTATTCCCCACTCTGAAATGATGGAAATGTACAGCTTTAAAGCACTATAATCCCCCAGAAGAATGGTGGATGACGATAAAAAGGGATTACTCCGGCGGAAATTAACTCAGTAAATACGGTATAATACAGTGTTATATTATCTATATTTACCAATTACCCAAATTGCGAACCGCTAGTGAGTGTAGTGAGTAAAATTAATGTCTACGCGGTTGCGGGATATCACTAATAGCAAAACCTGATAGAGATGAGATAAAAAAGCTATTTCTATTATGACAAGTGTGTCTAATTTTATACTACAAAACTTTATTTCAGGCGCTGATTGAATTGGAACTAAATAATAGAAGAATCTATTAGGTTCCTCATCTTATCACTCCTAAAAGCAAGCTGATTGGAAATAATGTGTTTATGCGTTACTTTGAGTTTATGCGAATTATAATTTTGCCTAAAAATCAAAGAAAATGGTCTCTCTTCCTTTCTCTAGTATGCATAAAGTTCGTGACGTAATTAATACAGCTCACTGAAATAGTAAATACAGAATGCTTTTTACTACAAGCTTAAAAAATTATGACTTGTATTGGAATTATAATTTAAAGTAGACATGCAAAACGAATGCAAATTATGTTTCAGAATATTATGTATTCCTTAAAATACAAATATTATGTGATTTCAAAATATAGGCTCATTGATCTGAAATATTACATATCAAAAACAAAACACTACGAAACGTGATTTTAAGGTATAATATAAAAATTATGTTTCACTAAACTATACTGACAAAATATGAAGCTCTTGCTTTAAAACGTATGTTTAAGAACAGACATCCTTATTAGATGAATCAAATACTTGCTAGACTTGCTTAAATGTAATACATAAAGCTAAACATTTGATTGAAAATAATCAAATATGGCACGTTGTCAATTTTCACTAACTTTTGCAGTTTTCCTTGATTTTTTCTTGTACAGAATTCCCATCTTTTCGTGTACATTCTTTTTATGAAATTCCAAATTGCTCCTGTGATTGAAAAATGAGGGACAAAGGTGACAAGCATGTGGTCTGCTAGAGTCATGTAACTCCATATGCTTATTGAATGATTGCTGACTTCTGAACTGTAGTGGACACACAGAGCAGGAAAGGTATGGAGCAGGAGTTGAGCCTTTAACGGGTATTACTCTCAAGTGATGAATCCGAACATGCTTTACCCGGTTGCCATTAGAAGCAAAGGTGGCATCACAAAATTTACATTTGTAAGGCCGCTCTCCCGTGTGTGTTCTTACGTGCATTTTCAAATCATGCGTTTTCTTAAACTCTTTACCACAAATGTCACACGGGTGCCTCTGGCCCAAATGGTCAGCCTGAATGTGCATCCGCCTGTTCTTGGAGGTAATGAACACTCGATCGCACATCGAACATGGGTAAGGTCGATCTCCACTATGGATTCGTTTATGAGCTGCGAGATCACCCGCTTGTTTGAAATATTTTCCACACAATCTACAAAGATGTGTTTTTTCCTCGTGTTTTATTTCATTATGCTTATGAAGGGTCCTTCTTGATATAAATGCCTCCCCACACTGTGAACAAATGAAGGGTCTTTCTCCCGTATGGATTCTTCGATGACTATCCAAATTTTCCTGAGAAGTAAGCACTTTGCCACACATTTCGCAAATAAATTCCTGCGTCGCTCTTCTGATTTTCCTTCTGTAATTCCTATTTGATACTTCTTGCTGCATGTCTGCATGAGACTGGCGGTTATGGTGGTACAGTAATTCTAAGGAATCAAACGATTCCTCACAATTATCGCAACAGTACGCCTTATCATTGAAATGTACTCTTCGGTGTTGATTGACAGCGTATACATTTTGAAATGATTTCCCACAAAATTCGCAGTCGTACATCCTCCCCTCTTGGTGATACTTGGCGATATGCTTCTGTAATTTCTCCTCTGATGAATACGACATTTTATTATGACAGGTAACACAAGGAAAAGACTTGTCACTAGCAGTGTGGACTTTTCGATGAGATTTAAGACTCGTAAACACCTTTTCTTCACTTTCTACATGTTCCCCACGAATAAATTCAGATTGACTTTGATTTTCAGTTTTCTTTTCTTTTGGTGGGGTTCTATTTTCCGGTTTTGGATTTACATTGTCAATTGTTCCGACCGTGTTCTCCTTATGGAAAAGCTTCTTGTGTTTCTCGACATTGTCAATTGTTCTGACCATTTCCTCCTTATGGAACAGTTTCTTGTGTCGCTCGAGTAAGGGCATTGTTACATATCCTTTAGAACATTTATCACACTGAAAAGGCATAACTCCCCCGTGAGTTTCTGTACAATGCGTGGTTAGAGCATCCAGCAAGTCGAATGGTTCGTCACATAAAATGCACTTGAATTTTTCAATACGGTGTGCTTCTACATGGTTCTGGTATGCATTCAAATTGTGAATTTTCTCTCCACAAATTGAACAGGTGTACATTCGGACATTTTCAGCGGATATTTGTTTTCCTTCTGGTTGCTTAGAATCCTTATTTCTGCGTTCAATAACTTTTATGGGATTTTCATGGCGTTTCTCCCCACGCTTTATTGCATCCTGTATTGGATCTTCACTTTTCTCGAGTTCTTCTTCTACCACAGATGGTATTTCACATAAATCGTCATTTTCACTCTTGTGGTTTCCTTGACTGAGACTTGTTTTGGGTCTACCTACAGGAAGGTGAACATAAGGAATGCCATGTATAACATCCTTATGGCGTTTCAAAGAGCTCTTCTTTGACATAATTTTTCCACAAATTTCACATTTTGTAGTCTCTTTTGCTTCCTCTGCTTTCTTTGCACTTTTAGGTCTACCAACGGCAAGACGAATATACGGAATTCCATGTGCGCGGTCTTTGTGACGAAGTAGAGAACTCTTCCTCAAAAATCCTTTCCCACAAATGTCACATTTTGTAATCTTTTCTCCATCGTGATCTTCGATGTAATGATTTGCTAACTTTTGTCCGCTAGAAAATTTTTTGAAACAAATTGAACAGACTTTTTTTGCGTGAGAAATCGTGTGCTCTTCCAATGAATTCTGGTCCGGCACCTCTTTCTTACAAATTGGACTTCTTAATCCTCTTGTTTTAGATTCGCGTTTGAGACAGGGTTCTTTTTTCACGACAATATTTGATTTTTTTCTAAATTTATTTGTAATTTTAATCTTAGATTTATTCTTGAGTTTCGTTTCCTCTTTAACACTACTTATGTCTTGTTTCTGGTCCTTTAAAACATGTAAGTTCTCAGCATGATGCTTTTTGGCAGCTGTTCTATGACTCCTAGTATTTCTATGCATTCTGCTCTGTTTCGCTGTGTGACAAACATAATTACACACCGAACATGAATAATTTGGAAGCTTTTCCAGCATAACAACAAGCTGTTCTGCAAAAGGATCTTCGGGAAAAGGATTTTCTGTATCCAGAATGGGCTTAATATCTTCTTCGCTAACGCCGTCATCGTAGTACACAGACGGAGGTGGTTCTAGATCCTCGAAGCCTTCATTGGTATCTGGGACGTTGTCGTTAGGCACAATTTCCAAAAAAGTCGGATCTATGGATGGCTCTCCTGTACATGATTCCTCGGTTAACACAGACTTTAGAACAAGTAGAGGTATTTCAATACCATCATTTTTAGCAGACGCTATTTCATCCGATGGCATCTCAGGTTCCAAAAGGCGTTCTACAAAAAATTATGTTTAGTTGATTCTTGAACATATAATAAGACGAACATATAATTTAATTAAAAATGCAAATGATTTGAATGCAGATCTTGAAATATTTATAAAATGCTTACATTAATATTTACAGATTTAATTGTGTTTACCTTTAATATTAGCTCGAGAAAAATCAACATAAGTTAAAGTTGGATAATTGGGGGCAATAGAGGTGGCTGGAAGGTCTACAACAATATCGGTTACTGATGATGCATTATTGTCCAAATTATTTAATAGTTCTTCGACATCGGAAAGTTGTCCTTGGCTGCCGTTGTCATCCATGAAAGAATCAAACTGTAAATTATCAGATTGAATATCCATCATTGTTACTAATGCATCTTCTTCCGGTGTCGGTGTTTTCTCTTTGCTTATGGAACGGCCGACCGCTCGAATATTGGCCAACTGATCTTTATGAGCTTCTTGAAATCTCTCTTGCATCGATTTGAGAAGAACCGCATCGGTTATGCAATGCACTGATTTACTCTGTAATTAAATCAAAATCATTTCATTAAAAATATTTTTCAATTCTAGAGACCATGTTTCACCAGGCTGATTATCCAAACGCAAGACGACTTAACTGTAATTAATATTTGGTTTTTGGAAAAAGTCATTTTATATTCTAAGTTACTTAAACATTTGAAGATTTATAATTAACTAAATTATAAATTATGGAAATCTTCATTCAAATTAATTGCACAATAGAAAATTTATAGCATAATTACTCAATACTAAGCAGTAATTTATGCTTTAAATTTTTGTAATATATTGCTTGGAAGAATGAAGAATACAAACTTCTGTGTACATATGTACATATTTACTATTACCTTATCATGTTTCCTTTTATTATGAAAAGTAAATCCGGATTTTTGCTTAAATTGCGCCCCACAAGCCTCACATTGAAACGGTTTGTCTTTGAAATGAGTAACCCAATGCCAAAATAGCAAAGTTTGGTTAGGTAACTGTTTTCCACAATCTTCACAGTCCACTGGCTTAGTGTTCCCTCTGTGGTAAATATTATTATGACTGTAGAGAGCGCCTGAATTTTTGCATGTTCTGTTGCACAAATGGCAAACAGTTTCCTCCTTATTGCCAAATTTGTGAATATTTGATTTATGGTAATGAAGGATAATATAGTTTGGAAAAGTCGTTTGACAAATAGTACACGTAGCTACTTTAGCCTTTTCCTTTTCGCAAACGGTAGTTTTGTGTATGTGATAAGAGGACTGAACGGCAAAGGTTCTGCCACAAACCCCGCATTGAAAAGGTTTTTTTGTTGTGTGGAACGCAGTGAAGTGGACTCTGTAGGACGCGAGGCCTGAAAAACTCTGATCACATTGTGAACATTTAACGCGTTTTTCTTTATTATCCGAATGTGCATTTTTCTTATGAGCTCTTAAAATGTGTGTCCGATGAAATCGCTTGCCACATTGATCGCAACAAAAAGGTTTCTCCTGGTGGACACCCTGTACGTGGGATGTTAGTCTCTGCTCTGTGGAAAACTTCATTGGGCAAAACTCACATTGAAAAGATTTTTCAGTATGGCAGAGTTCAAAATGTGATTCGATGCTATTATAAGTTTTTGATGTCATACCGCATAGTTTGCAAAAGTACCCTTCTGGGCACTTCATAAATTTTTCCCCTTTTCTAGTACATGCGGGATGATTTTCTTCCGCATGGCTAGTGAATGTTTCTTGGGTATCAAAAGTAAGTTTACATATTGGGCATTGTGCAAACACTTCATGGAAATATTTCAAATGACTAAGGAACATCATAGATGTGGGCACAACTTCGTCACAAATAGGGCAACTGTAGCAAACTCTTTTCAGGACATCCTTTTTCTCGCTATGTGCACTTATTAAATGTTTACGGTATTTGTAAATGGAAAAGAAAACTTCGGTACAAACTTCACATACGTGTGTAGCATTTTTTGTTATGTTCACTTCCACAGCAGCAATTTCATTTCCTTGGAGTCCTTTTTGTTTTACAGCTGCCAGTTCTGATCCAGTATGATGTTCGAAATGTGTTCGAAGTCCAACTTTTGTGTCGAATTCCTCATCACATATAACACAAACGTAAGTTTCATCACAATCTTCCTTTGAATATGTAGGTTTGAATACTTTTTTCTGAATTCCGGAAGTGAACTGCTTTGATTCACGGCGACTTCGCTTCCTATGTAAATGTTGGACAATTCTCCGGGCTACGTCATCTACTATGAATTTCACTACTGGTTCTACATATTCAAAATGCGACCCATAATGGTGAACTATCAGAACTTTCATATTTTCAAACATTTTATTGCATACATTGCAATAGCTTAGCGGTTTTTCATGACTAGATATATGAGTCGTTAGTTGTTTTACGGAGGTGAATTCAAGGTTACAAATCAGACAGTTGAATCTGAGTTCACTACTTTTGCAAAATTCTTCTATATGTTCTCCTAAGTGGGTTGTAAGTAGTCTAGAGTGAGAAAACTGTTGGAAACAAAATACGCACTTATTCTTTTTTAACGTTCTTGAAGCCAATTCCTTTTGCTTGGTTGCAATTGCTTCTTCCAAGCTTTGGAAATGTTTCTCAGGTGTAGAGACGTGATTTTTATAGTAATGAAGTGTTAAGTCATCAAGTTTGTCGAATTTTTCTCGGCATGTGGTGCAATTAAATTCGCATTCTTTAGAGTGAACCGTTTGATGAATAAACAAACTTATCAAGGAACTGAAATTTTTACTTGTACATATTGGACAACTGAATAAAAACAAATCGGTTGGTTCTTTGGCATTGCCTTCAGTCTCGTGCATAGCTACGTGAAATTTAAATGCTTTTGAATTGTGAAAAACATCTGAACAGTGTTGGCAATTGTAAGAAACACGACGGCTTAAATTTTTATGTCTACTTCTTCTACTTACATGAGTTTCCAAGTATTTCAAATTGTTTTCGGGAATGTTTAAGTGCTCTCTGTGGTAATGAACCGTCAAGTTGTCCAAAGAATCGAAATTTACTTCGCAGGTGGAGCATTTGCATTCTGACATAGTCGGGTGCCAATTTTGATGGGTAAATAAGCTGCCTAGTGTGTCAAATGACTTATCTTTACACAGCGGACAGGAAAACGTACACGGAGTAATTTGTTCATGACTTAGATTGTGGCTGTTGAATACTTTAGAGTTGTAGAACTTCAAAGGGCAATGTTCACATTTGTATTTCACTCTCCGCCTTGAATTTGTCATGCATGTTTTCAAAATTCTTATCGCAGTTTCATTAAATGGCTCCACGTGCGATTTGTAATAATGGAGATTCAAATAATCAATGTTTTCGAAATGCCCGTTGCAAACACGGCATTTAAAACCATCAACAGAGGTGTGCCATCCTTGGTGAACAAAAAGACTTGATGCCGAGTTGTATTTTTTGTCGCACAGTGGACAACAGAATTCTATTGCACTTTCATCATGGGTTCGCAGATGAATATTAAAAAGTCGCAGATCGTGAAATACTTCCGGACAGATAGTACAGTTATAAGTCTTTTGACGTCTTATCCATTTCCTTTCACGATCTCGTTCTCGTCTTCGTCTAAGTAATTCTTGAGCATCATAGCGCGTTCTCAGTTTGCGACGAAGAGGATTCCCAACATGTGAATGTAATTTCTGGTGGAATTCTATTTCACTTTGGGAACTTGCCGTCTTGTCACATTTAGGGCAGCTATATACTCTCATTTTGCCTGTCGCACTTTTTGTCGACTGTGTTACGTTTTTCCTGGAACGTAAATTCCAACGAATTTTGGGCAGTACACTTACATCGTTGTTGGCACCTAAAATATATAGAATCAACAAAATAATAACTTCTGGTTTACGTTTTTGAACCAATCTTTAAATATAGATTTTTAAAATAATTATGTGATCAGAATATTTTATGAGAAACATTTAAGCACTCTCGAAGAGTCTTCTTTTTCATGTTAATATTAATTAAGAGGTAAATAATACATGCAGTTGGAAATACAGTATGGCTAAGCTTATTACTTTAAAATGTCCACTATTATAAAACCAAAAATTAGCAAAAGTGCTAAATTTTATTTATAGCAATAAAATTGTTTTGCCTCTTTTTCTTTTGGCTTTGAAATTTTCCACTGCTGTCTTTGTCTTCTCTTTTACGGTTGATAAGAAGGAATTTTTCATTTCTTTGACACACAGTCGCATATTGCGGATTTCCAAATCCATATTGATATGGTGGAAGAAATGAGCTGTCAATCAATCAATTTATCAGTTGTAGTCAATTAGATATCTGTAAGTAACACAACAAAGTAAATCATTGAGTTGCAATATTAGCTGTAAATTTTTAAAAAGACAAATAAAATATTTTTTTCTTTACTACGAATAATCGTGAACAGGAGGATTTCGAAAACTTTTTCTTAAATTAGCCAAGCGGTAAAAGTTACCATGTATATTATTCACAAGAATACGTGGTCACTCGTGAGAGAGGTCAGTCAGGTCCGAAATTCAATTATATTGTGGTAGACAGCTGAGAATACAAATAGACTGAAAAAGACTGTGGGCATTTTTTAAATGTTCAAGCTTAACTATAACACAGAAACAAGTCCCTTTTACCACAGCTTGTGCAATTTTATTATCAGTGTTTTAAATTTTATTCACTATTATTATCATTGAATTAGCACTATGAATTATTATAGTTTGATTTAATAGAAAATAAAATCATACTCAAGAAATAACACGGAATATACATGTTTCATACTTTTGCGGAATACAAGGTAAGTCCGTGTGTACAACTGTACAACAATAGTATTCTACCTAGCCCCAGATGATGCTAAAAGTTATCTTCTACTCGGTCCCTACAAAGCATTTCATTCAAGGATTAAGGGTTTAAATTAAAATCGTGAATTAATTTGAAGATTCAAAATAAAATTGTAAATTATAAATTTTGAATTTTATGCAGTAAAAGTATAAATAAATATCAATATATTTACAATATGCTATTTACAGAATACAATTTCATGCATCCAAGAAGGTTCTTATTTAAACAATTTTTTAATCTATTGTTACGAAAAGGCCAAATTAGTAACCTCCTTTCATTGTTATTTTAAAGTTCATGTTTTCCTATTTATCTAAGTTATTTCTGTATGCTTAGACCAATTTTCGTTAAAAATTATCAGATTTCTTGGTGGCCATGTCCTTCAAAAACTTTTCGTCATTAAAATGTCGTGTGGCAGAGTTTTTATTTTCATCAGACATTTTATCTGTAAAATTATTACATGAATGCAAAATGCAATTTTTGAATACAATATAAGTAAAATTATTTTTTGCTCTGAAGAAAAGCGACTTTTTCTTTCATAAAATTCATCTTTATTTCAAAACCTTTACGATAGTAGACATGTACAATTTAATAACTGGCTTCGTTTGACGTAAAACTGGGTTGGAAGTTGGAATTCTTATTTTTCCCCACTGTGGCTTTCTAAGTGCTTTTTTAACACGTGTGCTTTTCTATATTCTTTACCACAAATGGTGCATGGATGTCTCCGTCCCATATGATCTACTTGGATGTGCAACATACGACTCTTGTAAGAAATAAATGTTCGATCGCATCTGGAACATGGGAAAGGTCTTTCTCCGGTGTGCAAACGACGATGATCTATAAGATTACGCTTGGATTTAAAAGATTTTCCGCACTCATCGCAAATGTATTGCTTTTCCGAGTGCTTATCTGAAGTATGATTACGAAGACTTCTTTTGGAGATACAACAGAGTCCGCAGATTGAACATTGGAAAGGTCGTTCTCCCGTATGGATTCTTCGATGACTGTCCAAATTCTCCTGAGAAGAAAGCACTTTACCACACATTTCACAAATAAATGTTTGTACATCCTTTCGGATTATCTTTCTGTAATTCATTAGAGATACTTCCTTCTTGATATCTGCATGGGACTCCTTGGTATGTTGACATAATAATTCTAAGGTATCATAATATTTGTCACAATGATTGCAACAATAAGCCTTTTCGTTATTTACGTGAAGTTTTCGGTGTGCATGGGCAGCATGGGCAGATGGAAATGATTTTCCGCAAAATTCGCAATCATACATTTTTCCGTCTTGATGAGCTTTAGCTATGTGTTGCTTCAACTTTTCTTCTGACGAAAATGAGACCTTGCTACAACAAGTAACACAATAAAAAGGTCTGGGCCTAAACCTACGTGGACGTTTCTTTCGAACTACAAGTTTCCCAGTATTATCATCTTCAGGAGGAATATTATTTTTATCATTTGAATTCTGATTCTGGTCGTTTTTATCATTTTCTTCAGGATGGAAATCTGTTTTGTGCAGTTTCAGTAAATACATTGTGACATAACCTTTAGGACATTTGTCGCATTGGAAAGGAAACACTCCATCATGAGTTTCTTGGCAGTGAGACGCCAAAGCATCCAACAAATCAAAGACTTGGTCACACAAAGCGCATTTTAGTTTCTCGATTCGATGTGCTTCTATATGATTCTGGTAATCAATCAAATTACACATCTTTTCACCACAAATGTAGCAAGTATGTGGCTTTAGGACAACCTTTTCCTTGTTAAATTCTGCTTCATCCCTGATTTTCGGCTTCCGACCCCGTTTCTTTTTTTCTCGAGGTGCTTTTTTGGACTTTGCCGAAACAAAATTAGGATCTTTTTCAATTTCGTCTACATTTACAACTTGTGAAGAATACAAAGAGTATTTAAATCCCTTTGGTATACCTCTAGGAAGACGAACATAAGGATGCCCATGCATTTGAGTCTTGTGTCGTTTAAGGGAGCTCTTCAGTGAAATTAATTTACCGCAAATATCACATTTTCTTTTTTGTTTTACTCCACTTGGTGTTTTCTTTGGGCTTTTAGGTCTACCAACTGCATAACGAACATACGGAATTCCATGTGAACTTTCTTTATGACGACGGACGGAATACTTATTTAAAAATCCTTTTCCACAAATTTCACATTTTGAAATACTTTCTCCGTCGTGTTCTTTCATGATGTGGTCTATTAGTTTTGGTTTACTCGAAAATTCTTCAGAACAAACTGAACACACTATCTTTGAGTGACAAATCATATGTTCTTCCATAGATTCCTGGTCTGGCAACTCTTCTTTACAAATTTTGCATATTAATCCTCCGATATTAATGTTAGATTTACATTTTTGTCGTGTTTCTTTTATACTGTCACTCCTTTCTTGTTTTCTGTTCTTTAAAACATCTATACTTCCTTCACGAAGTTCTTTAGCCGCTGATCTATGACTCCTTGTATTAGTATGTTTTCTGCTTTGTTCTGCTGTATGACAAACATAACCACATATTGAACACGAGTAATTTGGGAGCCTTTTAAGTACTACAACAAGCTGCTTAGCAAAAGGATCTTCGGGAAACCGCTTTTCTGCCTTAATAATGGGTTTAATATCTTCTTCGTTGACGTCGTCATCATAATACACAGACGCAGGTGGTTCTAGCTGTTCAAAGCAGTCACTGGCCGGAACGTCATCATTGAACTCAACTTCAGGCGAAGGAATACCAGAGGTTTCCCATTCGTCATTTACTTCTGTTGGTTCTGTTAACACCGATTCAGGGATTAGAGGCATTTGTTCAACATTGTCATCTTTAGCAGTAGGCATTTCATCTGATGGCACCTCCGGTTCCAAAATGCGTTCTGAAAAAAAGTCATTTATTTTAATTCTTAAAAACGGAAATTATTCAAACATTAAAAATAAATTGCTTTAAAAATAAATATGAACACATCCAGATGTTTAGGTTCTTCATTGTTATTATTTTTAATAGTTTTGTTGCTTTTGCCCTCGTAAATTCTAGTAAAATATGTCTTAGGTTTAGTATCGTGAATTCGTGAATAATAGAAAGGACAAGTTGGAAGAATGCCACCAACAATTGGAAAATAGATCAATTATGTGAAAAGACATAAGGAAAATCTATTAATAGGTGGGTTTCAAATCGCAACAGACACATCGACTCCTCTAAGATATTTTAAAGTTAAAAATTATTTACAGTGGGTGAAAATTATTAAGGTGCAACTGTGGAGATAATGGAAATTATTTCGAGGGACCTAGCAACAAAAGGTTTAAAAATAGGGCTGGATTCTTTATCTGAAAATTACGTTGATTGAACATAATACCTTTAATATTGGCTCGAGAAAAGTCTACGTAATTTAAGACGGGGTGATTAATTCTGTCCAAAGATGCATTCGATGAAGATAAGTCGTTGCAACCGTCAGGTACCTTGGTAAAGTAATTTTTGTTTTCAATATTTTGCGGATCTTCGACATTTGAAAGCTGACCTTGTTTGTCATTATCATCCGCAGAAGAATCACATTGTAAATACTGTGACCGAACCGCTGGGATTGGTGGATCGCCGGCCTCCATTCCTACTTTTAATTTCTTTTTTTCTCCCCAAAGAAGTTCATATTGATCTTTATGAGCTTCTTTAAATTTCGCATGCATCGACTTATAGAGACCTTTATCGATTATGCATTTAACTCCCTTATCCTACAATTAAAAGAAAAACATTTTATTAAAAATATGCCATTACTTAATTACATAGTAATTAATGTTCAAACGAACAGATTCGTAGACATACCTCTTCATGTTTCAGTTTTCTATGCGAGTAAAATCCTGTTCTTTGTTTAAATTGTAAACCACAGAGTGTACACTTGAAGGGTTTATCTTCCCAATGAGTAACCCAATGCGAAAACAGAAAATTTGAGTTGGGTTGTACTTTTCCACATTCGCTGCATTCCATTGAAGTATTATTATGGTAAGTATTGTTATGACTGTATAGTCCTAATGTACTACTGAAAGATTTGTTGCACAGATGACAAACAGTCTCCTCCGTATTGCCAAATCTGTGAATATTGGCTTTATGGTAAAAAAGGGTAACATAGTTTGGAAGTTTCTTTTGACAAATGGGGCAAGTAGCTTCCTTTGCTTTTTCCTTTTCGCAAACAGTAGTTTTGTGTATGTGATAAGTGGACTGAACGGCAAAGGCTCTGCCACATACGCTACACTGATAAGGTTTCTCTGTTGTGTGGAATGCAGTGAAGTGGACTTTATAGGACGCTACGCCTGAAAAACTCTGTTCACACTGCGAACATTTGATTCGTTTGTTATCTGACTGTTGTAAGTGTGATTTTGTGATGTGAGCGGCTAGCATTGTCTTATGATGAAACCGCTTCCCACATTGATCACAGCAAAAAGGTTTCTCCCCATGGACAGCCTGTATGTGGGATGTTAGTGTTTTTTGCGTAGCAAATTTTACTTGGCAAAATTCACATTCAAAAGATCTTTCAGAATGACAACGTAGGAAATGTGATTCTATGGCACTATATTGTGGCGATATCTTCCCGCATGTTTTGCATAAATAACCTTCTGAGCATCTCATAAATTTATGTCCTTTTTCAGTAAATTCAGGATGATTCTCGTCAACGTGGGCAACGAATGTTTCTTGTGTATCAAAAACAAGTTCACACACTGGGCACTGCGCAAACACAAAGTGGAAAGTTTTGAGATGAGTGAGCAAAATTGCAGTCGAGGGAGAAGGGTCCTCACAAATGGGGCAAATATAGCAATCTCTTTTCAGTAAATCTTTTTTCTTGCTATGCGCATCTATCAAATGCTTACGGTACTTGAAAATGTTAAAGAAAACTTCAGAGCAACCTTCGCATTCAAGCGTTGAACGTGTAGTTGTTAACACTGTATCGGTTTTCTCTGGGTTTTCATGTAGTCCCTTTCCTTTTACAGCTGCCAATTCTGACCCTGTATGACGCTGAAAATGTCCACTGAGTCCCCCTGCGGTATCGAATTCCTCTTCACAAACTATGCAAACGTATGTTTCGTTTGTATCACCGTTTGAAGTTGATTTCATTTGTGTTCTCATGTAATTTTTCTGAATTATAAGAGACGCTGGCTTTGATTGTGGTTTCTTTTTATCTTTGGGCATTCTAAAACAACCTGAGGATTTCAATACTGGTTTCCGCGGAATTCTACTCTTTGATGCAAAGGGTCGTTTAGCTTCGTAAAGTCCTTTCCTGTACATACGCAGTTCAATCCTCCGGGCTACGTCTTCTTCGATGAATTTCACAACTGGTGTTGCATATTCAAAATGCGATCTATTATGATGGATATCAGGACGTCAGGCTTCGCACATTTATTGCAAATAATGCAAATCCAACTTTCCTCTGTAAATCATGTTTACTATATGACTATTAGTTCTTTAACTGAGCTGAATTCTAATTTACAAGCAGACAGTTATTTCAGTTCAGTAATACTGCAATACTCTTCTATGTGTTCAGCAACGTGAGGTAAAAATAGTCTTGTTGTAAATCTGTTGAAGCAATATTGACATGGTTCTTGTTATATTTTAATGTTGTTCTTGTCTCACTGCGATTGCTTTTTCCAATGCTTGAAAATCTTTCTCTGGTGTATCAAAATGTTCTTATGGAAGTCCCCCTGCGGTATCGAATTCCTCTTCACAAACTATGCAAACGTATGTTTCGTTTGTATCGCCGTTTGAAGTTGATTTCATTTGTGTTCTCATGTAATTTTTCTGAATTATAAGAGACGCTGGCTTTGATTGTGGTTTCTTTTTATCTTTGGGCATTCTAAAACAACCTGAGGATTTCAATACCGGTTTCCGCGGAATTCCACTCTTTGATGCAAAGGGTCGTTTAGCTTCGTAAAGTCCTTTCCTGTGCATACGCAGTTCAATCCTCCGGGCTACGTCTTCTTCGATGAATTTCACAACTGGTGTTGCATATTCAA
Organism: Yoshiicerus persimilis; assembly: GCA_020352615.2. Classification (NCBI taxonomy): domain Eukaryota; kingdom Metazoa; phylum Arthropoda; class Collembola; order Entomobryomorpha; family Tomoceridae; genus Yoshiicerus; species Yoshiicerus persimilis. Next base: position 50,855,781 of record CM036940.2, read on the forward strand.
AATGCGATCTATAATGATGGGATATCAGAACGTCTAGGCTTTCGCACATTTTATTGCAAATAATGCAAATCCAACTTTCCCTCTGTAAATCATGGTTTACTATATGAACTATTAGTTCTTTAACTGAGCTGAATTCTAATTTACAAAGCAGACAGTTCATTTTCAGTTCAGTAATACTGCAATACTCTTCTATGTGTTCAGCAACGTGAGGTAAAAAATAGTCTTGGTTGTAAATCTGTTGGAAACAATATTGACATTGGTTCTTGTTTAATATTTTTAAATGTTGTTCTTGTCTCACTGCGATTGCTTTTTCCAATGCTTGAAAATCTTTCTCTGGTGTATCAAAATGTTCTTTATGGAAATGAATTGTTAAGTCATCAAGTTCAGTATATTTCTCTGGACATGACATGCAAGCAAATTGAACATCGCTAGCATGCAAAGATTGATGAATGAATAGACTCGTCATAGATCTGAAATTTTTGTTTGGGCACAATGGACAGTTGACTAAAATCTGGCTGCTTGGTTCTTTCTCTTGAACTATTTGTTCATTATCTTTGGGTCTTCTACAACTACCTGATGATTTCAATACTGGTTTTCGGGGATGTCTGCGTGCATGGGGCCGTTTCGCTTCGTAGAGCCCTCTCCTGTAAATACGTTGGTTGATCCTACGTACTACGTCTTCTTCGATGAATTTCATAACGGGTGTTGCATATTCGAAATGTGATTTATAGTGGTGAGCTATCAGAACGCGTAAACTTTCAAACACTTTATCGCAAATAATGCAAATCCAACTTTCGCTCTCCAAATCATGTTTAGCTATATGGATTGTTAGTTCTTTAACTGAGCTGAATTCTAATTTACAAAGCAGACAGTTCATTTTCAGTTCAGTAATACTGCAATACTCTTCTATGTGTTCAGCAACGTGGGGTAGAAGATTTCTGTGGTGGTCAATATGCTGGAAACAATACTGGCATTTGTTCTTGCTTAATTTTCTGAAAAGTAGTTCCTCATGTTTCATTGACATTGCTTTTTCTAATGTTTGGAAATCTTTCTCTGGTGTAGCAACGTGTTCTTTATGGAAATGCACTGTTAAGTCATCAAGTTTTGTATATTTCTCTGGACATAACTTACAAGTAATTTGAACACCCCTCCCATGCAAAGATTGATGAATGAATAAACTCGTCAAAGATCTGAAATTGTTTGGGCACAATGGACAACTGAATAAAAACTGACTGCCTGGTTCTTTGTCTTGAACTATTTGTCTATTATCTTTGTAAATGACTCCTTCACCATGACAAGTTAAATGAACTTTAAGTGCTCTTACATTTTGAAAAACCTCCGAACAGAGTTCACATTTGTGAAATTTTGTCCGCTTTTTTGTGCGTCGGTGCTCTATATGAGATTCCAAAACTTTTAAAGCGTTTTCAGGAATTTTTAAATGAACTTTGTGGTGATGAATTGTTAAGTTGTCCAAAGAATCAAAACTTTCGTCGCAGGAGGAGCATTTGCATTCAGACTTAGTTGGGTGCCAATTTTGATGCGTAAATAAACTGCCCAGTGTGTCAAATGATTTGTCTTTACACAGCGGACAGGAATATGATAATGGAGTACTTTGTTGTTCATGACTTAGAATGTGAATTTTAAATACTTTAGAGTTGTAAAACTTTAGAGGGCAATGGTCACATTTGTATTCAACTCTCCGCTTTGAATTTACCATGCATGTCTTGAGTATTTTTATCGCAATTTCTTTATATGGTCCCATGTGAGATCCGTAATAGTGAAAATTCAAATTGTCAATGTCTTCGAAATTTTCGTTGCACACACGACAGTTAAAACCATCAACAGAGGTGTGCCAACTAAAACACCAATTAAAAACAATAAATAAGAAAAAATTGTATTTAAATAAATAATAGCATAATATAATTATTAACTAAAACTAATAAAGTTTTATTTCTAAATTCTAAATCTCACCCTTGGTGACAAAAAAGACCTGGTGCTGCGCTGTATTTTCTCTCACACAATGGACAATGAAATTCTGTTGGACATTCACTATGTGTTCGCAGATGAACATTGAACAATCGAATATCACGAATTAATTTTGCACAGACGGGACAGCTATACCTCCCCCCTCGATGTCTTTTCGGTTCCCTTTTAGTATACTTCTGTTTACAAGGAAGAGGAGGGTCAAAATGTGAATTTAGACTCTGATGTATTTCTAGCTCCCTTTTGGACATATTTGTCTTGCTACATTGTGGACAGTTGTAAGCTTCTCTTCCGGTTACTTCAATTTCAGTCAGTTTTATCCTTTTCCCAGAACGTAGAATCAAAGTATTGCCAGGTGTTGTCGTGACTTCATCACGTAACCCTAAAATCCCATTCACAAAGATAAATTATGTTTTCAAGTTCAGCCTTATTTGTATTGAGCATATTCAATTGGGTATCTAAAAATTAGAACCAGCAACGATAAATAGAAACATAATGTTATATAAAATTTGCAATTTGATGTAGTAATTGTTGTACTTGATATCCACATTCCTTTTGTAATTCAATTGAATGTTTTACAAAGTAAAAAATAATTTTAACCGAAAGGATTGAAGGACAAAAGTTTCTTAATTTCTATAAAGAGCAGCAGAAATTTGGTCCCCTTATTTTAACCATAATATTAATAATGCATTTACAAAAAATATTGTTTATATCTGACCTCTTTTCCTCTTTGCCTTAAAACTATCCACTGCTTTTTTTACGTTGAACCTGATTGCAGATATAAAGGCATGTTTTAATGCTTTCACTGTCGACCTCATAACTCTTATCTCCAAATCCATATTTACAGGAATAGACGAGAATCACCAGTTAATTCTCAGTTCGAGTTTGGTCAGGGTCAGCAAACGATGCAACTGTAATGAAATCAAAACATTACTAGTAATAACAATAATTCTAACGCGAAACACTCACAATCCTTATAAAATATGATCCAAGTAACAACAAACATCCCTCCCATCGTCCCATACCAATCATCTGTAAATTATATGAAATGCAAAAATACACCATAAAAATTAATAAGGATTATTTCATACTGTATATGCTGTAAATCTGCAAAATGCATAAAATGACTCCAATGGAGGACCCAGTTTTAGCCACAAATTAAAAAAATGAGAACTGTAAATCGTCTCTAATAAATGTAATAAACAACTACCCAAACACAGAACAGTTCAATTCATACTTTCGCGGAATATCAAGGTGAATTGACATATTCTTCACGTCTGTTGTTGAGAAATACTTTGCAATCGGTTTTTAATGAATCTGTAGTGTCTATAATATTTAATAAACCATTCAACCAATGCACTTAATGAAGTAGCAGAAGCGACACATATGTCCTTTGAACCGTAGCAACACAATAGAAAAATTTTAAGTATATGTATCGAAGCGTTCAAGAGTTATAACACCTCAATTCGGTGCTAAAAATACACCTCAATTTTCCCATAGACAAAAGTTAGATGACATAAGTAGTAAGAATGCACCACTTACGCCACCTATCTTTTCTCTATAGAACTTTCCAGCTACACAACACTTTTAGCCCTGTGTTAAGTTTGAGGACACAGGGTGTAACAAATATTGACAAAAATAAAAATCATCAAAAAAGCACTTTAACGCAATTATTAATTATACGTCGTTACCGAACATCAGAAAGCGCGCTGGAGCGCTGCAGGCTCCATTCTGACCCATAAAAATAACATTAAGCCCTCCACGCTTTACTAAAATTTTTAAAATGCGTTCCCATTAGTAGTCTAAATCTTTTTATTTTTATAAGCCAGAATGGAGCCTATATTGTATGCGCACGCTTTCTGAGGATCGGTTACACCGTATAATTGCGTTAAAGTCAATTTTAAAATTTTATACGGTGAAGACCGTATTTTAAAATTTTTCAATATTTGGTACACCCTGTGTCCTCAAACTTAACAATTTTAGTAATACATGGAATTCTAGGCTCTATATTAATCAATTTTTTTAGTGGATGTCATTTATCGATCACACCCATTTTCACAGGGGACCTTCCTCGGAACACCAAGAACATGTACAAAAAGTTTTAGCGAATTATATTAAGCCGTTCAGGAGTTATAGAGCCAACAGACAGACAGACAGACAGACGGACAGACAGACAGACGGACAGACAGACAGACAGACAGACAGACAGATTGTGAAGGGCATTATTATAAAGTAGCTTCCGCTACTTAATAAAGTCATATTATTACTTCAAAATGCTCATATATAATATTATGATGCAATGAAAACATATGCTATATATCTACTATGGTCTATATTAGATTTGTCGTTCAACTTTGTTTAACTCATTCAAGTATTGTGCATTGTTTTTCTACATTCCTTTCCACTGTAAACCGTACCCGTATAAGTACCAAAATTATTCCTCGACCTTAAGTATTTTTGGCAAAAATGTCGGAATCGTAACTAATGATTTCATTGATATGCATATGAAATAATATTGGATTGACATGAAAAAGTACTTTAATTAAAATACGTTTATTTTTAGTTTTCTAACGTTTTGGCCATGGTAAAAAAATATTAGCGATTCCCAAATCATATTGTACCATATACAAAATAATTTCAGTTTTCTACACACTTCACTGATTTTTTCTTTGGGTAAGATATTCCAAGTTTGTCGTGAACATTTTTCCTATGCAAATCCAGGTTGCTCCTATGATTGAAATAGCATGGACATAGATGACAAGGGAACGGCCTATTTGAGTCATGTAAGCCCATGTGTTTATCAAATGACTTTTTAAAACGAAACTGCTGAGAACATACACAACATATCAAGTAGGGAATAGGAGCAGAACCTTTCTCCTGCACTACTAATTTTTCGTGACGAACTCTAATGTGCTTAATCAGGTTTCCATGTGAGGCAAATGTGTTATCACATTGCTTACAAGCGTAAGGTCTTTCCCCGGTATGGATTCTTCTATGAACGATAAGTTCCGTTGTCCGCTTGAACTCTCTGCCACAATCTTCACACACGAACCTTTTCCCAAGGTGGTCGCCTTGAATGTGCACTCTTCGCCTTTTGGCGGAAGCAAATGTCATATTACAGTGTGAACAAGAATACGGCTTTTCACCGGTGTGGATAATTCTTTTGTGAATAATAAGGTCCGTCGATTGCTTGAATTCTTTACCACAAGAGTCACAAAGATGTCTTTTATTTTCATGTACTGAAGAAACATGTGCAGTTAGCCTCTTTCTGGAAATAAAAGCTTCGTTGCAGAAGGTACAAGTGAAAGGTCGTTCTCCAGTATGTAATCTTTGGTGGATAATCAAATATTTGGAATGTTTGAATTCTTTGGCACATATATTGCAAACATGTTTTTCTTCCGCACGAGCAGATTTCTTTTTTGGTTGGTCATGTACTTTCTCCTTATGCCTTGTAACCATTGTAGATGATATAAATCTCTCGGTACAGATGTCACAACAATAAGGCATTTCCCCAGTGTGTTTGTGCATGTGAGTTTTAAGCCCACTTGCTTGACTATAAGTTTTACTACAAATTCCACAACAGAAAAGTGTTCTTTCCTGGTGCACAATCTTCAAATGCTTTGCTAGAACAGATTCAGATATAAATTCATCATTGCAATATTCACAGACAAAGAGTTTTTTACCACTTTCGCCCTCAGGCTCCTTATGAGAAAGCTTAAGGTGTCTTTTCCGTTGTAATGCTGTAAGAAATCCTTCTGGACATTTTTCACATTGAAATGGCATTACTCCACAGTGTTTCTCCTGGTAATGGTCTGATAAATTCTTCTTTGTCGTAAAAGTTTCTTCGCATAGTGCACATTTTAATATTTTCTTGCCTTTGTGTTCTTGTACATGCTTTTTGTAAAGTACATTGCCAATAAATGTCTCTTTACAGACAGAACAATTGTATGTTTTAGATGACCGCGAAATTTTTGGCTGAGTTTTATGACCCGGCACACTTTCTGTCAACATACTTCCTTCTTTTCTATGACGCTTTCTTAAATTTGATTTGTGGGTCCTAGAATTTTCATGTTTTTTCAGCAATTCCAATGTGTGGCAAACGTAACTACAATCTGGACAAACGTACTCTGTCAACTTGGTAAGCAAAATTACAAGTTGCTTGGGAAATGGGTCTTCGGAAAACATTTTCTTTGCACCAACAACGGGTTTTAAATCTACATCGTGGTATATTGACATCGGGGAATCTTCACAATCATATAGTTTCTCAGTTTCAATACTGCTCTCAACGTCGCCAGTTGTGTTTTCCAAACAAGACTCCACGGAATATTCATTTATCGGATTCTTTTTTCCAGTACACAAGTCCTCAGATATTTCACCTTCTTCGAAATGAATTTGAGCGCTTAAAGAGTGTTCTGCAAATTAAAATAAATTAAAATAGATATTCGCGAAATACTATTTTTAATTAACATGGTAAAACCCGTTCTACGGACTTTTTTAACGTTAGCTGGAACGCAAGCATCACTTGAAGTAAAATGAAATAGAGATAAAAGTAAATATTATGACTGTGGAATACTTATAATTTCAGTTCAAAGAATTATAATTGCTCAAAAATATAAGAAAAATATAAGAACAAACAGAAGCTCCTTGACATTTTATATACATGTGGAAATAAATGCTTTCAGTATAAGAATATTTTTCAATTTTTCGATTAATTTTTAACTTAATTCTACAAATTCGTGAAGTTTTCAATTAAAATAATAACGGTTTACCTGGAATGTTAGCTCGGGAGAAGTCGATATATGCTTTCGATTTATAGTCTCCCGAAATTGGGAGCAAAGTGTTAAAGTCGTTAGAAGCAACCACATCTTCAATTTCGGTCGTCCTAATCGCTGATATCATGTCGCTGTTATTAAACAAGTTGGTCAAATCACTTGGATAACTTGTTCCTTCTGATAAATAACGTATTTGCAAATTGGTGAGCGGGTTTTCTACAGGGTTATCGACATCATTTAATTTAGCATTTTTAGTCGGTAGAATTTTGTGTGCATTTCTAAAGTCCAGCTTCATTCTTTTCAGCATTTCTATATCTGTAACGAGCTCGACCTTAACCTGCAATAAAATAAAACAATTAGTAGGTATTTTATATGCCATTTCATTTTCTCAAAATTTTCATTAGCTACATAAGTAAAATAATTTTTCATAAAACTTACAGTTTCATTTCTATGAGTAACTTTTCTGTGTGAATAAAATACGCTTCTGTATTTAAATCGTTTAGAGCATAAGGCACATTCATAAGGCTTTTCTTCTCTGTGTTTTAGCCAGTGGTCAAAAAGAGCAATCTTGTTTAAGTAAGACTTCCCACAGACGCTGCAGTTTAAATTAAATTGTTTTCTAGTTCCTATGTTGTGATAGTAATTGTTATGACTGTACAATGCAAGAGGGTTGGTCGTTGTCTTATTGCACAAATGGCACACATTCTCTTCTTTATTTCCGTATTTGTGAATGTTGACTTTATGGTAAGATAAGTCAAGGAAATTATCAAATGTCTTATCGCAAATATTGCAAGTGGATTTTTTAGCTTTCTCCTTTTCACAAATTGTGACTTTGTGAATATGTAGATTTGATTGAAATGCAAAAGACTTTCCACATACTGAACATTTATAGGGTCTTTCTGTAGTGTGTACTGCTTTATAGTGGACATTGTATCGAGCTCCAGTTGCAAAAGTTTTGCCACAAACCGTGCACTCAATTGCAGATGTGCTTACCGTTCCTGAATGAGACTTTTGATGAACTTTGAACCTGGCTTTGTCGTTGAACTGTTTGCCACACTCTTCGCAGCAAAATGTTGTTTTCGGTTTGTGAGAGTGACGATTGTGGTTTCTCAGAGTTTTTTGACAGCGAAACTCCTTTGGACAAAGCTTACATTTAAATAATGTTCCAACATGAACATGATTGTCAATATAATGTGCCAAAATATCTTTATATTTTTCTCTAATGACTCCACACGTTTTACAAACATTGATATCCGGAAATTTGACAAACCTACCATCTTTAGTGACACATTCTGAATGATTTTCTTCTGCATGCTGAATAAATAAATCTTTTGTTCCAAAAAATAAGTAGCAAATAGGACACTGCATGAATACATGATGTAAGTTTTTCAGATGTGTAAACAAATTTTGCTTCTTGAAAAAGGGAAACTCGCAAAATGAACATACAAAACAGATTTTCTTAGTCAGGTCTAGTTTTTCACGGTGTACCTCCATTACGTGTTTTCTATACTTAGTAATTGAAAAGCAAATTTCTGAGCAAGCTTCACATTCATGGGTTGTGTACTTGTTCACATCATAGTTTTCAGATTTTTCTCCAAAAGAATTTTCTAATTTTTGCCTCTCTTTTGCTGCTGCCAACTCTGACCCAGTGTGATGATGGAAATGGCCATTAAGTGCAAATATTGAATCGAAATCTTCATTGCATACAATACAACAGAAAGAAGTTCGTGGAGGATGTTTTTGAATTCTTTGTTCGTGCTCCTCTGAAGATTGACAATTACTTAAATGAGCCTCAAGTTCTTCAGGATTTCTGAAACGCTTCCCACAATCTGAACAACGTGCGGACGGTTTGCGACGCTGCCGTATTTTTGCCTCTACTTCTTTTTCTATATATTTTGAAATCGCTACTGGGCCTTCAAAATGCATTTTATGATTATGGCTGATAAGTAAATTGATGTTTTCAAAATCTTCTTCACATTTAGTGCATTTAAAATTTGAAGAATCAGAATGACTGATCAAATCGGATATGATTTCGCGTATCGATTTGTATTCGCCATCGCATAGTGGACAAGTAAAGGACAGGTGTTCTTTTTCAGATAAATCTTGAAGATGACCCAAAATGTGAGCGTTGAGAACTTTTAAATTGTGAAACACTTGAGAACATTGTTCACATTTGTAGCTGACCCGGCGTACACGTTTTACAGAATTTGCCGAGGAACTCTCCAACATTTGTATTGCTTTTTCATCTCTTGGCAATCTGTGGAATTTGTAGTGATGAAGTGTAAGGGAATTCACATTATCAAATACTTCATTACAAACGCGACATTTAAAACCATCAGCACTGGTGTAAAAACTTTGATGAACGTAAAGAGCAAAGGTCGATTTGAATTCATTGCCACATTGAGGACACCAAAATACCGTCTTTTCCACGGTGTCGTTACCAAAGTGAGTACGCTTGTGAGCTTCAAATACACGAATGTGATTAAATACTTCGGAACAGTCATTGCAATTGTAAACTTTTCGACGCTTCTGGTTTTTTCTTTGCCGTTGTTCTTCAGACATTGCTTTGCGAATGCGATGTAGACGACGATTGTGTAATTTAAAAGAAATGATATTTTCGAATTCTTCATTGCATATATCACATATAGGCTTCTTTTGAAAAGGCGACGGAGATGACGAAACAAATTTCTTACGGTAACCACTTTTGGAATCACTTTTAATTTTTCGCCTGGAAGTAAATGACCCATAAAGACTCCATTTTCTTAGTAATTGGTTCGTTTTCCTTGGGCGAAGATTTCGAAATGAGCTATCGATTGTCCTTGATGATTCGGAGATCTTTTGAGTTATTCCTTTAAGAAAATGATGAACACTTATAATAAACATTCAGCTATGGGGAATAAAAGCGTTAATATTTCTCAAACGAAATTATTCTTTTTATAATTGTTCATGCTCGTTAGCCAAAACAAGAAGCACATTTTTCCCTTACCTTTATCTGTCTTAATTCTCTTGACTGCCAATTTCACTGCATCTGATACTTCTAACAAAAATGCTTCCTTTATTCTTTTGACACTTGACCTCAACTTCCTTATCTCCGATTCCATTCTATTACTTTCGAAGAAATCAATCTGGTAATTAGGGTTCATAGAGACGGTTAATTAGCGCGTGCAGGTACTGTGAACACAGTGAAAAGTGATTTGTAACTTAAGAGAAAGGGTACGTCCATTAAACTCCTGTGATCTCTGACCATCTGTGACAAGCAAAAACGGAAATTAAAATACATTGTACACGCAGAAGTAGAGCAGTTTTATTTGCACTATTACTACTACTCACCAAAAGTTATTTGACATTATTTACCCGAGATAGCAAAATGTCATCTGAAGAATATTGGCCACTGGAAGGGCAGACTCAAGATGGGGTAAGCTTTTAGGAAAGAACAATAATGCAATAGTTGGGATTTTTATTATTTGTATCTCCAGATTTCCAATTTCTAAAATTAATTAAACTTCAATGTCACCTGCTTACATGCACGTTTTTAAACTCCCGCGTAGATGATTAGATTCATTGAAACAGTTGTTAATTCTGTCTACCCCTTGCAGACATTAGACTTTGTCAGCAATACTGAATTCACTTTAGTTAGTGTATTGGTTACACTTACACTTAATTTCTTGGTTAAGATATTTTCTAAGACATATATGATATACAGTAATTAGATGCATGATTTTTAAATGTAGATTGATCTTTTTCTCCAGGACGATATTTAATTCATCTAATCTATATAACCATATAAAAACAGAGACGCTATTGCATCTATAGTCTTTTGTATAGTTAAGAAAGAAACATTTTAAGATTATTATTATTCCTGAATCAAATTTTTATTAGCAATTCCCAGTATTATAAAGCAAAAGTATTATAACATAACACTTGCTAAAAACACATAACGCACAATAGCCTTTACAGTACATTTCTTTTCTTTTCTTTTCTTTGTCCCACTTCCCACAAGCAAAGGTGAGAACCATGAATGGTAGGCAGCCGAAAGACCCAAATTGAGATTCCTAACAATACAATAAATTTTGAAACACATACTATGTCAATTTTTGACTACTATTGACTTCCGATTAGGAATTAACTGAAAAACTAAAGCTAGGCATAAGGTGGTAGAAAATTCGATCGTCAACTGCTGTAAAATGTCATGCAATGCAGTCTGCAGTAAATCTTCTTGGGATGAAAACTTTTCCTTAGTTTTCACAATTTCACAGAAGTTTACTTCAATTATTATCTTTCTTGTAAAGTAAAATCCCCATTTTCATTTAAATGTTTGGTTATTTATTGATACTGTAGACAGAATTGTGGTTTCCAAATCTGCATCCCATTATTTGGTTTTATTCATACGCTTACAATACAGAAGAACTAGTAATAGAAAGCAGCAATTTGTGGCAACATGTTATGCCGATTTGTAAACTGATAACTAGTTGGACTAGTTCTTTCTAATGAACGAAAAAGCATTTACCAATATCAATCATACCGCAAATGGCACCCCAATGCAAGTGCTTTCTGTGAAAGAAAGCGTATAGGAAGGTACAAGTAAATGGATATTTATAATCAGTGTACTAAAATGGACTCCCAGATATGCGTAAAATATTTATACATTGCACAAAATGCAATTGATGAAACACAGTGCAAGCTTTAAAAAATATGGTGCACGAAACACATGAAATGTTCCAAATTAATTCATGATGAGACTTACCGCATTATACATGACTATAAAATATGACTATAAAACCCGTATTTAATGCAGGTTACTGTGGACTTTGTGCACTGAATTTCTGCAGTGCACTGCACGAATTAGAACACTGCTATATATAACCTAGTGCTTTTTCCAGTAATGACTTAACCTATTTTTTATCTAGTGCACGTGTGAACCTCAACCTTATGTAGTGAAGCATGAGCTCAAAATTGTAGTCTCAAGTCTCCAGTAATAGATCTATCATAGATACCTAGGAAATTTTGGAATGAATAAAGACAAAAGTCAACCTTAATTTCAGAGCTAGTTAAAGTTAAATACAGATAAAACATACAGGTAAATAAATTCAACTGCGTTTTACAAAATATAAGTGTAATACATACCTCATATCATACCAGTAATTCTACTATATACTATAATAAACTCAGAAAAATGCAAACAGTCAATGTATTTGAAAGGATGTAAACCAAAGCTATTCATCATTATTGCCACAACACAACTAAGTATAGTTTACAAAATGTGTTTACAGGTCTGTGCCGCGTTAGAGGTCGACAATTTGATGAATAAGCAAATTTTCTGTTGCTAACTGAATTGCATATTATTATGTAATTATCTCCATTTTTTTAGAACATCATACTTTCTTGTGATTCATATGGCTGTCAGTTTTTGTATAGTACACGATTTGAGAGATTGGTAATTTTGTAATTTACAATACTCATTTTTTAAGATCACTGGGGCTATTCAGTATGGGTTTCAGGGAGGTTGCACATGCATCTTATCCAGGCAAGTATCCAGAGGGGGGCTTGGGGGCTAAAGCCCCACCTAAATTCTTGAAAAAGAAGAAATTTTTCATTGAAGTGCCAAAAAATTTTGGCATTTTCCTTTAAGCCCTACCACGATGACTTTTCTGGATACGTGCCTGATCTTCTTATCATAGAAAAGCAAAGATTCCCTAAAACCCGAATTTTTCCCAAATAGTCGTGAAAATGAGGTCCAAAGTTGTAGTACAATTTGGGTTTTCCATCCTTGGTAATTTTGCATTACTTGTATGCAAAAATGATTTTCTGGTGAGGCTTTTTGGCATGGCAGGCTCAAATTAAGGGTCAGGGTATATGAAAGGTTAGCGTATGAGGTATGATTAAAGGGATCGTATGATTAGCGCACTAAATCCTTCATGGTTGAATATTTTTTACTAAAAAGCTTTAATATGCAATTTTTTGAACCAGCAGTACTACGCATGAAAATGAAAAAGGAATGCTTTTTATAGTATGATTTTTATTACATTTATTAAGTGTAATGCATAACATGTTATACGAAGCATTATGAAGTGCTACTTAATATTTATTGCAGTTTACATTGCAAAAACCATTTTCATGGTTCCCCTACAAACTACCAATGCAAATTTAACAGCTGAGAGCCTATTCATAGTATCAACATCGCCAACATGAATGATCATAGGTCTCCAGGATCTGCACAGGATTTTCATATAGGTCCTTGAGGATTTATTTGGAGGGTTATAATGTCTCCAAGACCTGATTGAGCTTTTACTGACTTGGTTTGCTTTAGCTCCAGCATGAACTGTTCCAGCCCACGGGAGAAAACTTATAAATGCTAATCCAATGAAAACACAGAGCTCACTAAATTTCAATTTTGAAAAGCATGCAATTAGGATTAAATTGCAGGTAAAAATTATTCTTGTTTGCAGGGATCTCAACGGCATTAGAGCTGATCTGTAACATCCTTCATAAATATTAGCAAATATGGATACAATTATATATATTTTGTTCAACACTTCTGGTGATCGAAAAGAATCCTTAGTCAAGTATTTCTTTCCCGGTTGTCCGTATCTGGAATTAGAATAATGCATTATGGGCACAAATATTTTTGAAGCTCACATATGTATATTTTTTATTAGAAATACTTTTTATTTGAAAGCCAAAAAAATCATTTGCAGACTGGAGAAACCTTTAATGTTGAAAAAGTAAGTTCTAAATTTTTTATAAGGAAAGGAATTAGTAACAAAGAAAGCATAAAGAAATATTGATTTTCATCTTTTGAGCGAACTATGAGAATTTTGAGGCAAACATTATGTCCAAGTGTTACATAATGAAGAAAGTGATTTTGAATAGTTCTGGGTTCATTATCATGCAAAAAGGAGCTTGTGTCTTGTGTGAGACCTATTGCATAAAAAGATGAATAATTCAATGGCTATTTTCCAAAAAAGGGATATTTTGCAATGTTAACCATATAGATTCTCGAGGGATAAACGGAAAGTTGGCAATTTTTTCTGCGACTGGGGTCGAATTGCCTCTTTCGCCTCATTTGTGTAACACAAGGCCCTGATGACCATAACAAAAGGTATTACAATCATGATTACCTCATTTCACGAATGGTGTAATAAACACAGCACGTCATTGACAATCCTACCACTAAAAGAGATGCACTGAAAGATAGTATTCCAGTTGCGACAAGTACAATTGACAGAGCGTAGCACCAATGGATGACTTGAAAGCGGTATTGTGAAGGAATAATTGTTGGAAGAAATACTATTTGATCTGTTGATTCGTAGTAAAGCACCGCCAACATCAGAGGTCCCATAATCAGATTTGTCAAGAGTTGGGAATTTATGATTTTATCCACCTTTTCTGTTACAATTAATTGTGGGTTTTTGCAATGTAATTCTGTAAAACAATAATAAAAAAACTGATAATTTTGAGTTTCAAGGCTTGAAATATCAATCGTACTAAAATAAATCCTAAATTGTTATATTAAGAAAAGTTCTTACTTGGGAATTTGGTGTAGTACACTACGCTTAGATTTGTCATATGATTGATGAGATCAATTTTAAAAAGATTTAATAGGGCAAAAACGCTAGCCTGGAGGAGCACAGAGCATAACACAATACTTATTAAATATTCTGACACATTTCCAACGACTAAGACTGTGTAAAGAACCCTTGAAACGCTAAATATCGTATGAATTATAATACTTGCTATTAAAATGTAGCGAAATGCAATACGAAGTTTTGAATTTGTTTTTACGACTAACTTTTTCTTTTTGTCCCACTTGTATGGGGAGATAAAAGAATAGTACGCAAATGAGATAACCACTATGAGATTATTTGTAAAAAGTTTTGAATACATTTTTGAGAACTGACCAATATTACTGTAAAATGTCAAATACAGTTATAGATTTCAAAAGTGTCATAAATGAAATAGTTCTTAGTACTTGACTTTCTTGGAATGATTTTGCCTGTAATGTTTCACCGAATAATATTGCTTGGGCTTTATTATTCGCTTTCTAATCTATTGGAAAATCTAAGTCTAAAAACCCAATTTTCAACAATCATATCTAGAACAATTACCACGTACAAAACTTTAAGCCATTATTTGGTAAATATGTAATTCAAATCTTAAAATCCTCCATGTATACTTTGTTTACCTCAAAAATGCTTCTGCAAAATACTACTTGCCTGCCAATTTCTTTCTTTCCGTAACATTAATAAAAATATGTTACCCTTTAAAATTTACATATAGCATTATCAGATAACACCAAATTTCTACTCTTTACAGTCGCACAGAAGACAATAACAGGAACAGGACTTGTCAAAGCAAGAAAATAGTAATAACTGGTTATTAGCCCAGTTATTACTTTCATTACTTTGACTTATATAAAGCACAATTTAAACCTCTACAGGATATGGATACTCACAAATTCACAGAATATCGTCCCCTTCTCGGTCTCCATTGTTTAAAGGCTTCAGGTACTAGAGAAATGAGTAAAACATGTACAACTGAATTTGCATTAGTTTATTGAAGTAAAGTTGTGCCATGGTAGTATTCATCGACCATCGTATTTAAAACCGCGTAAAATATCGTTTCTTTGAGTTTCTTATGATTGTCAGCAAAAGCTATTCACAATTAATTTACAGTAATTGAAATTACGCCATAATGCTGTACTTCTTACTGGAATTAACCTATCGGTCATAATTATGTGTAAATAGGTATGCAAAGTTTGAAAAGCATGGGATTTTGGTTTATTTGGAAAGGTGCTGGTTGACTAGCACTGACAAGCTGCTTTCGAACGGTGCTATTGTGACCTGTTTAGGTTTACTTGCATTACATGATAGTTTAGGTTTTTGGGTCTCTGGGCGATGTAATTTTCCAGGTCTCTATTCTAGAAATTAGAGAACGTAGAATTAAAACTGTAAAATAGTGCTAATAATACTAGTTATTTATGGTTCAAGTAGGTTCAAGGTTCAAGTTAGTAGATAGTTACATTTGCAGTTATATTTTAATGGCTTAAATAAAAACCATATTATTACTTATAAATTTTGACCTACGATCCTGAAATTATTCTCAATGGATTCATGAGAAATTTCTTCTTCTTAAATATACATATCAATATCATAAAACTGCATCTTGTATCAAAATTGAAAATTTTCCTTTCGTAATTGCTAATTGGGGCCAGTTTTTAACTTCATTCCGTTATGAAATCAGACTAATCGGATTACTTACAAAATACTGTAATATTATTATGACTTTTTGCATTGCAATTTTGTGCAATTTCTGATGTTCTAAGAGCGTAGGGCATATCAAGAGTGAAAATACGCATTGCGGCGCATTGTGGACGTTTTTGTCCGAATATTCTGACTGGATTTTGTACACCCGTCAAAGCTTCCAGCTAAGATGCAATATCTCCTTTGTGCAGGAGAGGAGCACCGTTTAGGCACTATTAAGTTAGCTTATCTTTAATTAAGTACACGCATTATTAAAGCCTGTCGTCGATAATGAGTATTACAGATCTATCAACTTAATCCTTTTTGAAGAACATCAAGCAATTCTGCACAAAGAGTCCAATCAATTAGCATTGGAATTCTTGTAAATTAATGCGTGAATGCAAAGCGAATATTAATGTTTTCAAATATTTTTAGGGAATAAAAAGCAATCATTGACTATCCTAGTTTAATTGCTTTCAGATGCAAATAAAGCATTACATCTAAATATTTCATTGTTGTTTTAACAGTAATGTATTGTAGAATACAGATTAATGAGCAGTGTCACAATTTCCTTTTGATTGTGTAAGTAAATAATTGAACTGTCAGTACAGTGCAAATAGTATTAATTTCATAGTCCCTCAACTAATGGTTACCAATTTACTACAATATATATATATTGAAATTGTTAAATGTTTCATTGTTAAAACATCGTCCATTTTGACAAAAAAGGTACTCTTTTGCATGCACCTCTTTGCATGGGAATGATGGGAATTCATTCTTTGGACAATTTTCCAAGATGAAAATTAAAATGAAAATACACCAATATCTACCACAATGAAAAGTAATTTTTCATTCAATTCAATTCAATTTTAAGTGTCCTTCCATATCAGCATTACAAGAATGCTGTTCTCCCTACAGTGACACTACACCTAATTGAGCAGTGAGCAGTAGGATGATATTGCCATATCTCACTCTCTCATGGATTATAAATTTACATTTGCACACTAAATATTTATACTTATAATTGTGACTAAATGTTAATCACAATATTTTACATGATAGTTTTACCAGATCATAAATACTTTTGACACAGCTTTAAATGCTTACAGAATTCCAATCAAATCAGTTTTACTTAAATTAAATATAATTAGTTTTCCTAAACAATGTTAACATCAAAACCAACTCCAAGAAAACTAAACTTCAGTTTTATTATTTTTATGTGCACTGACAACTAGTTCTCTAAGTATTGGTTCTTTATGAAAATGCATAAAACCAAATAAATTCATTTTGAACCTTGGGGAAATATCAATTTCTATTTTTATTTTAGATATTGCAAACAATTCTTAAAGCGATCTTGTGATAAGGATACGTGAAAATAAAAAGATGCCCGTTAACATGAACCTTAAAGGAACTTTGAATATTTTCCTAATGTACTAGTGTAGATTAACTACTGTTAAAACAGTTATCATAAAAGCAAATGTAAAATTGCAATTCAGGGCTTTCATATATATTTCTGCCCTTAGCAGCCAAACTGCCCATAAAGAAGCCGGTTTGGTAAATTTATTCATTTGAAGTTTTATTTGGTGAGAAGAAAATCAAAGCCGCTTTCCGTCATTTGTTACGTTTCATATGCTCAGTTTGCAAAATGTCTAACAGAAGTATATAAAGCACAGGTATACAGAAAATGGTACAGGTAGTGTATTGGGTAATATTTTTACATTGTATTTTACATTCCTAAATACGTAATACATTACGTAATGCAAAATTGTGGCGTGGTGAATTTAGAATTTAGAGTAACTAGGTAAACTTAGGTTAGGATTTAGAAACACATCAAAATAAGCTAAAAATTAAAAGAGTGTTACAATGTACGGCAACTGGTGCTTCGTTTTCCAAAGTTTACCTAGAACCGTTGCTTACAACTTGCTGGATCAAAATAAAGCGTTGATCAATGATCTACAAAAATTTTCGCCAAATACTGAATTTTCATAGAACCCCATTTTAGATGTTCAAATTTATTGTGGCAGAAGCAGTAATTGAAGAAATAGAAATACAATGTTTAATATGTTTAGTCCAGAAAATGTTTGGACCTAAACGAAACGAATTGGCAGGACTGCTAAAGGTTATTAAGAAGGTTGCAGAAGAATTCACTTACAGAAGCGTGTAGGATACGCTTCTGTTTTTCTTCTGTAAAAATTTAGAATTAGAATACAACAATTAATTTCATTGTTCCTCTACTGATTGCCAAAATGTATTTGAGCGTTGACAGCTTATTCACTCTAGATACATCACCAATGTGAACTACAACTGGCCTCCATGACCTCAACAGCATTTTCATGGACTTTTTCTTCAAGTTATCCTTTGGATTATAATGCCTCCAAGATCTTTTTGCGCTCTTGAAGGCGTTGCCTACCTTCGCCGCCGCGTGGATAGTTGCAATCCACATGCAGAATACGCAAATGGGTACTGTGATAAATAGACCTCTTTCTACAAGCTTTAATTTGGAAAAGGAAGTAAATAATACAAGATTGCAAGTAAGAATGGTTCTAGTAAACACGGAACGAATAGGAAGGAGGAAAAATCGATAACACTCTTCATAAATGGTATAAAATATTCTCAGTACGTAATACAATTTTGCTAATACTTTAGCTGATCTTGTAGCATCTTTTGTAAAATATTCTTTCCTGCCGTATCTGATAATTAAAAAAGATTTTCATTAAAAGTTGACTTTCAAACTTATGAAAAACAATTGAAATAATGCCTCATTGTCGTCATTGTAAAAACTGTAAGTGCAAAAGTACAACATATTAGTTTACTGATCTGAACACACTTTATTTGCCCCATGAGATGATAGAGCCAGAAGCTTCCTGTCAACCCAGGCACTAACGATGTCCAAGTAAATGCCAGCGCACCGAAGAGATAAAAACCAATGCTTACAGCGTAACCGAAATGGATTATCTGATATTGGTACTGCTTAGGAATCATGTTTGGAAGAAAGACAATTTGATTTTTCGCCTCGAAGTAAAATATGAAGCCTAGAAACGGTGCAGTCATCGTGTATATAATTGCCAGATATAAAATGCGATCCAGATTTCTTGTTAATTCCAGTTTTGGGTCATTAAAGTAGGTTTCTGTAATTTAATAAATTAAGTATTTATAATCGGTAATATTCAAGAATTTTAGAATTCTTTCTATTCATAGAGAAGCAAATGAAAATGGAACCCTAGTGGAAATTATTTAAGCTTAAGGACAGTATGACTGTGTGACTAATCAAAATCTACGGAGTTACACATCAACGAATAGATGGAATAGTTGAAGTGTGGTAAACAATGTAACCTAGAAAAAAAATAATTTACTTGAAAATTCTGGAATGTACATAATTAATGCATTCGTCATGTAGTTGATAATATCAACTTTGTAGAAATTCATAGCGCACGCTATGACTACCGCACTTAATGAGATAGTTAAGACGAGACTTATTAAATTGTCAGACATTTTGCCCTCTGCAGCTTCATGTAGCATTCTGCAAATACTGATTATTACGTGAACTATTGCAGAGGCAAGTAAAAGATGCTATCTTAGCATATGCAATTTTGAAGTTGTTTTCACTATTAGCTGATTTTTCTTGTCCCACTTGTAGGGTGTGAAACCTGAAATGTAGGTCAGTTTTATAACGAAAGATAAGTTTTTAAAGAAGCGCTTTGAGAGCATGGTGGAAAAAAGTTAATTACAAAGTGTCCCAATGTCTCGGTTTTAAGCCAAGTACTAATAGACACTACGCTATAACGCCACTATAACCTGAAAATAAGAATGGAAGCAAATCCGTAATTGTAGTCTACTTTTATACAAGTTGTGAAACTTTTAAGATATATCAAATTTTGATTTTGGTTGTATGGCTTACGCTTGTGTCCACTAGGGCGTTTCCAGACAAATTCGGGATGTAGTAATTGCCCTACAATTTCAAATATATGTACAATACTCTGATGCCCTGTAATCAATGTTCCATTGTTAGCCAACCTTGGAAATTTTGTACACATTTGCTAACTAAAACTAAACTTACAGTAAATATGAATTTAATGGCAAAGGATTTAATTAAAAGGAATTTGCCGGTGGTTTGACTTTTATAGTGGTGTCAAAAATAATTACTTTGTAAAGAATTTTGATAGGAATAAATAGGTTTGCTTTTCCGAAATTGCATACCTGATATCTGAATGTAATATTTACCATCACAGGCACTAATCCAGGGGGGTGGCTTAGGGGTTAAAACCCCACCTAAATTCTTGAAAAAGGGGAAATTTTTCTTCGAAATACCAAAAATTTTTCGCGCTTCGCGCGAATTAGCACTTTTTGGAACATATTTTTCGTTAAGCCCCACCATGACGATTTTTCTGGATACGTGCCTGTACCATGTACTTTTTATTTGAAGCCCATGATTTATTTTCATTTTGATTTTGAAGATTTGCTACGCAGAGGTTATTTTATTGTTCCACACACCACGAATAACCTTTAAAATCCATTGACGTCAATAGCAAATTATTTTCTTTGTTGATTTTATAATCTATCTAATGACTGCTAATTTGGGTAATGCTTGCAGGCGTATTGATATACGTAAAAACCGACGTCTTTTCTCCTAAAGCAGGACTGTTATCAAAACGCTTATGGTGTAATTAGGTTTGGAATAAAAGCACAACTACTTTCGACAGCCCGAATTTACTTGGATTTACATTCCTAAAATTTACTGTTTAGTCTTAATGCGGCACTTTAAAAAACTGAAGTTAAAAAATGCAAATAATTCTACATAAGAGTAAGAACACAACAGTATGTACAGTGAATGGACTCCAGTTAATTTTGACCAAAAAATACTAAATATGCAAGTTATATCACATTTACCGGACAGGTAATGTCTCAACCTAAACATTACCTATATATTAATGAGATTTCACTTAATTCGAGTGCTGGAAGGGGGAAGAAAAATATTAAAAGTGAAAACTGGCAACTTTTAATTCCATGCATTATACAAAGGTTCGACTCATAAAGAGAAACTTTTGCAGTTTTTCGTATGGTAAAAAGTGACATGCTTGTTATAAACTAAAAGGTTCAATTTCATTTGCACATTCCTATTCATAATGACTGGTACCGTCTGTGCTGGTGCAAATGAATAATTTATTGGTCTATTCAGGTATATATGGAAAGATTTGAGATTAGAGATTACAAATTTGTTCCATGTGGCCTTCTTTGTTCTTCCTCGAATATTCAGACTGGATGATGTACATTTCTCATAAAGTAACTTAAATAAATACAAAAGTATTCATACCGTCATCAAATCTAGTTTTATGAACAATGTTTATTGCTTGTATTTGGATTGTTTGATTTTCCCTTTTTTTCTGATGCCAGCCACCAAAGATCATTTATTTAGCTGACCCTAATTGCTGTTAGAGACTTAGCTCACATCGCAGTCTCTTGTTGGGACTTATGGCATTTGTTAAGTAGCTTAAGCCGCGTTCTCTCAGAACTCTGCATAGCGGCGGTGACGGTGACATATTATTATATAGCAATCTTATTTTTGATATGCTATGGGTTTACTAACTGGATGACAAAAGAAACTTTTCTTCCGTCACTGTTATTCGGAATGAAAAAATGACCCATTCTACATTATTAATGTAGAATTTAATTAATTAATTAATGAATGCCAGACTAGTAAAAATTATTTTTAAAATTAAAGATCATTTGAATAGTAATTAGTTAGATGTCAAGTCTAGGAAGCTTCACCAACGATTAAAAATTATATTAATTGGTTTTACAGGATTGTCGATTCTTTAGATGTAATAATAATAATGTGCAGACAAAAAGAAAGAAATGTTTTTTAGTAATATGTAAAGAATAATAAGTGAATGGAACATTTTGATATAATTGGTTAGCTTTGATATAATTAAGAATAATTTTACATTTATTACCGATTATAAAATACAGATTAGTGAAAAAATCCTTTAAAAGGAAATCTCGGGTCCCCATGAGTGCGATAGATATAAAATATAGTATAAGTATTGTAGGCTCAGGATTTAGAAGACAACGATTAGTTTCATTGTACCTCTACTGGCTAAAAAGGTATAATTCAGGACTGACAATTGGTTGATTTTTTCTACGTCACCAATTCTAACTACAATTGGCTTCCAGGACTTACAGAATTTGCGAAAGTAAATTTTTGAGTTGTGATTCTTGGGATTGTAACGTTCCCAAGATTTCTTTGCAATTTTATTGACATTGATTATCTTAGCAGCCCCATGAAGTGTTGCGAACCACATGAAATATGAGGTCATTACCATTCCAATGAAAATAAGCCTTTCAATGAGGGCAAGTTTTGAAAACGAAGTAAATAATACCAGATTAGACATCAAAATTGTCTTAGTAATTAGCGATCTAAGCGGAAATAGAAACAGTCTGTAACATTCATCGTAGATATTGGCGATTATGCCAAAGCAGTTAACAGTGATTGGTAATTCTTTCTTTGATCGAGTACAGTCTTTGGTAAAATATTTTTGTTGTCCATACCTAGAAGTTTAATAGAAAAGAAAATGTTTAAGCTTCTGCTGATGCCTTGCAAAAAAGGTCTTTAAAACTTTAAAGTATATAATAGCATCACAGCGATATTTTTATTCCCTGACAATAAGAAACGGAAAATGCTTTGTTTTATTTAAGCAAGTATAATAAAAATAAATCACGTAAACCAAATGAACTGAAATATATTTTTATATTTGAATACAATTGCAATTGAAAAAAAAAGTTACATGAACCTTTTCTTAGGAAATTGATTTCCCTGCCTCAAATGATTTTCAATTTTTCAATTCTCAAAGTATGTCTATATTTACTCCGATCTTTTACTTTGCAATTCCAAAGCAGCATAAAAATCCTAAGTTAATAGATATATAGTATTAAGTCCTAGATATACAATTTCCTAAATTTCGAACGAGAGTTGCCCCTAGAACAGTCTTACTATAACAACTACTTCCTAGCTATCTACGGTATTCAATTGCAATGAAACGTGAAAGCTTACTTTAATTGCCCGATAATATGATAGCCACAGTAGGTACATGTTAATCCTGGTACTACCATGGATAATGAGAAGGAAAGTATTCCAATGCAGTAGAAGAACATCAGGAGAGCGTAACAATAGTGAAATATTTGAAACCTATACTGTGGGGGAATAAAAGTTGGAAGAAATACAATCTGATTTTTGGTTTCAAAGTAAAATAGTACAATTGCAAATGGTAGAAATAGCATTAATAATATTGTAGTTCTCATTAAGCAATCTAGCTTAGTTGTCAATTCCAGTCTTGAATCATAACAATATGTCCCTGAAATAAACAATACAGAAATATAAATTTCACAAAATATAGTTACACATTCACAGCATAGCATTCAGAAAATCACCAAAACTTAGCAATTTTAATGAAGGGGAAATATGAAAAATATGTCTTAACTCTCAGGGCCATCATCATTTCCCCCTTTTGGGCGAAATCAGCCATGGAGACTTTATTATTTATAATTTACTTCTAATTACCTATGAAAATATGCATAATTGGGAATGGTACAATGGCAGGTAGTAAGATATAGTGAACATAATTCTCGAAGATAGAAGGTAGTGATTAGGGCTTTAATAAGTATAAACTTTTCCTGCTAATTCGCCAATGATGATTTCAGAACTTCGTCTTCAAAAATCACAATTCTTGCACATATATGAACCGAAAACCCAGAAAAGAAACCTATTTTACACAAGGGTTTGTAGAATCGCGTTTCTTTCTAACTCTTTCTTTCTCCCCAGAGTTTGACACACCCATAGACTACCAGAAACTGCATGGGCCTTTACGACCTTTACCTTAATAATTTTCATAAATACTGGATAAAACAATCCTAATAATGTGAATTATTAAGTGTAGAAAGAAATCGTATAATCATTATACATTCTTGTAAAATCGGCATTTGCAGAGGTTATGAATTCTGTAGTCAAACGAATTCCTTCATTTCTGAATCAGCAAAGGGTAATTGGTCGAACTGGTTGCAATTTAAAACTAATTACATAATTATACGCAATTGAATGTTCTCGGTCTACATTTCCTATGACAATATTTCTTTAAAAGCTGAAGAACTGAGTATTTTGTGTTCAAGACTCTTATTTTGGAAATTTCGAGGTTACCTTTAAAAATATAAGATAAATTCAAATGTTGGGAATTAATTTTTCATAAAATGACTTACGTCTAAATTTGGAAATAAATATTAATCCCATATTAGTCAAGTTGTGTATAAGATCAATTCTATAAAAACTCATGACCATGAGCAGGCTAGCCAAAATTAATATACCAGATATTACAACACTTATTAGATTTTCAGTCTTTACTCCGATAACAGCGAACGAGTAGAGAATTCTCAAAAAACTCAAAGCAGTATGAATTAGCACGGATGATAGTAGAATGTAGTATTGGCGAATTCGAAATTTCGATTTTGTTTTTACTACTTGTTGATTTTTGCTTTCCCATTTAAAGGGAGAAAATCCTGCAATGTATGTCAGTGTTAACACAAATGACAAATTTTTAATGAAAACTTGTGAATACATTTTTAAGACTCGCTAAGATTATTTATGACCTCCTAGTTTCTGGATATTCTAAACTTTAAAGTATTGTGACAAAATGTAGCAAGAAAAGAAGGACAAAGGAAAGGTTTGATTTGACATCTAAAAAATGTTTATACCTGTAGCATCCACAATAACTGTTATCATTATAAATGGGGAAATTTGATTTTCTTTCTTGAAGTGAGTTTTTTCCTTGTATTTATTTGATGTGTAACACCCTGTTCTGTAATAACTACATTCATTGCATGCTTTCGTAGAAACCATACAATAATTATAGACCACACATAATCTAATTCACCATAGCAAATACAAGGCGTCAGAGAGGAGACCAATTTTCTTTGTGAGTAAAAATTGGTGCATCGCTGGTCTTTATAAGCGCAAAATAATGCTTTGAAGTTTGCCGAACAATGACCTAAATAGCATGATTTTTTGCCTTTGAAGTTGTAAACCTAATAGTAGGACTACAGATATCTGTTATTAATTTTTATTTGCTTAAGCATTCAATGTATTCTGATTTTCCTTCCAACAAAAAATAAACCGCTGGAAAAATTATTAATTGTGTCAATGCAATGCATTAAGTGTGTAATCATCTTAGAGTTTACTAGGTATGTTGTTTACAAAAATTTAGGGAGAGCCAATGATCGATTAAGGGCAGCGAGTTATTGCGTAGTCCTAAAATCATGGGGAGCACCAAAATGAATGTCATTAGTTAGTTCTTTTTAAATCAACTTCCAAAATTTTTTACTTACAGTATATTTCTAATTCTGAAATCTTTATCATCAATCTGGATCGTTCAAATGGTCTACGTTTACATATTGTATAACATGATATTATGTGAATTTTCGTTAAAAATGTAGATGCTTTTATAATACCAAAGGTTTTAACCATTCAATTAGGGGAGCCTACATTCCAGAATTTTAAATACCTAGGTAATCATAATTGCAATCAAGTAAGTATCTTGATAGTTGAAATCATAAATTAAGATACATTCATATTCAATTTGAAGGCCCCTGTAAGCCCCCTGTAAATGTGACATACCTTTGATACTATTTGAATTTTGGGAACTGTAAAGAATAATTACTCAGGGTAATTGTAGTACGGTGTTATTTACTATTTACAAAATTACTTTGTAAATTCTCATGCTACAGGACCTCATGTCTTAATAAACCGGTCAAGCGGTGTCGGCACAGTGAAAAAATGGTCGATTTATTTTTTAAAGTTTTTTCGAATTACATCAATAGTATGTATAGGAGTTATTGATAACACAGACAGACATACTATACATAAAGGCAGATAAAGAGACAGAATAAAGGCATAAAGTGAACATTATAAACTATTCTAGTTGAGAAACATTGTAGTCACGAAGAATTCGTGTAAGTTTTTTATTTTTATTGACATAGTTATGATGTACAAATATTTAACATTAAGAACTTAATAGAATGCAACAATTAATTTCATTGTACCTCTGCTAATTACCAAAATGTATTTGAGCGTAGCCAATTTATTCATTGTAGATACATCGCCAATGTGAACCACAATTGGCCTCCAGGACCTCAATAGCATTTTCATGTACGTTTTATTAAAGCTATCTTTGGGATGATAGCGTTTCCAAGATCTTTTTGCGCTCCTGAAGATGTTGCACACCTTCGCCCCAGCGTGAATAGTTGCGATCCACATGCCGAATACGCAAATTGCTATTGTGATAAATAAACCTCTTTCCACAAGCTTCAATTTGGAAAAGGATGTGAATAGTATAAGATTACATGTAAAAATGGTTCTAGTAATCAAGGAACGAATAGGAAGGAGGAAAAAGCGATAAGACTCTTCATAAAGGGTAACAGATATACTTAAAGTGCTGTATAGCTTTGTTAATAGTTCCGGTGTTCGTATAACATCTTTAGTGAAATATTTTTTCCGGCCGTATCTGATGTAAAAAAAAGGAAAAATTCAAAAATGATGAAAAATAATTGCGTTATCGGCATTTTATAACTAATCTACAGTGAAATAATTTGTAATGTAAAAATACAAGAATTTATGTTAATGAATCTCACTTCATTTGTCCGATCATATGATAGAGCCAGAAGCTTCCAGTCAATCCAGGGACTAACAAAGTCCAAGCAAATGCCACTGTCCCGAAGACATAGAATACTATACATACAGCGTAGCCGAAATGGATTATCTGATATTGGTACTGCTTAGGAATCATGTTTGGAATAAAGACAATTTGATTTTTCGCCTCAAAGTAAAATAAAAGGCCAAGAAAAGGTGCAATCATCGTGTATGTTATTGCCATGTGTAAAATACGGTCCAGCTTTCTCGTTATCGATTCTTCAGGATTCTTAAAGTATGATTCTGGAATTTCATAAATAAAGTACGATTTTAGAATTTTTTTATTAGGCTAAAATTTCAAATTTAGGAGGATTTATGGTGCAGATAATTTGGTGCAAGTGGGTGCAGGTTTTAAAAATTAAATTTACTTGAAAATGTTGGAATAAAAAAGAGAAGAGTGTTTGTCATGTAGTTGATAACATCCACTTTGTAAAAATTCATAGTGAGCATTATGATAGCCAGAACTAAAGCGGCTGAGAAAACAACACTTATTATATTTTCAGACATTTTCCCACTTGCGATTGCATGTAGCACTCTAGAAATGCTGATTATTACGTGAGCTAAGGCACTAACAATTAAAAAATGATATTTTAATATATGAAATTTTGAAGTTGTTTTCACTATTAACTGTTTCTCTTTATCCCACTTGTAAGGTGAAAACCCTGACAAATAAGTCAGTTGTATAACGAAAGATAGGTTTTTCAAAAACCGATTTGTGTACATGATGAAAGATCTTTTATTTACAAAATGCTGCCCGAATACCAATTACAGTTGTGTACCTAATATCGCAGAGTAAGTTGGAGTGAATAAAATTCCGTGACTTTCTTACTTGAAAAACCTATTTCTAATCTTTCCTACGATTTCGATTTCCTTGTTATTGGGGACAGTATGTCATTACCGGCGTTCCTAAACAAAATTCGAGACTAATAATCGCCCTATAATTTCTATTGAGCAATATCCTGTTGTTATCCAGTCTTCATTCTGTCATAGCATTTTAAAACCTAGAAAAAAATATATGTACTTTATAATATTGAACTTTTAATATCCCGGATTAAGAGGGATTGCTAAACTATATAACGACATCGACATAGGCTTGTCGAAATTACTATTATTTATTATCATTGCAAAATAAGCCGAACTGATTATTCGTCCAGATAAAAATGGTTCTGTACAAATTTCTTCTGCAACGGTGGGGCATATGATTAAGGAGTGGAGTTGACGACAGGACCCTAAATGTGATTTTTACGATGATGGCGCCAAAGAGGGTATGTACATTGACAAAATATTGGTAGTATGAGCCGTTATTTTCAAAATAACCTGATATGCAATATGTATTCACCCATGTTCATTAAATAAATGAATACATAGGGTTGTTTGAACTGATTGTAGCAACGAAGTTATTTTCCTACAGGTTTTTAAGTTGTTTGGCTATCTTTATAACCTATGAAATGTCATTGTAGAACATTGTCAATATATGGAAAAATTCCGCTGACGTCAATGGAAAATTATTGGGTATAGTAAAAACTTCGAAAGAGAATTTCCTCAGAATTTTAGATTAGCTACGCCCATCTTTCCTTTCAGTAAACAATGCTTGAAATTAGTCATAATGTAATTAGCAATTAACAGAAATTCTGCCACATGAAATTGTGATTCATTTGTTATGACTAATCGTTTTGTTATTGAAGCTCAGTCTCACCAAATCAAAACTGTATATTTAACAAAACAGAGTTCAAGTAAACACTGTTTTACAATATTAGTCCTTTAATATCTGCAAAGTTTCTTTGTAAGTTTATAAAACAAAAGGCTTTTGGTGTTACAGTTTCAATGAAAACCAATTATCCTTAAGAAAATATTTGTCAATATGTATGTTCCCTGTTCCGTCATTTCTTTTCAAGGGTGCTTATTATTGTATTTTCATGTATATTAGAAAACAAGGAACTCAGGCAGGTCGAAATAAAAACATTTCTGTGGACATTATGGGCAATTAGTGAAATGAAAGCGTATTAGAAGACTGGTGTAAATATTTTAAATATTTTTGTATTGGCTTTAGTTTAAACATATATTAAAGCAACAGATATTATCGGTCTAAGAATACATGTAAATTGTAAACCTGTATTATTTATTCCATTGATAAACCTATCATATGTTTTCATACCAATGTGTTAACACATCAAGTTAAGCGAAACAGAATCAGGATATTTGGGTATTAATTCATGGGGAAAGCCAATGAAATTTTATTTAATCCTCCTGGCTACATACCTCCACAGTACTTATATTATGGAGGTATGCATATGGAGAATTTGGTTTTTTAGATGCAATTCTGAAACATGAATAATTATAACATCACAAATTAATGACAGTATAATACCACTAGAATTATTTGTATTGTATTTGAATTTGAAGTAGTACTATTAAATATATATAAGGACTGAAAAGGTACATGGGGTTGCAATAACAGTTTTTGAATTGACAAAAGACTAGAAATGTCAGCTAAACAGAGAATCTTCTAGGATATATTTTCATGCCAGATTTTTTGAAACAAAGTTATCTCAGTCTGTTAAATATTTATTGTCTACATTGAAACAACACCATGGCACATACACCAGACATGAAGACAAAGCGTTTCCATTAGTGTTGGTCCAATTACTTCCAAAGAAGTATTCCCTCGACAATATTATTATTTCCTGAAATCACCATCTGAAGGGCTTAGGTTGCGTGTGCAGTTAAGTCAATGAATTGCAAAAATGTATTCAAGGATAGTCCGCTCCTCAGACAGGAAGCTAAATATTTTATTAAATTTCAGCATGTTTTCCTTAAAACAATTAGTAACGTGTCACTTCACAATGCTAGAACTGTGTGACATAATGATTTTTGTATACCATTTACAGAGTAAAATTTTACTAATGAAATACATAATACACAGCATTATTGGCTACATAAACATACCATGGAATAGAACTAGAATATAGCGTCACAATATCTGAAAAATAGGTCGAGGTTTTCGGTTTTCTTTCGATGATTAGCCAAGCATATTACCGAGATAGGCAACGCATGATCTTTTGGTACAGGACCAATTATTGTCGAAGCAAATACAGGTGTTACAGTTCATCTGACGTGTTTTTCCATTGGAGCATCTACGTAATGGTCTGTTAAATTCTAAAAATAACATAGTGAGGAATTGTTATAAAATTTGTATTAATAGAAACATAAATATTGTCTTAATCCCTTTGACTTCTTTGATCTAGGAACTATGCTTTACAACTTATACTTTAAACTTTATCCTCAAGTTCTCTATTCTGTAGTGTACGAGAAGTACACTATTAAGCTATAGTAAATGACTGCGAAAGATTATTTTTAACTAAGAATTTTTTAAAGCAAGCCTGCTCCAAAAAACAATTATTAAAGATATTGAAGTAAAACTTTTTAGCATAACTGAAAGAAGTCTTGTTAGAATCGAAGACGAAATGCCGCATTATTTATCAATTTTCCATAGAAATGTATTAAGTAAACTTTAAATATTTTTTGTGAATTACTTACTTTGTGCAGATACATCCATTGATTGAATTGCAATTATGCTGATGATAAAAAGTGCAATCAAGATTTTTGACTTCATTTTTGGAAATGTGTTTAGGTAGTTATTTTGTAGAATTATGTATCTCGTCTGTTGTTGACATGTATTTCCAATGCTTTGCGGAATGAAATTTAGATTTGTGGTGTCCGTTTCTGCGGGCTAAATGAAATTGCTTATTTCACTGCCAGCTTTAGAGGCGACAATGTTTGTTCAAGTTGACCTATTAAATATTATATTTTTGTTTCCTTTAGGATTCCTAGATATCATCGTACGATATCATTACGTACTACGTAAAAGCAAAACCTCGGAAAGCATGTTTACAAAGAAATAGTTTAGTTTCCTGGAACTATTTTTAAACTTTATTTTTTCCACTATTCAGACAAAAGTCTGAATTCTCATAAAAATACTATTACTAAAATTACAAGGGCAATGCATATGAAGGTTATGACTAAAATTAAGTCAAGTTTCCTCAAATAAAAGTTTCCTCAAATGTACTTAAGGACCCATCTATGATGCAAATATTTATCAAATGCCACCCTCTTACGTGAATTTAACAGGAAACTGAGTATACAGTTAAAAATTAACCCAACCCCATATTTCCATATTCAAGTCTGATCTGGAGGCTACGAACACATTAGAAAATGTTTGAACTGTAAATTATCTCCATTCATGCATACCTACGAACAGACTGGCAGACAGTCAGACAGCCGGTAAACAGATTGATTGGAACACTATTATATTATAGGTTATCCTTATTTTATTCACAGAAGCAGATCTACTGTGTCACATTAGATTTATAGTTGAGTACAATATTTAATGAACTAAGTCACATTTACACAACAATTGAAATAGCTCTGTTTCTGTTTACTAGAGATCAGCTTTAGCTAATCTAAGCTAATCTAATCTAAGCTATAGCAAATGGCTGAGACCAAGAAAATGGTTTTATTACGTTTTAGCCCAAAAATATTGTTAAACATCTCAAAGTAAATAGATAAAGACTTCATTGGAGTATGAAGGTCAATTTAATGACATTTGTGGGTGGTATCTTTGATCTGTCTTGTATTTTAAGGATCCAATACTTTCCTAATTGCTAATGAACAGAATTAAATTCAATCACGAATAAAATTTTCGCTTAGGAGATTACCTTCGCTTAGGCATGCAACATTGAACTGTACACTATGTTTATTCATCACGAGTATTTCTATCCAAAACACAATAATAGGGGTAATAGTATTGATGGGGATACAGTGCAAGCCGGATATTTGTAGACACCCTGTTAACTGCGAATCCGACTTCAATGGCACTACGGTAATCAACAATTAAATTCCCGATGTATTCATTGGGAGCTTGCCAATAAAATGACCGTATGTTATAATTAAGCCCTCCATCAGTCCATATATTTTCTATATTTAAAAATTAATTATTAGGCCGTTTACCGATTTATAATTAATTAACATAATATTAACGTATTTGTTAATGAATTTATTAGTGTATAATCATTTATCTTTAATTACTTTAACTTCCGTACTACTTTTAATATAAATATGGGAAGATAAATTCAGTGTAAATAAACAAATTTTGGCCAAATCAAAACTCCAGATGCCAGAGAATATAATGTAGCTATAAAATAGTTTTACCGACAACTGAAAAAGATGCTAACTTACCATATGCAGGTAACGTGGCGTCACTGATAAATTCTAATTCTTGTTGAGAATGAAAATCTGCAAGTTTCATTCCATATTCAGTACACATAAACCGTGCTTGATATTGACTGTCCTGTACGCATAATGAATGAATAGTTCATATAGAAATAAACGCTTCATAACTCAATGCGTTAGGTTAACGCTTCATACGCTTCATAACTCAATGCGTTAGGTTAACGCTTCATACGCTTCATAACTCAATGCGTTATATATGTTCAACGCTTCATAACTCAATGCGTTATATATGTTCAACGCTTCATAACTCAATGCGTTATATATGTTCAACGCTTCATAACTCAATGCGTTATATATGTTGAACGCTTCATAACTCAATGCGTTATATATGTTCAACGCTTCATAACTCAATGCGTTATATATGTTCAACGCTTCATAACTCAATGCGTTATATATGTTCAACGCTTCATAACTCAATGCGTTATATATGTTCAACGCTTCATAACTCAATGCGTTATATATGTTGAACGCTTCATAACTCAATGCGTTATATATGTTCAACGCTTCATAACTCAATGCGTTATATATGTTCAACGCTTCATAACTCAATGCGTTATATATGTTCAACGCTTCATAACTCAATGAGTTATATATGTTCAACGCTTCATAACTCAATGCGTTATATATGTCCAACGCTTCATAACTCAATGCGTTATATATGTTCAACGCTTCATAACTCAATGCGTTATATATGTTCAACGCTTCATAACTCAATGCGTTATATATGTTCAACGCTTCATAACTCAATGCGTTATATATGTTCAACGCTTCATAACTCAATGCGTTATATATGTTTTGCTTACAATTGAATGATCGATAAAAAAGAATCTGTTATTAAAAGATCCCACCACCGTCAAGTTGGGATATCTTGCCATTATATCAGGTAGGGGACCACTATCTGCAAAATTTATTGAATTAGTTTACCCTGCCTGCATATTCAAATACATTTAATTTAGTATTATTATTATTGTATTATTTAATTATTCTTCGATCTTCTCGGAGATCCTTGAAATCTATATCAGGGAATAGATTGAAATAAGGCTTATTAACAATAGAATAAAGAACCACTGAAAATCAATATTGATATTTCGCTTATTTCCTTTAAAAACAAAAAAAAATTTCATGAAATTCAAATTTTAATAGCACTACGACTGGCTACTGCTTCGGAGACTAAAGGTTGGGATTTAAAAAATACTATAATTTGTCCATAAATACCTGTTACGTTTGGTAATTTAAAAATGGTATCGTCTTGCGATGAATTGCAAGTGATATCACTACCTCCTAGAATGTATGCAATGAATAAAACAGTTATGGTCTTCATAGCGGTTGTATTATTTTACTATATCACGTAGTGTCTAAATGTCCTTTTGCTTGGTAGGCCTGGCACGACACGCTAAAGTCTATTGCTTAAATTTCATTAGCCTAGTTAAAATACAGTCAGTAACGAAGCCAATAACATGATTACTAAAAATTATAATAATGTAATACGGACGACTGATCAATAATGCTTCAAAACTGTAGCTACTATTTATACTTACTGATGATTGCATGAATTGTATGACTAATGTCGTTTGTGGATGATTCAAAAAACTTGCCATTTAGCCTGCCGGAGTGATTATTTCAACACGTTCGTTTAAAAAATGAACTAATATTTTCTTAAACATGCTATGTTAATATGCAAAATACTGATTAGCAAACATTGGCGTATACCACTGATTAACTTTGCTGTAATTAACTCCTAATTCTTTGATATCAATATTTCCGTTCATAAAATTGACAAGTTGGGAGAAAGTGCACGAAGATATGAATGTAAATCTGCTGAAAAATGTTCATCTAGTAGTTAAAAATATATCTACCGAACCGTTAGTTGTTTTGATTATGTAAGCATTTAAAAAAAGTCTTATCTAAATTGTTTTTTAAACGGTAAGGAATTACTGAAACTTAGAGATTCTCACCAAGGTAATAATTCACCATTCATCTCACCAAGGTATCCCAGATTAATTAATTAAAACAGACTGTTAATGTGACATAACTAGAGATTCAATACCTCTGTAAAGCAAAAACTAGAAAAATTTTGAATCATAGAAATAAGCTGCAGCTGCTTGGAAAACAATTTTTGTTAACTAGGTGATGACAATCGACAAGTCATGAGCGGGGAGAGTCATGGCAGCTTGCATAGCACTATATAGATAGTGAACTGTTGTTTAACGTCTACATAGTACCCTCGGGCGTGCTGGAATTAGTCAAATAAGTGACCATATTGAAATAATCCTATTCAGAATCAGTACTCCAATCAGCTTCAAAAGGCTTATCCTATTTTGTTTCTCAAATTAGGCCAAAACTCTGTTGACTTGTGTGTAAGATAAAAAATGTGTCCTAAAAAATCACGTCAAGATTATTGATATCAAATTGTTCAGCACTAATATTAATATCTGCTTTATTTATTCCAACCGAAAACAAAGGTAAATATGGTGAACCCGGCGAAACCATACTCACGGATGAAGTGGTGACTTTGTAACTTAAAATGAGACTGGGAATGAATTAACTTGACAAGATCGCCATGTGCAGGGTGGGTGGTTCAGCAAAATGAAAAAAAAACGGAAATTACTTTTCACAGTAAAACTGATTGCTAATGAAATTAATTTTGAATTATGTTCTGTTTATTCCTGTTATTTTGAAGGTTCAATAGTGCACTTCTTCAATAATATTTATTTCTATTGTGTAATGTCCACTTCTTAAGCTTAGTCATTACGAGGTTAACTTATTTGTTATTTAGCCATTACAAATATTTAACTCAACACACCGCGAATTTAAATAAATTACCTACTTTAACCATAAATCTGTACTGCAAAAATAGCGTTATCTTAATACTACTCACTCAAATTTTAGTTTGTTGATGCACTTAGCAGATTATTAAAATTTAGGCCGAATAGAGATAAGCGAATTTACAGACATTTTTACTCATTTCAGTATACATTACTTTGCATAATAGTTTACTGCATCAGAATCTTGCTGAGCTTGCCTAGCTAAAGGGATCAATTTTACAACAAACACTGTCAGGTCTGAAATTATATGTTTTATTAGACTGCTTCCATTTCAGCTTGGCTTTAACATACTTTAACGTAGGTCATTTTCAAATATACAATAAAGTCCCCCGATGAACCCTCATAATACTACGTAATATTATAAGTTCAAAGTTATTTTTTGGGGAAACCTGAAAGTAAATTAATTCTACTCTAAAATTTTCAATCTCCGAAGGGGTCATAATATACGCATGGTACACCATTTTTGTTTAGGAATAAATGTTTTCTTGGATATTAACCGTACTTTTTTTTAAATGTGTAGCTCACTAGCATGAAAACTGAATAGATTGGAAAGTATATCCAACTATCGCACAGAAACAGCGGGCTAATAATATATTTGTTGAATTTGAAATATTTGTGCTGACGTTTTGAGTTACAAATTCCAGCTACCATTGAATCGATGAGTACAGGTATATCCTTCGTCATTGGGCCATGAAATAGCTTTTATACCTATATATTTGAAATTCTATTTTCAGATGGACTTTCAAATTTTTTTTATTACTTTAGTAATATTACTGTCAAAATCTTATCTAGTTTCTGCATATGCACAATTACCTCTTTCAGAAAAAAGTTCACACTCACTCAATGAA
Organism: Yoshiicerus persimilis; assembly: GCA_020352615.2. Taxonomy (NCBI): domain Eukaryota; kingdom Metazoa; phylum Arthropoda; class Collembola; order Entomobryomorpha; family Tomoceridae; genus Yoshiicerus; species Yoshiicerus persimilis. The sequence continues at coordinate 50,891,466 of CM036940.2, forward strand.
ACAGGTATCTTCAATAGAACTTAAAGATATATGGAATATTAATACTGACCTTTTAAAGAAATACATCCTATTATACCGTTATTCTAGATAATGGACCTTTCTCTAAAGATATTCTAAAAAAATTTCCAAGGCTGGATTATTTGGGACCTTATGGCAACAGAAACTACTATATTGAAAGAACTTTGGTAATGGGACGATTTTTTATAGTAGCTGTATAGTTGTATTGTATTTAAGTGCTCTTATATTAATTATAATTAATTAATAAATAATTAATTAAATAATTAATAATTCATAACTAATATCAATATTAAATCAATTTTTCGCAAAGCGTTTTCTTGAAATTTGCAACATTCGAGTTTGAGTCAACATAAGATTAATTACATTTAAATGCCGTTGATAATCCTAATATTGGATAAAATTGTATTGTATATTATATAAAAATATTGTATATCCAATGTAATAGCTAAGTAATGATACTATATATTGATCACATTTAGGCTAATCAAGCATCAGCTCGAGCAAATTGTCGGAATTTAGGAATGTTTCTAGTAACACCTCGGACTCAAGCTGAATTAAACTGGTTGACAAGTGTTACTTCAATTTCCGATGGTATAAAATTACTTTATTTGATCCGTTAAAAAATGTGAACGTAAAATTAACTCATTGTGAATCAGGTCTGATGAAGTGGTATTTGTATAGAATCTGTTTACATTGGGACAAAGTTCAAAATCTGACTTAAGCCACAGCAAAATAACCGATTTTTTGATTTGACACTTGTTGAACTATTTGCTTCGTAGGCCTCATTTGGACTGATGGAAATGTATACAAAAATTCTGCATCCTTTGTTTGGAGGACGACTTCAACTGTTCTAAACCCCCAAATGCAATTATATGTGCCATCTGAAAGTGATTTAGGTCTAGCCATCCTAAGAGGCACTCCAAACTCCTCTGTTTTAGTCTACCAAATTCTGTCTGAATTATTCTATATCTGTCAACAAGATAGAGGTTAAGATAATTGTTAATATAATTTGTTTGATATAATAGCTGAGCTGTTATAATGAAGTCAGTATATTAATATATGTCTACTGTCTACGTATTTGCTTGTTCCTTTTCCATAATAATTATATTACGATCAATAAAGGTAAACATTCCGAGAAAGATTGGTTTTAATTAATGGGGTTCCACTTTTCATTCATTCATGAGATTTGGAAATAAAATAAAAGTTATCGGTTCCGGTTTTTCAGTTTTCAAAGTCAAGGAATTTGAGCTCTTCGAACTTGATACCGATTTTCAACTACTTAAGGTAAAATTATGGCAGTAACAGAGTTGTTAGACGCAAATAAAATGAGGAAATTTTTCAAACAGTCTCATCGTAAATAGTAATATCGAGCCTTTCTTGCATGCATAATTAATGGAAAGAGGGTATTTACCTACAGGGTTTGGCTATTGGTTTTAATGATACAAAATATGTGAAAACCCACCCGGCAGGTATTTTCCTAGTTTAATTTATTGGGCAAACTTGTAACAGTTACCATTTGTCTTTCTTAAGTGGCTTGAAGTATTCCAAAGTGCATGCAATCTTTAGACGAAATACTCCAAACTCTCGCGGAAGTAGTTTTGATGAAAAGAATGAGTTTTGGTAAATCGTTCCATGATACTGAAATATTAATTGCCATAATTGCATACAGGCAATATTTTTTCGCATACACTTTGATCTATTGTATTCAATCTAATTCGACGATAATACTGCTACTGTAGCACTAAAATCCATGTCCATCCAAAATAAACCAGAAAAACTATGGGAGCATTAGTATTTGTAATTTAATATAACATAATGTCATTAAAACTTACTTAATTGGAATATACTTTTACGTTGAACGGTATTGCTACATGCAACCAATTACTCAGGAAATGGAAAAAGGAAGATTATTAAAAGTTGGTTTTTTTAAACACAACTTAAATATTTTACTTTGGATAATTGGAAGTATGCTACGTACTTATAAAATTAGAAAATACTATATCCGCGTCGGCAATGTAGGTTTTTCGTGACAGTAATAAAACTGAAATTGCATTTATTATTATGCCAACAACTTATGTTGCATCTGACAGAAAAATTTTACCGTACAAATCCAAATCCTCAATTCCAATTCCAAGTTGAGATTCCGTTTTCGGAGACAATGAGACTTTTACTATTTTCAATGATGTTCGGATTCACGAGCACAAGTAATATATTGTTATTTCCATTTTTATTGATAAGTCCTGGGTTTTATTTTATTTTAGTGGATTTTGACTTCAGTAATATTGGTGAGCAACATAATTTTATTTTACATGACAGTGTACTAGTGGACAAACCTCGTTTAATTCAGATAAATAACAACGGAACTATGTTAACACGGAAAACTAACGTGGATCATTTTGTTCGTCACACATTAGCACATTATTACATTTATCTAAATCCGAAACTAAATCTGGCATATGAATATACAAATAAAATTCCTGCTGCATTTTCAGAAAACGTCAAATTTTTTCTTATCTACTTCGAATATAATTCAGAAACGAAATTACGATGGCACACCGACATCAGCAATGAAAATAAGCCTGTGAAGAATGGAAATTCAATACGGGATTTTGCTCGCTTCAGTGCTGAATTTTACTTTTTAGTACTAAAGAAAAATTCAAATTCACTTGGAAAATTGTTTTATTTGTGTGTCCATTGCAAATCTTTAGGAAATGAAAATAGCTTCATCAGGGAACTGGAAAACGATCAAAAAATAAATTTAGAGTTCGAAATACCTCATTCTTACTCTCTTGATATGAACGGATTTGAGGTAGAAGTCTTTGATCCAACCACAGTAACTATTACAAAGGAAACATGTGCCGTAATTCCAATCAGACATATTCATTCGGGAAAGAGGTGCACATCGCAGTACATGGTTATTGATACTTTAGCACGGCAATACAATTTTACAGCAGTGTACCACCCTATGAAATCATACTCTACGTTTATAACGACAAGTATGATAATTCCTTTCGCAGGTCATGCGATTTCACCAAAAGTGGCTTGGATTTATTATTTTGTGGATGAGAGAATGCCACAAAATATTTTGTACTGCGAAAATGGATATGAGATTTCTCATTGGAATTTATGGGGATTTGTACCCTTTCTGGAGTTTTTAATTGAACCCTTCGACTGCAAAACATGGATTGCCATAATACTGACGTACCCTTTTACAACATTTGCCTTCTTTAAAGGAAGAGTGATTATTAATCACTTTCATATCTTCAAGATAATTTTTCGACAATCGTTTTCTCAGTTGCAAAACCCGTTACTTTTGTTATTTTTATTATCAACCGTAATTCTTTCTTCTACTTATGAATCCGTAATTACTGGTAAAAATATAAAACCATCCAGTCACAAACCAATTCAAGATTTAAAAGAACTGATTTTAGACAGAAATTATAAAATATATTTTCAATCCTTTTCTGAAAATTTTAAGGACCGGCTGAAAAGCTACTTTGGGTTACCGTTTAAGGCACATGGAATATTTGATCGATTGGAAACTAGTTTCTTCATCGTCCAAGATAATGATTCTACAGACCCGGTTAACTTCCTAGCGAACCCTAAATTACAAGTGGCCCTCACAGGAGTTCCACAAAGTATAATTCCAGCATTTGTAAACCTCGTAGAAAAGAATTATCCGAATCGATATTGCTACAGTGTGAAGGAGGAACTAATCGGTAGCGTTGGCAGTTGGTTATTTGGAAATCGGTATTCAAGACGATATCCTTTAAATATGATTTTATTTAGGGAGGACGGCTTAATGTCATTTTGGTCTACATTTCAAGACCGATTGGGAAATGCTAACGGACGGTATTTTAGAAAAAGGATTCATAAATCCAATAACAACAAGATTTTTGGACTAATCGTCACATGCTCTTGCTTGCACATAATCTCAATTGCAGTGTTTATTATAGAGATAGTTCTTAGGAGAAAAATAACTATTCGAAAGCCTCGAAGGCCAATTCCTATATTGCCTTGAGTTTGAGGCTACTGGACGAGCAATGAGAATTAAAAAAGTAGTAAATTAAACTAATATGATTGATGATAATTGTAATTTTCCGAATTCAGCCAATTGCCCTTCATGTTTCGCAGTGTCAATTATTTCCCACATTTCTATGTTTCCAACCAAAATTGACTGGGCCATGGGAATATTCGCACCTATTTTTTAGAATTATTGAAAGAAGATAAAAAGAAGCGTAACTAGAATGTTTTTGAAGCTTTTAATTAGTTTAGGATCCAATACCTTTTCGTGAAAGGGAGACGCCTTTCATCGGCTGTTACCTAGCGGCCAATTTTTCCACAATTAATTACCCATCATTCGTAGAAGGACCCTTTATGTTTATCAGAAAATATTACTTCATGTGGTCTGAAGGAGGATGGATTGGTCCCAATTGCTAAGTGACCTATGCGATAGCTCGTCATTCGGTCCATTCAGAAGACTTGTCACGATATTGGAACAGGATACAGAAATTGGGACAGGAGCCGGGACACATAGTGTTATCCAATTCCCAGCAAGGAATCAATACCGCATTGTTTATCATAGAAGTCCCATAGACGAAACTGGAGCAAACAGTAATGTCACTTGTGTCGACGGAAATGACGAAATGAAGTTTGCTGCCAATGTAACTATTCTCCCTGTTAAAATGACATTCGCTTTAGTTGTTGGTATGCCTCTTCTTTGATCGTCTGTGTATTTATTTATCCAATTAATCAATACTGCACTCATTCATTCACGTCATCTATGGAAAATATCCATTTATTGTGCTACTTTAATAATACCCACTGCTTATTGCTTTGGTAAACGTTTGTCAAGCTATATTATTTGTATATCTAAGAATGAATTGCTAGGGCAGAAAGGCATTTTACATGGACTTCATATAAGCCATGAGTATTTTAAAGCTTTGAGGCATTGTACATGTTTGTAGAGCTATTGAAAGTCAAACATAAATGAGTGCAAAGTAAATGCACCTGAACCAAAATTAAAGGCAAAACCGTTTTCTTATTTTTCATATTTAGATGTAATTATTCCAGTTCCCCTGCTTTTTTTAGTCAGCCAATAATATTTGTACATTTAGAAATGCGAAAAGCTTATGCGAAATAACTGCATCGTATGCCATAAATGAGCACGTACAAAGAAATTGAGTAGGTTATGTAGGTGTTTTATTAATTAGGTTGATTTGGACTAGCACAAAACAAAAATAATAATTAGAAAGTATTTAAAAATTCATCAGTCTCAAAGGCTTTTAGTTAACTATAATGCATTGGTAGTGGTAGTATAAATATTAACAAAAATTTCATACAATATATACTTAATGCAGTAGTATCCGTAATCCGTACTAGAAAATATTATAATTTCTATTCAGCTAACTATATAACATCACAGTTATAATACTATAATTTACAAATACAGTACATAAAGTATTCTGCACTACAGTAAGAGAGGTAGCTTGTCATTATTGACAGTAGGTATCAATACTAACAATCAATTTTTCAAAACGTTGCTTAACCGTACATGGTAGTTGGCGGAGAATTAGATTCACTTCGAATAACAGAAATAGAAAACTGATCGCTAAAATAATCTTCTAAATTATCCAGAACTTGTTGTGGAGTGTCTGTGTAACTAATAAACAATCCTTGAATCATAGACATACTAATAGGTTGACTTAGATTTGAAATTTTCTTTACAAGCTTATCCTTAATTTCATCATAATCATCTATAGGGAATTCCGCTTTAGGGAAAAATCTACAAAACATGCTTTCAATCTGAGCTGTGTCAGGATTATCAATTAATACTTTAACGTCAACTCTTCCCGGTCTTGTGAGTGCCGGATCAAGTTTTTCAACGTGATTTGAGGTCATAAAGACGATTCTGCCTTCCATGGAGCTCACTCCGTCCAAGGCATTCAAAAGTCCTCTGAAGGTTATTCTTGTGTCACTGCAACCCTCAAAAGCCAAATTGGTTTCTCTGGAAGAGGCATCCTTGTCTTCTCGACTAATAAAGGCTGCATCAATATCTTCTAACAGAATTATACTATTCTTAGGAGCCTGGTTCATTAAAGTGTTAAGTTGATCGTCAGTTAGTCCTCTGTGGTTCAAAGATAAAATACAAATATCACTCTTGAGTTCTCCAGCAAGTGCACGAATCAAACTGCTTTTTCCATTTCCTGGAGGTCCGTACAAAAGGTAGCCGCGTCGGTGAGGAATTCCACGATCTTCGTACCATTTCGCCTTACTTAGGTACGTTCTAATATCTTTCAGTAAACTTTGCATCTTGTTCCCAGCTAATATCACTGTGTCAATTTTTCTTTTCCTGATTGCACTTCTGCTTTCGTACCAATTGTCGTAATCGATATTCAACACTTTAGTAAAATCTTCCTTTGGTTCCTCTGGCTTGGGAATTGCGTCATCTAATATAGCTTGTAGAATTCCTTCATTTCCTTTGAATGCAGTTAGTTTTATAAATTCGAATGTTTCTTGAGAACATCGAATTTTTGGTACGACAGTTCTTTGAAACAAGATCCAGTGTCCTTCATATCGGAAGAATAAGCGACCATATGCAGGTAAAAATTTAGCACTGACTTTATCTGGCTCGCCGTCTTCACCAAATTTTATCGAAGCTGTAGCAGTGGAATGCTTGGATTTTTCAATCGTCTTTCCAACCCAATTTAATAGGTGCTTGTGCATATCATGTCCTAATGTGATGCCACCGTAAACGAATACTGAACACTACAAAAAGTAAATGCAACATCGTTAGATATCGTCATTCTATATTCTAGAATTAATTTAAATTTTGCTGCAATATTTTTATTATTCCCCTTGCTTGATATGTCGAATATAATGTGACCAACAATAGTAAAGTAAGAAAAATCGTTATTTTAGGTACTTACGGTGAAATATTTAAAGAGAGATGTGAGAATCACTTTTGTCACGTATATAACTCCAACAAGGATTGCTGGCCAAAATATTTGCACTATACAATACTTCCATGTAAAAACAATTCCTAATAGACGACACACATTCAATGCTGATAATAACAAACACACCACACTTAAGTTTTTAACTGTAAGCCTGTCTATAAAGGAACAGTAATACGACGAGGACGACGTCATGGTTCACTTTGCCAAAATTTCAAATCTCTCTGACAATACAAAACCACAAAGTTCTGTCAGAACACGACAGACAGTGCCGGCAGAATGAATAAACTTTCCTACTGCTATCTCACTTTATATACAGTAAATTTGCACAACGACAGAATTACGTTGTATGATTCAGTCTCAAGTTGCATTCAACTTGCGCTGCATTGTAGTACTATGATGAACGAAACGAACGACAGAGATTATTAGTAGGCGATTTGTAGGTGTACGTACACGCAACACAAAACGTTCAGTATACCACTGAATACATTTTCATACATTGCATACAGATGATGGAATAAAATCGCCAACTCAACGTATTTGTAGCATGAGTACAGACAATCGTTCGGTTTCTGAGAGAAACACGAAAACATACGTCATTTCATGTGCAGAATTGATGACTCATAGTTTGGTTACTCACAACATTTCTCTTGCATTGCCTTTAGCAAAAAGAAGAATCGTGAGCTAAACTGAACTGATAATAGTGCCAGTGAATGTAAGCATATAAGAGAATAAACAAATTTTTAAAAGTATTATGCACTTCATACTTAATAGTATAATGGAGGTTGAGGTGAGTAATGCTTTGCGTAGAGTCAATGTAATCCAGTAACACGTAAAGCTAAGTTTAGGATTAAAAGAAACAATAATTTCCAATTGATGAACTATTGGGATTCCCTACTTATTTATGGGTAAATAGAAATATATTAACTCTGGAAAGATAATAAGCATACTTTGTGTATCTTTATGTTCAATGTTCAAGCTTGTGGGACAATATGGGAAATCAAAATCCAATGCTAGTGGATGTTACTTGCACTCATAATTACGCTGTTAATTACTGTTGAAAACTAATTTCTTTGGTTTTGAGATAAATGTAGACAACTTTCTATAGTATTAAAATACGTTAGTAAAAGATTATTTAGTAAGATAATAATGTTGCTTGCATTTCAGGTTATTTGAGATAAAATAAACACATATTTTTAAACATCAGTATTTCCCTTTTTGTAATAGTCTTATAGTGATTATGTACGTATGAATTGTAACATTAGTTCCTTTTCATTATAATAGTGAGTGTGAACCTTACATTTGGGTAATCTTTTGCCGTTTGAACGCAACATGATGCATTATGTCCCACACAGTCCACAATCCCAATGCTTAAACGAACTAAATTTTTATTCGTTGCTCTTAGTGCTTTTATAATTTAAAGATTTGTATGTAAAGTAAGAACACTAAGAAGCCTACGGAATAAATGTGGACATCTACATATTTGATAGATTATTGTGAAGGTCACTAACAGTCACCTGTTTCGACACAGTGACTCTTCAAATTTATTTTACCCCAAAACTACACAAAGTTCCTCAACATAAAATTATTGTTAGGTTGATGTAATTATTACTATTTGTATAAGTTAAACAAAGGAGGTTATGCTTTTCCAAAAGGAGATTTATTTCACTACAATGTTGCTTTCTTTGGAACTAATGTTCCAATCTCTACAGTATTGATTTCTATTGCTTATGCTTATATTTAACCATATTACATGTGGGTATAAATAATTTTAGACATCTGAAATAGAAATGCTTAACATTTTACTAACACTTATATTTAGTACCCTTCCTAAAACAATCGGATATAATTTAACGTACTGCGCATAGTTTGTAGATTTTTACCATTAAGGTGGCCCTTGAAATATTAATTTTCTAAACCTAAGGGTAACACTTTTCGAAAGTAATAACTAGTTTGTTCGCAATTGATAGTCCCCGTTTCGGGTTATATACCTGACCCAAGGCAAAGCTTCATAGCCACTTTTTTCTATGACTTTCAAGTACCGCACTTGTAATCCCGATGTTGTGAAGAATGGAATTTCAAATTTTACTTGAATTGGTGGTCGTCCTTCGACGTCTTCGGCCACTACAGATGGCAGGTTAAAGTGAGCTCTCATTAAAAACTCCTTCCCACCAGGGAAAGATTTTATACTCCAAATAATGGAACTTTTCTCTGGAGCGTATTTTACGGAACCGATTCCACTTTTGAATTTGGGAGAATCTGCATCCCCGGGAACCGGAATGGTAATCTCTACATCGTTAGCTGTTGACCTCCTTTTGAACTGAGACTTGGCCTTGACCAGGTATTCCACTCGACTGTGCTCATGTCTCTCTATCACTGTTTCAATCCAAATTAATGGTTTAATCTGTACAGAAATTCGGGGATTAAGCAATTACTAATTATGATTGACAACAAATTAAAAATTAAGTTTATAATTCAGAGTGTGGGATAGAAATCAAAATTACATGCATGTTGAGTCTATAAGACATCAGTTCAAATTCTCCATCCGCTGGAATAAATGATATGGTCCTGTCAACTTCAAATCTAGCTAAGCGAACGCATTGGTGAAACTTGACATCCTCTAACTCAACAGATTTGAATTTTTCTTTTCCAGTATTCTCAAATAAAACTTTGTCATTAAGTCCTAATCTCAGCTCAGGCATTCCACACAAATAAACTTGCATTTTTATAGTACCTATAATTTCACTTCGTAAAATGTGTCCGTTTGCGTTAGCTAGCATATTGACAGATTCGGTTACATCCAGAAATACTTCGTTTTTTCTATACTTTATTCCTTCAGAGCGCCAGGAAACGGCGTTTGTAACTGCCAAAGGTGGTCTGGGAGCTTTTTCGAGTTTGTGACTCTTTTGTGTTATGTACTCCTTCAGGATTGTACTATCGGTAGTTTGCGGATATCCAAAATCCAACAGCTCATCCATTAATTCATAAATGATAACAAAATTATCTCTTATGCTCTCCTCTTCTAGTTCTTTAAAGTATTCCATCATGACTTTCACTAATTTATGGAGAAATGCGAAAACCAATGCAATATTTGCATTCATGTTCGTGATGGACACAATGTAGAGGTTATTTTGCTTTATGTATGCAAATGTCGCTTCTGGGGTGTAAAGAATGGGAGTCGTAACACCATCTTCTTCTTTCTCCATCAGTAATATCATGAACTTTTCCACCACTCCCATATCCATGTCTCCACGGTAGTTACGAGATATGAGCACTTTCCCCTTCACATCCAGAATAAATATAGCAGAGGAGGACATCTTAGCTTACACTTCAGTTTAGACCTCAAGAAGAAATCCAGATTAATATTCGGGAACGACTCCTAACTTTTCAGTGCTTGAGACCATGAAAGACCTAAATTCCAAGATAAAAGATATATATTTCATATCTAAAATATATGTCCATAATGTAATATCAATAAGGAATAATTTTAAAGAAGGATGTTCGAGAAAAATAACGTTTTGGTCTTTTAGTATTCATTAGTTAGTAATACTTACTAAATAACTTGTTTACTGATTTATCACAACAGTTGAGAATTACAATTTAAAAAAAGTTACAGTAACATGTCAAATACTCAAGATGAAGTCCAAAACACCATTATTATTTTTGAAATTTGGCTCTGCGTAGGTCATAATTGCTAACTATCTTACAGGGTAAACTGATAATAGTTCCATTCAACGTTTATAAATTCTATAAATAGTATTCTGGGGAAATAATTTGTACTATCGTAAAAACGTATGTAAGGAAAACTAGTACTAGTAATAATCCATACGATTGCTATGAAATGCAAGTTAAATTGGTTAGGAAATGTCTGGAAAATCTTACTATTAATGTATTAAAAATAAACCACTTTTCTTTGAAGCATGCATTGGAGACGTATATGATAACAATTAAGAATACATTTAAGCATTAAGTTTCAATACTCTAAAGCTTGGAAGGGACTTTCAGGGTAGGATTTACAAAGTAAAAATATCCTTGAAAGGATTAAAGCTTCATTTAATATATTTTGGTGTAGCTATTTTTAGGGTATTCGCAAGATATTTGTTTAGTTACACATTGTTTGAAATATTTTCATACTTAAGAGCAATGAGTGAGAAGTAAAGTCTGCTTACTTCATTTGTAAATTGGTAAGAATGTTTTAAGTAGGGAAGGAGTACAAAAGCTTAAGATATTTAATGGAGAACAAAGCTAGTTTTTCTCTGAGTTCAGTCTATTTTGGTTTGGTGCCTGATTTCTTAAGCGCACCTAAATTATTATAGGATCAGGTCAGCTCTTAACTTTGATACTTTAAAAGCAAGCCAACCTTACAAAGCAAGTATAAAAATCGAATAAAGGCAAATATCTTTATACAGTCGAATTTAAACGCTAGTACCTCTCGGTTGTGTTGATTGGAGTTTTCCATTAAACAAAAAATGAGTTTACAATTTTGTACTCTCCTTGCTACAATTCTTGTATTAGTTACCAATGTAAATGGAAAAATTAGCACGAACTTGGAAAACGACTGTAAAGAAAATCCTGAAAAACGTTGTAACATAATACTTGAGCTTTCCCCTATTAACAAAAGCAAATTTTCACCCGATTCCTCAGATCTAGTTGATTTTTTGAAATTTGAATCTTGGGAATCGCAACGCCCAGTAATTGCTGCAGTTCAAAATATTAATGAACAAATCGCTGAGGAAATCAATAGTTTTTGGATTGCCAATCGAGTTGCTCTTAGGAATACCTCGTGTGTACATATAAATGAGTTATCTAACATTGCAGGAGTGAAACTTGTCCGGAATGAAGTTGTAGCATCTTTTCAAATTGAAGGGGAGGCTACGTTAACCGATTGGGATATCGATGCCAAAATCACTCCCCAATGGGGTGTGTCCAAAATAGAAGCGGATCACGTTTGGCAATGGACTCAAGGAGAGGGAATCGTCGTAGCCAATATTGATACCGGTGTTCTCTCCACACACGAGGCTTTGAGAGGTACATATCAGGCATTTTATTTATAAATATTATTTTAATAAACTAAATTACTTTAAAATACTTATTAAAGTTAAATACTTTTCTTTTTTTAAAGACAATTTCCGTTCTGGAGAATTTAGTTGGCTGGATGGAATCACTAATAGCAGTACTTCAACTCCCAGCGATGGTCACGGTCATGGGACACACACTATGGGGTCTATCTGTGGGAGGAAAGGAGTGGGCGTGGCTCCCAACGCCCAATGGATAGCTTGCAAAGGATGCAATAGCCAAGGATGTCAAGAAACGGCTCTTCTGAATTGTGGCCAGTGGGTGGCCTGCCCTTACAGTACGAATAATGGAGTCAGATCTGATTGCAGTCAACGCCCTAACGTCGTCAGCTGCAGTTGGGGAACAGACGATGCAGAAGGCCGTCATTTCTACCATGAAGTAGTTCAAAATTGGCGGGATTTCAATATAATACCATTTTTCGCATTGGGAAATTCAGGTACAATACAATATGGAGGATAGAATAGTGATATCCCCAAAAGCACTACAATATATAATAAATCCTCGCAACATTACCCACAATTAATTAATGTCATTAATGGTATGCTTTGCTAAAATTCAGGTCCTTCGTGCAGCACTACAAAATCTCCGGCGGATCACAATAGTGTCATCAGTGTTGGAGCTACTGATAGCACTGATAATGTTGCAGACTTTAGCAGCCGCGGTCCCTCAGTGATGACATCGGAAATCAAACCTGATATCTCGGCACCTGGTCACCAGGTTGTTTCTTGCTGGAAGAAAAACGATACGAGTTATGCAAAGTTAAGTGGAACCAGCATGGCATGTCCCCATGCAGCGGGGGTGGCAGCTCTGCTTTTAGCGAAAAATAGAGATCTCACTTATGGACAAGTTCTTGCAGCTTTGACCGACCGTGCAGATCGCCCTACGGATAGTATTCAGTGCGATACTTGTAGCTCTGAGGAGTGCTCCTCCGAAAATAATCTGCAGTACCCAAATAACTTTTATGGTTATGGAAGAATAAATGCATACAACTCCTACATATCTATTTAAATATTTTGAGAGTAGTTATATAATATGAAAAATAGCAACATTGAGCAAAAACATGCTTTGCAATTTTCAGAATTTCTTAATTACAGAATTTATAAATGTTAATAAAAGAAGGCCTGTATTTTAAAATGTTATTGTTACAGAATATAAAATCATGTAAAATTTGAATACCTGTTTTCTGTTTTGTGCTGAAAAATACTAATAATAGGCCATTTTTATGAATTTTGGAAATAAAATGCAAAGTTCTTTAGAATTTCTTTAGTATTTCTTTAATTTACAATTATATGTTTGTGATACCCTTAAATTCTGTATGCTTCAATATAGCTCATTCAAAAATGATGGAGATGTATTCTCTGATTTAAGGGTCAAACGGAAATCCTTGTCCAATGTAATTTCCCATATCGATCTGAAATTATTATGATTATAAATAATAATTAAGAACTGTATAGAGTAGGCATATCCCAATGGGAACATTGACGTCAAATTACGTTTTCTGTTGGTCAGTAATCGTCGTATTCGTTTTTCGATGAAATTTAACGTTGCTTTGTCGACCAGGTAAGGTTATGCTGTAACGTTAATCTGTGTCGGCATACTACCGTTAGCATAACGTTACCTAGAGGTGGAAATTTCACGAAATTATAGTTGTGAAAAATATTCGTTGGCATACCGTCATTTTTCGTCTTTGCAAAACATTACTTCAACGCATGCGTACAAAAAGTGTCACATGGTTTTCAAAAGTGGCATCTTTACACTTTCGCTGACGGTTAAGCTTCAACGTACGACGGACGATCTTCTAGTTTTACTAACTGAAAATTTTAAATTCCTCACGTTTATCAAAATTTGCTCGCGCATCTTGAAAACATAAGGTAACTTTTGTTTCATTTATTAATTTAAAAATGAATAAAAAAGTGTGTGCTAGGCAAGAAAGAAGAATTTTGAAAAGAAAAGCTGACGAAGAATGGACTCGCATAATGACAATTGACAGCAAAAATGAAGATTTCAATTCCCAAACTGCAACTCCTTCCGGACATATTGTGCTCCCTTTTCATAAAAAAGTGAAACCAACTCAGGATAATTGTTTACAAATTCCAATAGTTAGAACTGATGAGGAACAAATATGTGTTAGTGAAAATCAAAGTGATATTATGGATAGCAGTTCTGATGAAATTCGAACTGAGCCTTCACCAGCAAAAGACACTTTTAAAAGTGATAACGATTTATCATCTGTGCTACGGAACTGGGCAATTAAACATAATACAACACGGAATTCTTTAGACGACTTGTTGACAATTCTGAACAAGCAAGAAAATGTAAAACTACCTAAATGCAGTAAAACATTATTGCATACACCGAGGACAACAAATGTTACTTCGATGGGTACCGGTTGTTATTGCTACTTTGGAATCAAAGACATTCTAATTTCAAGAATTTTTGATGGTCTAAAGTGCGAGGGCAACAGTTTGTCTCTTCATATTAACATTGACGGAATACCTCTTTTTAATAACTCAAATGCAACATTTTGGCCAATATTAGTGCGCTTGAACGAATCAAAAAATCAAAAACCAGCGGTGGTAGCTTGTTACTGTGGCAGCAGTAAGCCAGCAGACCTAAAGGCGTATTTTTCTCCATTTAATAAAGAACTTAAAAAGATTCTAAGGGATGGCTTAAAATATGGGGAACACACATATTTGCTAAAAAGAGAGAAATGTATTTTTATTTGTGATACACCTGCAAGATCATATGTCAAAGGGGTGAAAGGACATTCAGGATATTACAGCTGTAACTGGTGTGTAACTAAAGGTGCATGGGTTGGGAAAATGACGTTTCCTAATTGTAGAGAAACCTTACGAACAGATGAAGACTTCAGATTAAGAAAACAGAAGGAACATCATGTTCCAGAATTTAAGACATTGAAGTCCCCACTTGAGAAGTTGGCTATTGGTATGGTTACCCAGTTTCCTCAGGATTACATGCACTCGGTGTGCCTTGGAGTGACGAGAAAGCTATTGCATATGTGGAGAAAAGGCCCATTAAAAACAAGATTGGGGAGTACCACCATTTCAAATATAACTAGAAGTTTATTAAAATTAACATCTTATATTCCATCTGATTTCAACAGAACACCAAGGGATCTGTCAATGTCAGACAGATGGAAAGCAACCGAATGTCGGCAGTTTCTACTTTACACTGGTCCTGTTGTATTGCAAAATATTATCCCTAAAGCGATGTACAATCATTTTTTGCTACTAAGTTTAAGTATAAGGATACTTTTGAAGGATGACGCAACATCATATGAACTTAGAAAAGCTAAAAGTTTGTTGAAAACATTTGTGGAACACTTTGGGAAACTGTACGGTGATGATAATGTCATTTTCAATGTTCACTGTTTGCTACACATCGTTGATGATGCTACACGTCTGGGATCTCTTGAGAACTTCAGTGCTTTCCCATTTGAGTCGCTTTTAGGTGCACTAAAGCGAAAAATTCGAGGAACTCGGCTACCCCTTCAGCAACTTTTTAAAAGACTTTCAGAATCTAAGATATTAGAAGTGAAATCAGATTTACCAAAGAGCTTTCCGGTACTAACATTTTCACATAACAGAGGACCCATTGTTGAGCCTGCAACCTCACAGTGTGACCAATTTAAGTGCTGCGTATTTAAAAATATAAAATACGATACCAGTGATAAAAATTGTTATATTGTTACAAAGGACAAAAAGCAATACAAAATTGTGAATATAATTCGTACGAACGAAAATGTTTTCATGATTTGTGAACCTTTGAAGTTTACTCGTGATTTGTTCAAGTATCCTCATCCGTCTTCTGAGTACAACATAACAGTTTGTCAGCTTGTTAAGAGATGTAAAGCTATTCCATTGGAGCACATAATGACAAAACTTGTCGCACTTCCTATCAACCACAACTTAATTGCCTGCTTACCGTTAATACATTCATATGGTACTACCAAATTTAAGTGTTACTTATTATTAGAGTCTTTTGGCTACATTATGATTTTAAAGTAAATAATAATTCAAAATTTTGTAACTCTAACAGAATGTATGCAGTAGTGGAGTTTACAAATACGAAAGCAGATAAAAATTCCTGTGAAGCAGTGCCATTTATTTGGATAACTGAAGATCAATCCAACTGCCGGTGGCCCCCTAAAACCCTTGCTCTCAAAAAAGCTATCGAAACATGCAAATCGCCTGAAAAAAAATGGAAAATGTACAACGTGAAAGTCAAACACGTCGTGGGTAAGTCTACAATTGATTAGTTTTCTTGCCGTCATAATAGTTTAAAATCAAAAATTACTTCAATTCTACACATAGTTCTAGTTTAATGACACTCGGTGCTTTATAAGTGTGTTTGCATTCTCTTTCCAATTTAGGCACTTTGGAAAACGCTATTCAGTTGAGAGAAAAATTCTTGTATACATCTAACGTAGAATCAAGTGGATCAGATGGCAAACAGCGTGGCCGAAAACGAAAACGCAAGAATAAAATTTCCGATCACGATGAACGTGAAAGCAGTAGTGACGACGATCATATACCTCCAGCTACAAAGCAAGCGGACAGTCAAATTAGGAATAATCCTACTTTAGAATTGGTTCGAGATTCTTCGGGAGTCATTTGCCAGAAATCGAACACCTTAATACAAAAGACTGCTACACCGCAATTTGAATGTCCTCCTGATGTGGAAGTAAGCAGTTCTGATTCAGAAAATAGTGGTCCAGCCCTAAGTATTCGCCAAATTGAAACTTCAGAAGCATTTCCACGTACACCAACCAATATTGGCTGCTCCAATATTAATCAATCTCAAGGCATTCATCAAACTCCCACATCGTCAAAAACATTCCAACATTCATCAATCGGAACTAATAATACATCTGTATGTCTTAGACAATCGGGTAAGGAGAAAGGCTTGCAAGACTCCTAGCAATATTTTATAGTCGATATTTTATAAATATTAAAAATATGTTAAATATTTTGAAGAATTCCAGAAATCTGTCATTAGAAAACTGGAGTCGATCATGGGGGAAATTAGAAAAATTAACGAAAAGCTTTCTACATCCATCAGCCCTAATTGCGAAGACATTGTAGGCCTGCCTTCTCTTCCCCTGAATTCATGTGACGAATTGGAGCAACTGGATAATTTACTCTTAGATGCTACTTATTTTACAAAATTGGTAAGAATGATTTTGTATTTCAATACTTGACTGAAAAGTTAACGCGATAACAGTTATTGAATTACCATAAACATATTTTTTTGAATTTAAGGAGAATTATTTGGTGCGCACTGGAGGAAGAACACAAAAAGATACGACATATGGAGCCCTGCAACTTCTATTGCCAGATAACATTGCAGCTCACTACAATTGGGCCGGAATTAATCGATCTAAGGATACTAAGAAGATTCCGTTTAAAAACTTTCGCTTGGTAAAAATTATACAAAGTAAGTGTGGTAACTGTAGCAATATAGTTGCAATATCTACATCAATGTTATCGATTTAATAATGATGTTTATTCGTTAATTATGTAGATGTTGTGCGCAAAATTCATGGTGAAGCATCCGACCAAAAAACTGCAGATGACATTAAAAACTGGTTGAAGTACGCACCTTCAAGATTGAAAGCAAAGGATAAGTGAAACTGGGGAACCTGAATTCAAAAAGAAAATTTTTTCAAATGCGGAATTAATTGTATAAATTGCACTAGTTTGCTGGAATGTTTCCCTATAATTTTCAATGAACAATTAAATAAGTTATGAGGTTATATTTGTTGTAATTATACTTTTAAGTAAGCAACAATTGTGTACTAATACTACTTTATTTTTATGAGATTGTGAACTACATTTAAGGCCGATCTATTCCTAAAAATTATTTCATATTTTTAATAAAATTAAAAGTTTGACAAAAATTAGTTTTGCTTTTGCTATTTGTAAAATTTTCGTCATATAATCGTCATATAAATCATTAGACAACGTTTAAATAACGATAATCCACTCAAATGTTTTCGTCGCTTTTACGTCTTTTTTCAAAAAAGTTATCGTTTCACTGACGTCTTTGTAGACGTTACGCAGGCGTTATATGCGCGGACATTTTCAACGTCGCATGAACGTTTACACCATCGTAACTCCGACGACAAAGCCGTCGGATTTTCACGTCCGCTTAACATAATTTTACGTCAATGTTCCCATTGGGATAATACGTGTATAGACAGGTTTGTTAAACTTGATGGAATTATACACGGAAATCAAAGGAAATCACTATCACAAAAATTATTATTATAATCAGGAAAAGGTAGTTTCGTGCAGCTACCCAAAAATTTAATTATATTGCAATAGAGAAACAACTGTCTTCATGACTTCCCTAACAAATTTACTGCTCATGTAAAACCCTATAGCTTTCCATTGAAGGAAACAAACCGTAATTACCGGTAAATTGGATTCGTTATTCCACATACACTCATAATACATCGGTGCGTTCTAATAACATTTCTGCCTCAATTATTTTGGCCTAACAAAATCAAATCCTATACACTTTCAGGGAATTTAATACTTCAGGAATCCCTCTACTGTATTTGTACTTAAAACATCAAAATCGCGAGGATATATATATAATTGACAAATAAGGAAACTTTTACAAGTTGCTGTAGGATTATCGATTATTTGAGTGTTAACTACATGGATTACATATCTAGCATCCCGGACATACACTGTAGTATTATTATGGTTTAAGGTCAAGTGCACCAACCACTCCATCGCATCATAACCTAATAAATTACGCATCGAAATTTGAAATTTTGCAATTATGAAAAAGCAAGCATAAATTGCGTATAGAACAAAACTTAAGGGTTCCTAAATTAAAGGAATATTTAAAAATAGATTTTAATTTTTTAATATTATTCGTTGTGCTAAGCTTTTGAATTAATATCTTAGATTAAAAGACTAAATTAATTGATACAATTTTTAATACCTGTGTACAGTCTTTAGACAAGAATTCTCACATTTAAGATTGCCACACAACTTTAAACCTATAGGTATATGAAAATAGTTTTCAACAGGTAAATCCAAAATAATTGGGGTAAATCGGATAAGAAGTGGCAATAGGATTTAAAAGTACAGATGGTATAGTGTAAATGTGACAGAAGTAAGAATAAGCTCTTACTGAGTACAAAAATGTCTCATAGTGCTCAGACAAAGGAGAAACATAATAATATGAAATATATAATAGGTACTTAAAAAGTAAAATGCTTTGTTGTGTGTTGATAGCCATCCTAAATCCAAAAAAAGGTTTATTGAAACAGGGAATTAGGACTTAAACCATAAGTAGAAATTAAAACTTTGGGTACGTTAGCACACTGACGTTTTTGTAGACATGGTATTTCAGGTTTTTCAGACAAGGCAAGTTTAAAGTTGTTACTTTAAAAAACACATTTTTACCTAGGGGTGTACAAGAAAAGTTAAATTAGCAAATTACGACCTTTTCTTCACAGAAACTATTCTTTTGGAGCTTTGACTGACTCTTATTGTAGTCGTACTTTGTCTAGACATACAATGCATTTTCCTCCAAGAAACGCACAATTACAGGTTGCTGCATCTTTCTTTATAATGAAAGCCAATATTTTTAACACTTGTTAAGCTTTTCTTTCTAAGAAACTATTCAGCAAAGTATTTCTACATATAGGTGTATATAGGCTAGGCAGGTACCTAACAATACTTTGAAGCAAGCAAATTGTTAGTACATCGAATAAAAAACTCCTCGACAAGAAAGATGAACCTAAAGATGAGTTTAGCAGGAGAAGTAAAATACTGTCTCCGGTTAGGCTACAAAAATCAATAACATCTTCAGTTGTAGCATGAAACACGACCGAAAATGTCATAAGTAATATGCTAGACCGTTAGGACTGGGGTAGTAGTACTAGCAATATACATAGAATCTTCCGTACCACATAAGGCACAGTATTGCTACTAACAATTTATTAAACTACTCCCTTTAAGTTAGTGCAATTACTTAAAAATCTCTCCTCGTTGCCATTAAAAATTTAAAAGAAACTTTTCGCGTTCCAGTGTGCTTAAAAGACAATATGTACATATGCATGCAGGGAGTACTGCTTTGACAGTCGCTTGTAAATCAAAATGGAAGTTCCCACAGGGAAAATTACATAGGTCTTCCCGTTCCTTACGTAATGGTACAAAACAATTTTGGTAACTACTAATACATGAATAGTACATACAGATATTTCTCAAATCTCCCAGAATACTGCTTTCAAGTGTCCAAAATTTGACAGGGAATGGGAAAATCGAAATCATTGTCATAATGTTATTTACCCAAAGTAAATAAAAAGCAATATCATCGCAACAGAAGGTCATACAAACAGGCATTTCTGAAAAGTCTTCTATTTACTATGTTAAAAAGTTAGAAACATAATGTAATCAAAAGTTAGAGTACCTTCAACGTGGGTTGGGTTAAATAAAGAAAGCTTTTTGAAAGTAACAAGATTGCACATCATTTGTGTATTTGTGTAGAAAGGAAGGAAAGCTCTTCATGTTCATGATTTAATCTAAAAATCTTTTCACATGAAAGGATTCGCAAATGCGCAGGTAGAGACAAACATTACGTTCGTACAAAACCTTCAGTTCTATTTTCAAAGGACTTTTTTCATTGAAAATGTGCCATTGATGAGACACAGAACTAATTAAGTAATTGCCTGGATGTGAAATGAAGTGAGCAAGCAGGAAACCATATAAAAATAGGTACTACAATTCATTTTCAACCTAAACATTTATTTCCTATAATTTGGTATAATATAATAATAAACTCGTGGTAACAGACGTTGCAAAGTAGCCGAACTCCATATATAATGAAAGAAAGAAAAGATGAATAGCCTTTGGTTTTATATGTTTTTCTTAGATCAACGATCAGAATTTCTCATTTACGCACTTCACTAAAAAGGGTAGGGTGGCTAGGCTAGATAGCGGCATGTATCATTACATCATTATTACTGGAGCTAGCCTCATTATTAAGTTCCTACATTTAATGCATTCAGGCTCTCCAGTTGCGTTTTACTTTTGAAAAATTGTTAATTAATTATGCCTTTATTTCTAGGAAAGTTGACGTTTGAAACTTTATGTCTAGAAATGTTTACTTGGAAAGCTTATATAATCATGCATGGTCTCAGACTGAGACTCTCAGTTGCCGTCAAACTAGTTGACTATCTTTCCGTTGACTTTTATCTGCCAGTAATAAAAAAATCTTCAAAACAAATTGTAAAAGGAAAAATTACTTTGAGTTATGCAAATAATTATGCATATTACGATTTTTTTGCAGTAACTTGAATATCCTGATTATAGTAGATAGGTAGAGTATTGCTAATTGTAGTCAAGTAAGTACTTTGCCATACTTGAAACCAATCATAATGGTTTTGTTGCATTTCAAAGCATCGAGTTTTGTGAAGTAATTGGATATGAAATATGTATATCTGTACATATTTTGCATTACTTTCAGTATGTTGTTTCCAAAATTATTAGTATAATTAAAGTTTAAATTAACTACTTAAAAGTTTCATAACAATCACAAACATCCTATACTACAGACGAAAATACAGACTGATTTGCATTTCAGTAAATACGCAAACTAATACAGGAGGTAAGTAGGCATAGTACGTATTATATACATGCTTTAAATCCAATTCAACTGTAAACCAATATATCCCCATTATACTGCATGATGAGATTGAATTACGTTAGTGGAGCACACACGGATCATAAAGTACTTTTCCGTTTGGGTTTTGATTTCACCGAAATGAAGAGTTTTTTCCATAAGCTACAACGGAGAGTCGTATTTCCTTTGTGTGTCTAGTCGCTTTAGTTCTCCAACACATGTAAGCCGAATTCACTGAAGATTACAGGAAGGAAACGAGAGGGGAGCAGATAAATGAAACTAATGATATCGAATGGATCCTAACCGGACTCAAAATACTATACACTCTAACGGATATCGACTACCAAGTTTTTTTTAAATCTCAACTTTATAGGAAGAATAACCCACACATGACTAGGGGCTATGAAAGATTCCATGCACAATTTTCTGCCGCATTACATGTGCAACGAAGTACTCAAATATTGACAGACGTGTAAAGCAAAATTGAAGCAATCCATATATTCATGTCGATAATTATTTCTATTCATGAAACTTCTCCCAAATGAATTGTGCATGTCTGCTTGCTTATGCAGAATGTCTTTTCTATTTTGTCGTATTCAAATGCGATGTGAATGCTAAGGAGTGTACATTATTTAAATGCACGTTTGCCATGTACAAATACATGCAATCGAACAAACAATTTTTAAAGTTTTCAATTTATGGGACACCAAGAAATCTAAACTGAATATGTTCATTCAGGAGAAACTACATTCTATTATGTAAAGGAGAGGGAAAAGTGTGCCGAAGTAAAGTTAATTCTGTGTTGTGGATTGGCTTTGTCGATTCAACTTACTTGAACTGTTTACTGAAGGATTTCAATTGGAAAACCAGAAAACGGATGCAGACCAGCCAGCTGAACAAAAGTTTTGAAACAAGTTCAGATTAAACTGAAACACTATATTACGAAATATCCTAATACTATGAAAGTATAAGGTAAAAGTACAAATTGGTATACAAACTTGAATGTTTTTCATGCTTACATTATGAGCAGAGATCAAAGATGAATATTGTAGAACTGTGGTACGGCCTCTCATCATTTCTGTAATTCTGTAGTATAGGTCAAAAGTATCTCAAACGAAATTCTTTACATTCATACATTGCTATTTGTAATGAAATACTGAAATACTTGTCTTACAATCTAAAACTCTTCATTGGCTTGAATTGACTTCCCAAATAATTTCCTGCGGTCAAAAAACAGTTCAATGAACATAGGTACATAAATTTTCTAATTGTAATGACAATATGATTAAGCTTCCATTAATCCGACATATATGTGAAATGAAAATAATATTATTACATCATCTGTATCCTTTTCGTGTAGAATATACTAAATTATATCCTGGAAGTCCAGTCCAGCCCAATGTGCGAAAAAACTTCTCCCGGGAATTAAAAGAGGAAATGCAGTAGTCCCCTATTATATTAAATGGTCCTTTCCGAGTAGTTTTTCTTTAGATATCTGTAATAAGTCAAAAAATTCTGTTACGTAGATTTTACATAATTAAGTTAGTATGTAATTAAAGGAAGAAAAATATTTTACCGCTTTTGAATCATTTTGTTCTCTTAAATAAATTCCTGTGATCTTTGTAGTTTAATACTATTATTTTTAATAAGAATGTTGTATACTACTAAAACGAATTAACGACAAGAAACTTGAGAAGCAGCGAACTCAGTATTTCTTCAATATTAAAATAGAAAATGCTAACAAAGCATATATTTTTGAGTTTCTAATAAATTCTTTATATGTATACTAGATGTTTGATAATATGGATGTTTTCCCTTTTACAAATCAGTCTGCACCGATCTCTTGAGACTGCAAAGAGCTCTCGATTTCTTTTGAAATCTGTGTCTGCGGTTTTTCTATTATTTCTGTTTCTGCTTTCTCCGAATACTCCAACTCCTTGTTGGTTTCCGGTGATTTGCATACTGACAATAAAGGTTTTTCTTCTACAAGTCTGCATTCGTTTGAATTTGTGTTCACACTTGTATTATACATGGGTTTGCTACTGCCTTGTGTAGGATTCGTTTCATTGTTCCGCTGAGCTGTTAAAGATACCGTTGTTTGCTCTTCGTCAACCTTTTCGACTTTTCCAAATAAATTAAGCCACGCTGAGCGAAACTGTATGTAAACAAGAAATCAAGTTCTTAGTAATAGCGAAGAAATATTACTTTTTTACAATATAAATTCTGTAATTATGTTAGATGTAAATTCTATACGTTTGACTGTTTGCAGTGTTTTTGGGAACATTAATTATTTTTAATGACATCTTTTTTCCAATTCAGTTGGAAGGATAAAAGATAGGGAAATACAAAAGTTTCGAGCAATAATAAGACTAGCAAATGAAACTGAATTCTAATTTATTATATTGTAAATAAATTGAATTTTTTGCTCACCTGTGTATTGAGGCCAACGTAAATGATAGGGTTGTAGCATGTAGAAGATTTGGCAAAGAGAGCAGGCAGAATTGTCAATCCGGGAGTAATCCATGTAGAAGAATCAGAGAAAGCAACTATAAGAGCAACAATGGCGTAAGGAAGCCAAGCCAAAAGAAAAGCTACCACCATTGTAACAACCATTGCCAAGACTCGCATTTCCGCTCGGGTTGCTGTATCGGTTGCCGACTAATGATAATCAATATAGACATTTCTTATAGTCCTATAATGTACTCAGCTGAACTGAATTCTAAATTGGGTTTTGATAACATGATTTTAGTTTGCCGATTATTACCATTATTGCATTTGCAATTACATTACAACTTTGCTTTCAAGATTTAAGGACGACATTTTCAGTTTTGCGAAGACTATTTATACGATAATAAACGGAAATGTCCAAAACCAACCTTTCTGAGTGTGTAAACAATTCCAAAGTAAGAGAGGATGATTGTCGTCAGTGGAAGTACCAGTCCCATAACAAACAAGAATATAATATATCCTTTAGTCTGCAAATCATTTCTTTCCCAACTCACAGAGCAACTGTAAAATGAAAACATTTAGAGTACAGTAATATCTAGCTTCATCATAACATTTGGCAAACATTAACTATAGGTAACTTGCAAAATTGGCTTCTTTTTCGCTGTTTGTTACTATAAAAAAGTATTTAATGATTAAATATGTTTTAAAATTTAAATATTATGTATTAATACTTAAATTCAATCTTTCAATCCACACTTCAAAGCAAGTCTTTGTAATGTGTTTCTATGTTTGAATTGCTAACACTCAGAAATGTCATAACAGTTTCAACGTAACCTGATATAAGGTCCTTCAGGTCCATAACTAGCCCATCCAAAAAGCGGCGGAAGCGTTAAAATTAAAGAGTACATCCAGGTTGCAATAATCAGTAAAAACGAATGATGCAATTTTACATCTTTTGCATGGAAAGGTCGGGCAATCATTAAAAATCTCTCAAAGGCAAGCACCATCAATGTCGTTATGCTCACAATTCCTGCAAAATGTTATTTCAATATAAAAAGTTTTCTCTTTTAAAAGCATCAATTTTGCAATATAAAAATTAAGAGAAATTATATTACATTATAGAAAATACATATTGCCTATAACCTAACGTATTTACCAAAAGACTTATTTTGCATTTATATTACATGCATGAGCCAGTAAAATAAAATAAAAATTAGGTAGAAATTTGGGGTTAATCTGCCCCAAACTGTAAAAACACTTAGAATTTGGGTTGTTGGTGGGTTATTGCAATTATTGTACTTGAAGTTTTTTGCTGATGTCCCCTATAATGATAAAACATATTATCTGTCTTCGTTACTTTCATTATCGCTAGACTCACAAAATCACATCACATATCACAGGATAGTATTTGCCAAACGGTATAATTAAATCATCTACATTTTCTTCTCTCTGATGTTCTGTTCTATGGGTGTATGTAGTATATAGTAAATCATATCAACTATTCCCATGTATTCTACATAAATGTGCCACTGGAAATTATTGATTCTGCTTCTATAATTCCCCGTGGGGAAACGATTTACATTTTATAAATAATTTGCTACATTGTTTAGCTTTTTCTGGTAAATAGTATAAATGTTAGAAACATTAGATATTGACAAACTTTATTAATTGCAGTATGGTCATGGGAAGTAAGTATAGGTACCTTATGTCAAAGAAAGAAAATAAATTGACAAAATTGAAATGTATCCTGTACTCATAACGACTTAGGCATTGAATTGAGAATCAATAGACTAGGCAAACTATAAATAATTTGTTTAGCCTAAACTTAATGGGTATCCTATCCAAAGAATGCCATCCAAAGTTAACCTAATGAAATTATTTGTGGAGTTCATAGGATACCTTTTCTTTAGTGCCATCTTTCATATGCTTTGAATGGAGTACTTTCAGTTAATTACAGTAGCTTATCTTTTACATTAAACATCTGAAATGGCTACCTACTTCGTACTCTTTCTCTTTCTTTCTACAAAGTGAAAACTTAACCACATAGTTAACCCACATAGTACTCCTATACGTAACTCTAAACTTACATATTACTCTTTGATGAAAAATCATTAAATTATGTCTTGTCTGCTACACACATTTTAAATCCTAAAGGTATGTCGTAATACGTGACATATTTTTTTCCTTGCACTAATACTCCCATTGTGTTTTTTAAGATATCGTAACCAAGGAAGGAAATTAAGTTTTTTTCTCGGTACGGTGCTACTTTTTATAAAAAAAATTTGAGTGCATGCAATATTTTAATACATTCTCTTCATTTCGAGTCATTCCAGCATCCGAATGTTCCTACTAAATTTTTTATTTCCTATTATACGTTTGATGTTGAGATGAATTCTTGAGCGCACCTGTACGGATTTGAGGGTTAAAGTGATGAATCACACAAACCATGAAAGTCCTTACACATGTACACTTCTGGTAATTTGAGAAGCGTATATTCTGTAGTTCCTAAATTCCTAATTCTCCCAAATCCTTGTACAATAGACAGACTGATTTTGTTGCAGACTATAAACCTTTCTCCTGAACTCTGCTCTAATATTTCATTATGAAATCTGAATGTCTGTACAAAGGGAATTTGTATTTTGTTACACAGATAGTCTTATTCGTTGTCTCCTCTTTGTAACAAACTAAATTAATTTTACATGTTATATTGCTATAAATTGTGAAGAATACCACACACAAGTTGTTCCTAGCTTAGCATGAAATACGTGGCATGCTTATCAATGTATAGGTATAGCAATTTTCCTAAACATTTATAAAGCTGTTTCCAGTACTCCCACTCCCATGGATCTTAAGCCTAAAGGTCATAACGTCAATATTCTGTCGCCTGAGTTTACCAATTAAATAATGAATTGCAAATTACCGCCAAGAGCCATTCCGAATCCGTATCCAGAACACAAGAAATCTCCGAAAGGCCACCCTCGCACTACAGCAGCTGTAAACGTAAATGGAGAGCCAATAGCTGCCATAATAAAATCAGCAACCGACAAGTTTACCAAAAACATATTCATGGGCGTCTGCAACTGAAACAACAAGTCGTAAACCCCAATTACCCACAGGCATTACAATTAAAAATACCGTTGTCTACAATTCTTGAAATAAGCACTATTTTTTGGCATCAAGAATTAATTTAGTTTTTAGTTCCTTCCGCATTTCAATCTCGGACCTCGGATGTTGAGATGTTGACACAAAGAGGAAATCCCATTCGTGATTCGTGATAATACAACAAGAGTACGAAGGGTATGGGAAGAGTGCCTACGAAATCAGACGCTCATGTCGTACATTTGAAAGTTCATTTGTTTTTTTAATCTGAATTGTCAATATTTACAGTAAAGGGAATCTTGAAACTGATATTTCAAGCTATATGATCTAAAATATTCGAATGCATCAAAATATAATTAAATTCATTGTTTACAGAACCCTATGCTGTTTTCTTAAGTAGCTATTGAAAATATCATAAGAGATCCAATAATGAAACGGTTACATACTTGTAAGAAAACATATTGCATTGAAGAACCTGGATCAGTTATTGAGCTGCATGGCGTTTCAGAAGTTACATGAAGCTACATGTCTATGCAATTTGGAAAAATCACTACAAAATTGTTTTCCCGTGCAGTACTCATAGCTCAAACACTGCACAGCGCTAAAGTTATTTATGTATGTACACACATATAGATGCACCTGCCCTTAATAAGTACACCTGACAATTTTAACATTTCAACATATACATTTTTATATTTGAGTATAAGTACTCAGTTTACAGTTTTTGCAGGCACGCAAATACTAGAGAAAACCTTCAATATTGAATGTGCTTACTAATGAAAATGGTCTATACTTTGCTTTTAGGTTCCTACAAATGTGGTTTCCTTTTCCATTCGGGAAATACTTCCTTTCCTATAACATGACGTTCTTCGTTTGTTTGACGTAGACTCCATAATAATTGTGCTAAATCATTTTCAATATTCTTGCATGTTAGAACTATGCAAGCACCTCTTCACAAGTACAACTAACTCGACTTTTTAATTGCTCAGTCAATTGTGGTCTAACATTAATTACAAAGTAAACCAATTATGGGACTAATTGAATAAAGAATCGGGCGTTTTAGAAGGTGCTATCTGCATAGGATATAGTAGTAGTACCTTTTTATAGGTACAGATATTAGGTATTGAAGATCAATAATTTCAGTGAATAATATTTATCAGTTAGTCTCGAAATTTATGTTATTCTGGATGAAACATTAAAACTAATCTAAAAATTATCCTATGCCATGTACAGCAAAGCATACTGTACTCGTATTACATGTAAAATATATAAGTACTACAGCCTTATATTATTTGGAAGGGGACAACATGGCATGGCTCTTCTCTCTATATCCATAAAAGCTGGGCATTTGCATTTCTTTCCAAAGCAGGAGCAAACAAAAGCAGAGACACAAGAACGGATTAATAATAAATACAGACGAATTTCTAGTTAAGGGAAAAATAATATGAGGTCTGACCAACTTTAATGTGTAATCCCAAGAGATACACGAAATAGGCTTTTATCGTATCCAGACTATTTCTTTGTCATCACAAAAATGCCCACCATGTGTGCTATTACATTACATCTTGTAATGTGCAGGTGTTCCTTGGTTCTGTGCTTATGTCTACCATAATAACTACCGGAGACTACGTGCTTCATAAGCACCTGAAACCTCAGTTTTGTCAAAATGGCCCTATTTACATTTTCTATTCAGTAAGTCTTAAATAATTAAACAAAGGTACAACTACCTAACCATAGAATTTGGTAGAAAAAAGTAAAAACAGTATTTTAAAGGTGGTTTGCTAAGCTTATTAAATGGATGTCTACAGTCTAGTATTAACAAAGAAAGAAAAAATGGTCAAGTGTACCATTACATAAATTACATTGAATGAACCGTAAAGCATACACCAAACACAACTTTGGAAATACTTTACTTTTAGTGATAAGGCAAATTTCATATAGCTATAGCAATTCGTAATGGTATACATATATAAATCGAATTAAACGCAACAAAATAAATGAACTTAACTTACATTGATCGGTGATAGTTTGAAGAATTACATTTCAGTTAGACTGCATCTTGTTTTGTCTACTGCCTATTATTGGCTATTACAACCACAAATGAAAACAAATAAGCAATATATTTTCTTTTCAGAAAAATAAAGAAAGTATTTGGAAAATAAAGTAATGAACTTTCTTTCAATCTAATAAGTATGTCACTACCAGGAGAAATGGATCCCTTAGTGGATTTTTCAACCCATCCATGTGGTTAATGACAATTCCGCAGGTTGCTACTACAACAAAGCGTTACAGTTATAAGACGCTACTGAAAATGGTAGGCTGCGGTGTAGTGGTAAGCCCGATATTTCAGCTGTCATGATTCTCAAGGAATTGTAGAAATACAAAACCAACTGTCTTCATAAAAGATATATCCTCATTTGGGTTACGTCGTATATTGGGCAATATTAGAAGGAGTTTCACATGAAAATGTAATAAAATAGTGAATATTACATAACTGCTACCTAGGCGAATTGAAGCACAGTAAACCGTTGTACCCAAGTTTGTGATAAGCTTTGTAAAAGCTTTTTCTCGTAAATAATATATGAGATTAAATGTTATATTTTTTACAAATCCTATAAAATTCTTGAAAAAATGTAAACATTACGCTCGTGTTATGTGTGCTTCTAAACTAAGCTAAAAGTTAAGTCAATAAGAAATAAGGTATATTTGTATTTACGGTTTAGTAAGCACTCAAAAGTTCCTAGGTGTCTTTAAAGGAAAGTAAATTTTGTGCAAAGAACCTTTTTGTTAGATGCGACGAGGTAAATAACCACTAAATTGCCCGTAGAGCCCAAAATCCAAATGATGAGAAGAATAGCTGCAGAGAAGTGATAGCCAAATGGAGAAAGCAACTCAATCTTCTTTTCTGGAAGACTGGTGTTTGCTATTGACACATTACCCCACTCGTTCTCTTCCAGCCAAGATTTGTTTTCACTGGATCCAACAAAAATCTCATTTGCAACAGTGGATTCCATTCCGAACTTCTGTATTACAATTGTATTAAGCGATGCACCTGAAATCAATTATCTCTTCTCAGTGAATACGGTAGAAAAATTGCAAATTTCTTCACTGCGAATTCAATACGAGGTTTACACTTTAGCTACTTACAGTTAGCTAACCAAGGTGTAGGATATTTGTATGCCTGGATTGCGCAATTGCCACAATTAAATATTTCAAAACTGTGGTCGTGGAATACAATTGAAAGTTTTCTTAGAAAGGCAAACTAAAGCACGTTTAATAATGAAGTGTGTGTTCACGACGTGTAGGTAATGTGTTACGAAATAGGAGTTTGTCATACATGCTTAGTGGAAAGCTAAAGCAGACTGTTCAATCTCACCAAAATACATTTCTCCTACTTTCCTTTACCTTTCTTTCGGTCTCTCTCGGAAGTAGTCGCATGAAATATTTCTACTTACTTGGTCTTGTCATGTCAGTTTCAAACACAGTGTAGATGCAACATGATGATGACACACATTTCTCACTACATGGATTAAATAAGAGCAACAGATACGGAGATAAGTGTCAGCAGACTAATTGAATTTCCTGTTTGCTCTAAATGACTAAAGGCATGCTAACAGCCAAATGAGCATGCAGGAATGTGCAATAAATTCATAATGTATGGTAACAAGTAATGTATACGTTCACGTACATAGTTGTTGGTTTATGAGTCTTTTTTAAATTATCATGTTTTTAGATTTTTAGAATACAGATATTTAATTACCTTAATTACATTCTTAAAGCCTTCTTGTATTATTAATTATTACGTATACTACAATCATCTCATGTCCGAAATTATTGTAATTATATTTGCTACTAACCACTAACTGACTTTGGCTAACTGAAAGTATATGTTAAAAATGCAAATATTAAAGGCATTAAGTGTTATGTATGCCAACATGCTCATTTACAAGTCAGCTTTTGTTGTGCCTTCGACAATGCTTTGAATACTTTGATAGACATCTACGAAATATTTCAATGAAAAATATGACAAAGCCCAAAAAGCATAAGAAACCACAGAAGTAAAATACAAAAATAATGTTTGAGTTCGATCGCAATTGAGCAATTTTGACTTTGTACTCCATCATGCAGTAAAGAGGCAGATATGTCTTCAAAATCTTTACCTTTGTAAAACATTGATTTATACTATTATACTGCTATAATATGATATGCTGATTTTATTCAAATGCGCAGTTATAAGTGAGTAGGTTAGTTGAAGGTTATCATTGATATCATAAAAAGAATTCAGTTTTTATGATCATTCGTTATACTAATTACATATAGAGTTCATTAACTCTAATCCACTAGAGATTAGGGAACAATTCCACCCGGATAAGGCAAAGAGTTAAATTGAAAGACAAATAGCCAATGTACATCTTTTAATGACACATGCAATAAAGATATAAGAAATGCTTTTGTTTTGCAACACTATCCTAACGTATTGCCCTCCAATTAGCTTAAGATAAACAATTTAGTACAAAACAACAACAAACATTTTCATTAAGACACTGAGACGAAGCAGTTATATAAGAATGAATTTTTCTCCATTGCCGTTTTACTGACGTAATTTTACTTTGATGATTTAAAAATGATTCCTTCTACTAATGACTTCCCGAAGAGTGCTAACATAAATCGAATTATTCTATTTTTGGCGAAACTTTTCTTCGTGCTGTGATTGGCCACAATAATCTCAAGCGTTAATTATTAGCAGAAGTGTTCCTCAATTTTGGACTTCTGGTTACTTTAAGGGTACTAACACAGACAACTCTTTAATCGCTTTCATGGTGAATAACCTGAGAATCGATGATCAATGAAAATCAAAATAAGTAAATTATTGCCATTCTGAAATCCTTGTATAAACATAAATTAAGCAAAGTCGACCTATGCAGTCGAAAATTTAAAATTTACTTGAAAAACATGGTGTAAATATAATGTCAAAATAAACGCTTGTGCTTAAAAAAAGAATTGTCACATTCCATTATATTTAGACGAATAAGACTTTCCACCGTTCGGCGAACGGGTAAACTTTTAGATAAGTAGTGTTTATGTGTTTATTTATATTCTAAAAAGATAAGTCACGAAGAGGCCCGATATAACTTACTTAAATAGTACAACCATTTCTGATCCCCTAGCGTAAAAGTGAATTGGCATTCATTGGATTTGTTAGCAAGTGAAAAGATTTTAAAACATCCTGAAGGCTACCATACAATAACATGAAAAATATAATATTTTTGTTGTTTCTTTCAGCCATCCTCATGAGCAGCGGTAAGCAATTATCTGTAACTGTAGCACATAAAATGTAGTACGTATTTGCTCTCCACAAATAGAGGTAGTCGAAAAGAAGTACTGACGTTCACAATTTTATTCCTCCTTTACCAGAAGATCAAAGCCATTCTTACAGTACAGGTAAAATTCTTGTTATTTTGTAGAACTTGTTGCGGAAAAGAATGTTCGTCTCTCCACTGCCTTGGAACAGCATGTACGGGACAAAGATTCTATAAAATGTAATCAAAAGCATTTATACTAAACACCGATATGCCGAATTTGAGTTGTAATTATTAGACTACTCCATTTTAAACTTTAGGTGCAATTCGGGTATTCGGGATTTTGAATATTAAAAATTGCTAAAAGGAATGTATATACCATCAAACCTTAAATACTTGCTTGTTCTCATTGCTTGTTTTAGACTCTCGCTTTGCTCCGTGTTTTGGTTGTCCTACAACAGATCGGTGGGGAGGTCGTATATACTACAAATGAATCCAATATGCAAAATATTTAGGATATGATTTACTATTCACGACATTAAATTTATTGATCATTCATTTGGAACAAGGTGTTAATAAATTGCAATAAAAGATCTCATTCTTTTGAAACTTGTCTATAGATTACTACATTTCGCCATCCTATACATTCTGGAAAACGGAAAACTGTTTCTCAAAAGAGTATATTTTGACTGCCACTGTTAGGGGATAAGACTATAATAGAACTCGGTAGATCCTTAATTGCATACTTATTGTAGATTACCGTATATTTTATATTTTCGGGGTTCCCCATCTACATTCTCGGAACTTTTTCCTGTTGCGTTGCTGCAAATGTATTTACACAATAGCTTAGGTGTTCTGGTAATAGTTCATGCTTACAAATATGAAAAAAGTGCGTATTTGTTACTTCTTATTCTATTGACGCTTTAACGTAATGTAACACACTGTAAATAAATACTGCCAAATAGCTATTTTAAAAATAATATTAGCAATTAGAATCGTGGTAATCATTTTAAAGTGGGCTGTGCACATTATTTTTATTATAAGCAATTATTGTAGGAGGTATATTTTATTTTCAGAACGAAGGGCTGAAATTAATGTGGCTACTTGGCAAAATATTTAACATGAATAGTGTAAACGAATGTTAAAGTATGGATTTACGCAAAAACGAAATTAATTATTTTGAAATAGTAACTTACAATTTCTTTATAGTATATCTACAATATCCTTAAAAGCGGAGAAATTCTTATGTTAGGAAGGGTCCCTTAAATCAACTTTCCAAAATCCAAGAAAGTAGAAAAAAATGACCAATTCAGACATTGGTGAAAATTAATGATAAAATCATCAACGACATTCTAAGAATGGTTATAATGCACTTCAAGGGCGTATCTAGGAATTTGATCAAGGGGGGCACACCAAGTAATATTGCCAAAAATCGCTCTTATTTTCGCGCGTAGCGCGAGAAATTTTGCTAATTTAAGCTATATGAGCTCAAACATAATACATATTGAGGAAATTTTGAAAAAAATTTTAAATGATATTTTCAAAACATGATTTTTTTGATCGAAGCGCAAAAAATTTTGCTTTTTTCAGTTATATTTAGGGATAAATAATATCTATTTGCGCGGAGCGCAAAGAATTTTTACGATTGTATTTGTTTTCTGAAAAAAAATTCTTTATTTTCTCGAATTTAGGGAGGGCACGTGGCCCCGTTCCCCCTCTAAATACGCCCTTGATGCACTTGTACTGCAAATTAAAATGTTTGCCATCAAAACAAATGTTAATTTTGCAAAAAAATTATTCTGCTCCCGAATCGAATTCCGAAAGCTTAATTTAGCAGATGCTAGCTTTGTGGGGATTTGACTTAGAAATGCATTACTTTATTACCTGTTAAAGAATGCATTGTTAATTGAACAAACATAGGTATAAATATAAACCTACAAATTGCTGAAATGCCATTGGGTTTTCCACACAAATTAATAACATTCGTATTATATTTTTCCCACAGGGTTTTCTACCCCATCATGTTTGCATTACCATTCAACAGCAAAAAAAGAGTATATGTAACTGCAACCTGCATTGGGCGTAAAAATTAAATGCTTATATCTATTTTAGATCTGGGATTTTCCAAGTAATTTGCTGTAATTGTTGAGAATGGTTTACTCACTTGATATCTACTAAAATGAATAATGATGCCATGATGCGCATAATTAATGAGTATTCATTTGAGCTATTTGGTTGTGTGGATTTTTTATTTCCTTTTAGGTTTTTGAAGTTTTATTCCGAGGTAAAATGTTGTCCTGTTATTTGCCTGATTGATCCTCAACAATGTAGTGGATCACATAATATTTCGAATGCTCGGTCTGTCTGTCTGTCCATCCATCTTTGTCTATTGTAACTCGAGAGCGCATGGAGATAATGAGTTCAAACTTAGAACACATCTAGACAAGGTACAGGCTTAATGTTCGAGACAAAGTCACATTATTCCATGCTAATCAAGTATTGCAATATACAATGCAGTAGGGCAATATTTTTGATATTTCGATGACTATCTCCGATACATAATTACACAGACTGCTCACGGTTTATTATTATAATTGGAATCAATATTGCAAGTTGTACATTGCAAACATTACAAAACCCTATAATTATTATGTGTTGGAGGTTATCAATAATGCATCATATTCCATGCAGACATCAATGACACGTTGCATCTGCATTGACCTCTTTCATCAGACTTCATTGACTACATTTCATCAGAGTGAGAAGTATAAAAAGCTTACTGTTTTAAGGAAAGTGTTACAGTTCGTTAACTTTAACTGCATCAGTCACTACTACCCATTACAGTCAAGGAAGTTTAATTACAATCTTCCCCTGATTACAATAGCAATGTATTCAACATTTTTGTTAATTTTACTGTGTGCGGCTATTGTCGCGGCTGTCCCATCTACACTTAGTGTTGACGGTAACCTCTCATGTTGCGTTTGTAAAATAATTTAAATGTAAAATAGAATTAAATTAAAATATTTTAAAACATAATCAATTCAAAAAAAATAAAATAATTGATTTTTATTATTTTTAATCAAAGTAACTAAAAAATACAACTATTTAGGAACTCAATAGGGGTATGCAACACACTTTGTCAAATATAATAGTAAATAGTCGCAGATCGCAGCATCCTAATATTAACTTATGCTCACTCAAAAATTCATGTGAAATTGCAGAGATTATTGCCAAAGCTCGTCAGGATGGAATGACGCTAATAGGGCAACATAGACAGAAAATATTCTTCAGAACCTCGGAAAACGCGGTAATTTCTATTTCAACAAAAGAAAACTATGATTTAATAATACAGTATGTAGAGTATAAAAGAATTTTCATAAGTATTACTAGCATAGTTATTCATATAATCCTTTATATTTTAGTTCAATGAAACCAACTGGATGGCAGCTCCAGGCATTTGCAGAAGCGCAAATTTAGAGGTTGCCAAAATTGATGATAATGATGAATTTCAATGGCTCTACGATAACATTCCACACCCCCTTGGTAAGATTTTCAACATATGTTACTTTTTGAATATCATTATCTTTGCAAGTCTTTTGTGAAGGCATTTTTAAGTTTGAGTAATTATTTTAATATATTTTAATTTGCAGAACTTTGGGTGGGGGGCCGTGTAAAGGGGATGCTAACTTACGGCACCCAGGCTTCGTTTGAATGGGACGACGGTTCAGAAGTCGCAGGTCTCAGTAATTTCCACCACTACTCTACCCATTGGATCTGTCTCTACTTCTCCAAATCCCACCATATCTACACAGATTCCTGTCTTGAAGGAAGACACAGACATATCTGTCAGACTGCTGTGGCATGAAAACCTGTATTTGTCTTTTGATTTTCACTATTTTCTTAATAAATATGTCTCACTGACGATTGAGTCAAAATGCTTGTCAAAATTTCATCAAGCTTTTATTATTACAAGTGTCACAATTTTACATATCGTTACCTTTAAATCCAAATGCATTTCACCAATAATCAGTCCAATCGCATGATTTGCGTGTTAAAATTTTACAAAAGGTATTTTTCAACTCAACCATTATTTCATTAATACCAATTTCAAGAAAGCCATACAGTGCATTAGTTATAAACTAGCCATTTGAGGATTCGAAAGCGGTAACAATGCTTATTGGAAGTGCTTTATAAGCTAAGGACTAATGAAAAAGTGGTTTCACGAGGTTGAAAGAAAACTTTTGTTAGAACTTGTATTGAAGTAGTATTTGTAGTAGTAATGAACTAGTATTGAAGTATGGGTCTTATGGAATAATAAAATCTACTTGTTAAACGAAATATAATCTACTTCGAAATTGTAATAGCTTCCTTGAATTACAAGTACAAGTTTGTACTAAAAATAATGCAATATTCAGTATACCTAAAAACCAAAATTCGGTTTGCTATAGAGCAAAGTAAATCTTCAAGTATATCATCAAAATTTGAGTAAGATGTACATACTGTATATGCTAGCTACACTTTCAATAAATTGTTACTCCTATTTGTATTATATTCATTGTTTGTACCATTATACTCACACATGCAACTTTGTGGTTCGCCGAACCAGTGTGGTTCGATAAAACAGCGAACCGAACCGGTTCCGAACCGAACCAGGTTCGGTTCGGTTCGGTTCGCTTAAAATTTTTTTTTGTGCCTGGTTCGGTTCGGTTCGGTTCGACTAAAATTTTTTGTGAGACTGGTTCGGTTCGGTTCGGTTCGACTAAAATTTTTTTTTGTGCCTGGTTCGGTTCGGTTCGGTTCGACTAAAAAATTTTTGTGGACTGGTTCGGTTCGGTTCGGTTCGATTAAATTTTTAGAAACAACTGGTTCGACTCGGTTCGCGTAATTTCCACATGGTCTTTTATTAAAATGATAATTATTATTATCAGTGTTCACGTTTCTATAGGTCTTCGTCGGAGTCATCGGATACAGATTATGAAAATGACGAAAATCACTAATGAAAACACTTGTTATTCGTATTCATTAACTGTAACAACGACCTAGGTCGTTGTTACTGTTACTTGAGGTATGTGCGTTAGCACTAAGTTGCTTTAATGGTGTCTTGTTGCTCATTATTGGTATTTAATATGAACGAAAATCTGGCAATGCTAATTAATTGATAGTGATCAAAATTAAAAATGTAAATGGAATTTTCATTAAAGAACTATAAGTTTCCTTTCCTTTGGTTATCCGATTAAATTGATAGAATTGTTACAAAACCGCTTTATTTATTCCATTCTTGTTGTTTCATTTCTCAATTTTTCACTACCATTTTCGTACTGTACGTACATTGAATTCCTTCCTATTAATATTGGCAACCATAAATTTTCATTAGGATTAGGACTAAGAAGAGCAGAACAATTAGCTAATTTTAGTTTAGCATTGAACATTTAAATACTGATATCGCACAAACAACTTGCATCTTTCCAACCTTAAGGGTATTGTTATTAAAGTAAGAGTAAAGAATCAATAATCTAGAATTACATTGGTTCGCTAAAATAGCGAACCGAACCGAACCAGGTTCGGTTCGGTTCGGTTCGCTAAAAATTTTTTTTGGGACTGGTTCGGTTCGGTTCGGTTCGCTAAAAATTTTTTTTGGGACTGGTTCGGTTCGGTTCGGTTCGCTCAAATTTTTTGGAGCAACTGGTGCGGCTCGGTTCGGCTCGCCGGGGCCAAAGTTGCATGTCTGATTATACTGCATGATAAATAAGTAATCATAAAAATATAGGCACTACAACATTGAATTTACCGTTATGTTATCCTGTAATTAATTATCGATTATTTTTTGTAAATCAATCTATTTGACTCTATGGACAATACTCCGAGGGGAACATCCCCTTGCTAAGTTAGCTTTTGCTATTAAGGAGAATTTCCATTAAAAGCACCAGTTTGCCTGCCAGGCATAGGACCACATAAAGATAAAATACAAAAATTATATTAGAGCTTTTCAGAGAAGTGTCCGGATTACCCGAAGAGTCTTGTCTTAACTGCTTGTCGCAGTCCTCAAAGAAAGAATCAGAGGAACCATTTTCAAATAACGATTTATACTTCTGCACTTCAAATAGGTCGTTCCATTTTTCAAAAAGGGAATATATTCCTGAACTGATAAGGTGTTGCAACTTCATGTAAAGCTGTCGCTGATTTTTAAATTGAGGAACTTTGAATATTTTTTGAATTGGTAGAAAGTCTTGTTTTCCAATATAAAATTCTTTGAGAACATGAGGAGCATATAATTTAATATTGCTTGTGTAGTCCATGTATGATCTATTTTTGCAAAGACCTAAAAATCTTTTAGCAGATTTAAAGAAGCTACGATCCCCTGCTAAACTTCTGCCAAACGAAGAGTTAAAAGACGACACTCTTCCAAACATGAAATCTTTAGGCATATCTTTTAGATTGACTTTTGAAAGTGAACCTGTGGTCTTAGACATTACAAACCAATCCCAATCAACACGTTCGTTTCCTTTAATGCTGTATTCCTGAAAAACAGACTCTTTCCATGTCTCGTTGAGAATTACATTTGATTTAAGAGATCTCGAAGAATACCTGTCGGTAATCGGATTTGTTTTCAAAATCTCATGAATAGTTTCCTTGTCATACGAATCAGGGCAAATTACAGCATATCTTTCGAATTCCTTAAACGTCTTCAAACGATGTTTAATGGGAGATGGCGAAGTTATTTCACTGACAATTATTCCTTTATACGCATTGCTCAAGACCACACCAACTAACACCCACAAGCCAAACGTTTCGAAACGTTTCCACATATCAGTTAAACTGTCCTTGTCCAATCCAACCTTGTCCAATCAATGACGAAAAGTACAAAAATAAACTTTTCAGGAATGATTTTATACTTTTCGTAAAGTACATCTTGTTCTTATCTGCTAGCAATTCCTGGATCGAATGGACAATCCCAAGCAGGATGCAACAAAAAATAATTAAGCACCAACTGACTGTGTCAAAGGAAGTTACATACAACTTCCAGGGTAATTCCTTATATGTACTGGAACAAGTAATAAAACTCAAACTGTCCGACCGTGTTTCAATAATATAGTACTATAATATTATTTTGAAGTGTCCAGTTACCACGGATCCGGAAAGGGCGAACAAATTATCTTCAACCCAAATTATGCAACTAGGATACCCGCTAAATATCTTTCCACAGCATAATATTTCTTCGAATTTCCAAGTTTTTCATTCCAAAAAAATACGGAAATAATAAAAATTGTAAAACCAAAGGCAGACGCGTGCTTGCAATTCTAACTATAACTGACTGGCAGTGGCATTAATACTTTCCAGAGACGGCTCTGGGTAACCGCGAGGATGCCCTTGGCAAAAATCCTATTCACTTGCGAGACTATCCTATTTCTATTTCTATGATGATAATATTCCAGCACCCAAAGAAGAGGCGGAATAATGCGCAATTGTTTCTGATATTTATAACAGCAGTCAGTTGAAACTTGAAGAAACAGACTAGACTGACTTGAAAAGGCTATATTTTGATTAGAATTTTGAATGGGCGAATAATTAAAGCTAGCTATTATTCGCGCGGACATTAACATTAGAAAGTCATATATATATAATGAAAAGAAACCTCTTTACGCGCAGCGCAATTTTTTTTAACATTTAGAAGTCAATTTAGTCAAAGCCAGACGTCTGCTTGCAATCTAACTATAACTGACTGGCAATGCCAATTAATACTTTCTAGATTTCCAGTCCAAATGAATGTACAGTGTGGTCCATAGCTAAGGCGGTTAGCTGTATCTGAAGAACACAACACAGCGAAACTGTTAACACCATTCGAATATCGAATGCCAGTGCAAAGCTGCATTGAAATCTCAACTTTGGTCAAAAAATTCCTTGAAAAGCAAGAAGCCTAAATAAATGAGTCAAGTTTCTATTGGAAACTTGATTTTTATTTTACTAATTCTACTGGGGGTAAACCAGGGCCAAGTAGAGGTAGATCTTTCTTCATCAGCGTCCCAATACGATTCCCAAAACGTCCCAATAGATTTCATCGCTCTTCTAATGTAAAATGTGCCATTTCTCCTCGCCTTAGTAAAATAAAAATTCAGGCTTCTTGCTTGAAAAGTAAAAGTACAAAAATGTGCCCGCTTTTCGGTGATTCGGATTTTTCCCGACCGAAAAAAAATTATTTTTGAAAAAAGTATATCACACCTGTAATCTATGTACGTTATATGAGGGATGTTTTCTGGATTTTTCATTATAGTCGAACAAGGTTGAATTTTCAACTTTTCCCGAATTTGTAAGAAAAACATCAAAATTCAACCGCCTTAGCTATGGACCACGACCACACTGTACATTATCATTTGGACTGGAAAGTATTAATGACACTGCCAGTCAGTTATAGTTAGAATTGCAAGCACGCGTCTGGCTTTGGCTTTACAATTTTTATTATTTTCGTATTTTTTTGGAATGGAAAACTTAGAAATTCGAAGAAATATGCTGTGGAAAGATATTTAGCGGGTATCCTAGTTGCATAATTTGGGTTGAAGATAATTTGTTCGCCCTTTCCGGATCCGTGGTAACTGGACACTTCAAAATAATATTATAGTAATTATTGGTTTCTCTCTTTTGAATGCTTTCGAATACACGTATAACCTTACCTAAGTTATATTTATTAGACTCTGTAATAAAATGAAAATCTTCCCATAGGAATGTTTCCAAAACTTTTTCCAAAGTCAGTTTTTGTTGTGTCAAAGATTTAAATGGTGATATCCATTTTGCATCGATGATAGTTTCGTTTCCGAAATAGAATTCTCTGCCGTAAACGTCATAGCACATATTTATCTTTGTTATACGCTTAATTTTGTAGTGGTAATTGTGCACGTATTCTCTGAAAGTTTTAAGTAAACTCTTATTGAATCCATTTAGTAATTTCTCATTCAGTTTTAGTTCTTCAACGGAAGGGATTGTACACTGGGAAGGCAAAATAATGGGACAGTTAGTGCAATAAAAGCTTTCATATTTGATTTCGATGGTATCAGTGAATGGATAGAAATTCTTAGTTTGATTGTTATCCTCTTCCTCATTAAAGACATGTAGGGCCATCGTTATGCCAGAGAAGGAGTCACTCACTTTGGGTGAACCAAAATGGTTTATGACGATTTGATACCCAAAGGATTCCAGACAAAATTTCGAAATATGATTTTGAAATATATTTCCACAAAATGTGCTTTCAAACTTACTCGCACCCTTATTGAGTTCATGCTTACTGTCGATTTTAAAGAATAGTCTCAAATAAGGCAGTGACCACTTTCTAAACACTGAAATTTTATTGTATAATGTCAATGGCAGTATTGCTATTGGTGCTACAAGAATATTTTCAAAAGAAGGATAATGATCAGAAAGCGAAACGGTAATTACAGATATTGCACATTCAGGAAATGAATTGATAATTAATTCGATGTCTTTGACATAAACGTAAGTTCTTCTGTTTACCTTAGGATGAATTATTAATTCAAAGCTTGACGTTAACAATAGCATCCAATAACAATATATAGTTATTACCGTGGAAGGGCAAAAAGTTCGATTTTTGTGGTTTCTTCTCATTTCTAGTATTTCAACGATTAACAGATCTTAAATTTTCAAAGTTATTCAAAGGTGAAAATATTAGTACATTTCGAGTGAGTACGCTAAAAATTATATACGCGTGTGCACTGCATTTCTCGACTTACTTCCAAATTTTTCACGCAAAGGTCCTTTACAACTTGGTTGGTATTAATATAAAATTAAGTATGTGCTGTTGTCGATGTATGCCTACATAGGTAGTTTTTGCAAGTCACTTTCTAATTGATTTTTCCTTTAATTTAATTAACTTTTATATTCCTAATCATAGATGGTTGTATTCCTAACGATGAACAACGTGATATAACATGAATTAAAAATTTTAAAAGATGTTAGCGTCTTTATCCATGATGCTGCTAAGTGTTAACTTATCCATGCAATGGGTAAGTTAACATAAATGTTAATTTTCAAGAAATATTAGTTTTGTAGTGTCTTTGCATTTATTTATTTTATGCTGTTACATTCTATTCTGCCATACAAGACAATTGTCACAATAAATTGGAAATGTTTTAATAAATTAATTTCTTTCCAAGATAAGGACAGAATGGCATATTACAAAGAGTAAGTGTTATTATTTAGAACATTGTGTCTTAAGTAAATATCTTCGATAGTTCTTCAATTTGTGTGCTTAAGCTAGAAAATGGTGAGATAAGATATTATTATTTTTTACCTTAGGAACATTTTTGCTATAAGGAAATTAAACGGAAAATATCTGGGTTCAGCCAACATTCTAGGTGGTCTCACACTAATGGCATGCAACTATACAAAACTATTTGTGCTAAGTACTGTAATTCAATGCGGAGAATGGAAAATTACCTATTTGTACTGGATGGGTTACTGCCTAACTGACTGTGTGCTAAAACAAATACTGTTAATGACTGCATTAATTTTTTATTTTAACATTTTTTCCCCAGGCTTTTGTAAAGTTGAAGTAACTGCTAAAATAATTATTTTGACTTAAAATAACTCAATTTTGTTTGCAAGATATTACATTTCATGAATCAGAGATTCCAACCATTTATTTCGATGAAATGATCAA
This sequence comes from Yoshiicerus persimilis, assembly GCA_020352615.2. Lineage (NCBI taxonomy): Eukaryota > Metazoa > Arthropoda > Collembola > Entomobryomorpha > Tomoceridae > Yoshiicerus > Yoshiicerus persimilis. The sequence goes on from CM036940.2 coordinate 50,934,695, forward strand.
AACCGCTGACCACCGAAATGTATCAAGAGTATAAGTTATGCAAATTTCGATTTAGTTTTATGAGCTTTATAATGATTTTTCTAAAGCACGCCTGGGTAGGACTTGCAGTAATTTCCACTAAAAGCACCATTGTGCTTACAAGACATAGAACCCCACAGAGATAAAATACAAAAATTATATTAGAATTTTTCAGAGAAGTGTCTGGAATATCCGAAGAATCTTGTCTCATCTGTTGGTCGTAGTCCTGAATGAAAGAATCAGAGGAGCCATTGGTATTTTTAAGTAGCGATTTATACTTACGAACGTCAAATAGTTCGCTCCATTCTACAAAAAGCGAATATATTCCTGAACTTATAAGGTGTTGCAATTTCATGTAAAGCTGTCGCTGATTTTTAAATTGAGGAACTTTGAATACTTTTTGAATTGATAGAAAGTCTTGTTTTCCAACATAAAACTCTTTGAAAACATGAGGAGCATATAATTTAATATTGCTCGTGAAGTCTATGTATGATCTATTTTTGCAAATGCCCAAAAATCTTAGAGCCGATTTAAAGAAATTACGTTCTTGTTCCAAACTTCGGACAGATGAAAACTTATGGGACGACAACATTCCTAGGACAAATTGTTTGGGCATATCTTTTAGAATGACTTCAGTGATCTTAGACAACACAAGCCAATTCCAATCAGCACGTTCCATTCCTACAATATTATATTCTCGAAACATGGATTCTTTAAGTGTCTCATTCAGTTTTAAATTTGATCTAAGGTATTTCCAATCATACTTGGCAATGGTGGGATATGACTTAAAATTCTCAAAAATGCTTTCTTTGTCAACTGAATCGGGACAAATTACAACATATCTTTCGAATTCCTTAAACGTCTTCAAATGATGTTTAACGGGAGATGGCGAAGTTACTTCACTGACAATAATTCCTTTATAGGCATTGCTTAAGACTACACCAACTAACACCCACAAGCCAAACGTTTCGAAACGTTTCCACATATCAGTTATACCGTCATTTACGCCTTGTTCAATCAATGACGAAAAGTACAAAAATAAACTTTTAAGAAATGATTTAATACTTTTCCAATTGGACTTGTTTTTATCTGCTAGCAATTCCTGGGTCGAATGGACAAATCCCAGCAGGGCGCAACAAAAACTAATCAAACACCAAGTGAATGTGTCGAAGGAAGTTACATATAACTTCCAGGGTAATTCTTTGTATGTACTTGTGCAAGTAATAAAACTCAAACTGTCCGACTGTGTTTCGATAATGTAGTAATCATTGGTTTCCTGGGCTTTATTTTGAGGTGCTTGCACGTATCTGCTGAAGTTATATTTGTTAGACTCTGTAATAAAACTAAAATCCTCCCATAGGAATGTTTCCAAAACTTTTTCCAAAGTCAGTTTTTGTTGTGTCAATGATTTAAATGGCGATATCCATTTTGCATCGATTATAGTTTCGTTTCTTAAATAGAATTCTCTACCGGACACATTTTTACACTTAATATATTTTGGCATGCTCTTAGTTTTGTAATGGTAGTTGTACACATATTCTTTAAAAAATGCGATACTATGATTAAAAGCATTTACGAATTTTTCATTCAGTTTTAAAACTTCAGCATGTGGATTTGAACACTGAGAATGAAATATACGGGGACAGTTAGTACAGTAAAAGCTTTCGTATTTTAATTCGATAGTGTCAGTGAATGGATAAAAATTCTTAGTTTCGTTTTTGTCCTCATACTCATTAAGTACATGTAGGGCCATTGTTATTCCAGAAAACGAGTCTCCCACTTTAGCTGTCGCCCAATAGTTTATGACAATTTGATATCCAAAAGATTCCAAACAAAATTTTGCTGATTTTCTATATATATCTCCACAATTTACAACTTCAAAGCTTCTCGCAGGCTCATCAAGGTAACCGTTAATATCGATTTTAAGGAATAGTCTCATATAAGGCAGCAACCATTTTCTAAATATAGAAATTTTGTCATATGATGTTAATGGCAGAATGGATATTGGTACTGAAAAGCTATTTTCAAAAGACGGATAGAATTCATAGCGCGATACGGTTATTACTGTTACTGCACATTCAGGAAATGAACTGATAATTAGTTCGATATCTTTTACATAAATGTAATTTCTCCTTTTTATTTTTGTATCTTCAAAGCTGTCTGTTTGTGTGATTTTGTAATAATAAGTAATTACTAAACAGGTAAAATAAAAGATTCGGTTTCTGTACATTTTTCTCATTTCAATTCCAACTGGATCCACAGCAGAAAAAGTTCGAGTTGTTAAAATTATTTTCCTAAAAAATGATTTTCGCAAGACGAACGTATTTCTTGGATTTGAATTATCCGTATTTAATCTTGATAATTGTGATCCAATAATGATTGAAGTTTGGAAATGCTTGCTTACATCATAAAATTGATGCATACAATATGCAATTATTTGGACTGTATTATCTGAAGCATCATTTTAACAATTTGAAGTTCTTCTCACGACAACATAATAAATATTGCAAAAGTGCCTTTTTGGCATGCCGCTCATTTGTTATTGTGGATATGCTGCCCATCATATTCAATGCCATTAATTATGCATTCCATTTATTAGAATCAAACAACATATACGCAAACTTCTTAAAATTTCAAAGGCCCACTATAGCAGTAGCTCATCAAAACATTAAGCGTTCGTTGTACTTGTGCTAATTGGTATTATTTCACAAAGAAGTCTTCAACTATTCTAACGGTTAGGACAGTTAGGAGTTTTATCTTTACATTTACGCATAAAGTTGTCTACAAATGCTTTCTTGACAGCCATTAGCGTCCCTGCAATCCCCAGCCCTGGTTTAGCAGAATAGCACTTCATTATTACTACACGCAGAAGTTTTGGTGTGTTGGCTTCATCTTCTATGCAGCTTACTTCGAAAAATTTCCATGGCGCAATTCAAATTAAATTGAAATTTCTGTGATCTCAAAGCATGTACACATTTACGAAAATGCAATATCGTATGGTAAGTTTGTAATGGCTATATTAATAGTTTGTTCATTTGCTTCTATAAATATGCAAATTAGAATTATTTTACTTTCATTGTAACTTACATTTACTTTTACTCACATCAATGTTTGCAAATGGTGCAAAATTGCAGTACCTATGAAGAATAAACTATATTGAAGAGTTGCGTTGTGACATGCAGGTTTTGTTGATAAATAATCTTATTGAGAAAAAGTTTTAAGAAGATATCTAAATAAGTAAAAGAAACGAAGTGTAAAATTTTATGTATGAATTTTAAAATGAAAATTTGTTAAATGAATGATAAGTATAAATACATCAACATCGTAACATCAACAAGGAGGTAATTTATAACAGAAATCTGACTCAGAACTCCTCTTGTATGGCGGACCTTAGTGTAACCACTCAGATCTTTTTGTTTTCATCAATCTGCAACTGTCGGCCGTCGGCACAAGTGTAATTCAAAGCGTCCGAATTCAATGAGCGAACAAAATCCCAGATCAATCAGTATAGATTTGCCTATTTATTTACATAATAGACATTTAATGCATTTATAATGTCTTCAACATGTGGTTTTGACAATACCACTTGACTTTAAAAGCCAGAGAAACACTTATAAAGCGTTATTTGCATATGCAAGCATTAGCTATCAATAAGGCAATCACTTCCCTTTAAACATTAAAGAATCATTAGAAAAATCTTCATGGAAATGTTGCTTAATCACGTTTCCATTGTCATCAGACCTTTTCTCAGTATGTTGCATTATTAAACCTAAGATATGCCATTATTGGTGCCCCATAAGTTGCTTTTAAGAGTATAAAAAGATTCTTTCTTCTATGCAAGTTAATGTATAGCTCAACATAACCTATCCACTTTAAGTCCCTTTTCGCAGTTCTATTGACTTCTACAATAACACATATCTCTTTTTCTTTCTTCGCTCTGCTCCAGATTCGTGAAACCATGTTATACTTCAAAACAAAGCCGACTTTATATTATGGCCAATATCCTTGTGCATAAGTTAAGTTATGCAGTTAAGTATGCCAAACTATGATTACAAATTATGTGGTTCAGTTTTCACTATCGCAAAATTGAAAGGTAAAACTACTTTTTTGCCTAACATTAAAGTTCACTTCTGCAGGGTATTTATTTCCATAATAAAATAATTATTTGTAGAACTAAATAACATTTGACAGATCCGCTGTTTGTGTAAGTCTCTAATTCATTTTGTTGTCAAATAGTCCATTTACATACATTTATGAACTTTCCAGTAAAATGCCAGAATGGTGGTATTGCACAGAGTAATTTGTGTACGCCTAATTGCTTTATACGATTAAGTGTGGAGACAGAGTGCCCAATGGCTAAGTTTTTCAGTTCAGTTCAGATTTATTTACGTGTCAAAAGTCACTAATTAAAAGTAATTTTATTTTCAGTATTTCATTGAGAATGCTGTTAAATTGTTTTTTCGCAACGAATTTATTTAGTAGAAATTTCCTCGTTTTGAAAGAATTAAGAAATATATTGGCATCAAATATGTACATGTAACAATACTACCTCCGAGTGGAATGTGCCATTAATCAGGTATTTAGGTTTGATTTGTTACGTCACGTGTTACTTGAGGCAAGTAACACTATTACTTGAGGCGAGTAAAAAGTTTCTGTTCAGTGTTTTTTTGGAATTTTGTATAACTCACGAGTCTGGCTGCTGTTCTAGTATGGTGTACCATCTATGATCTATATGCTCTGGTAAGTATATAATATGGATAACAATTTGTAATCAAACCACAAACTCCTCTTTAGTAAAAACTGAAAATTACATTAGCCCAATTTACCTTTGATAATCTGACAGCATCGTCGCAAACTTCAGCATCTATTTATTCCTATGGAAGATGCACTATGCAAGTTTATTCTATCTGTCAATCTGTCCTATGCTTAAAGGCTTTGCTGTTCTTCATTGTTGTCTTTGTACGTTGTAAGTGCTTATAAGAATCCTTTCATGTGTTTGAAAGTTAGCATTTGCAGTTTGCTTAGGGGAACTGAAAATGGAGCTTTAAGAACTGCACACACCTAAGCATTTACAGTATATGGTCAGAATCATCTACGGTGAGCTATAGTAACAGGTGTCCTAACGATTTTTACAAGCATTAATGGGATACACGGTTAGAATATACTAAGCATTAACTGCAACACAGAGAGAGTTTTGAGACCACAAGAATAGTTTTACAAGATTGAGATTGATAGTGCAACTATTTAATTTAAATGGATAAATATCAGCAGAGACAAACACAAGCATACAGAGTTTTAGGTTTTGTTAGCATTGACTCATGGTCATGGTGCTCATTTAGTCTTTGGAGATTGCTATTTATTGTCAGTCCCAATTCCGGAAGAACTGTGAAACAAAAATTCGACTGGCCAAAATCAATTATTATACATCGTATTTTATAACTATGTCATTTTCCTATTTTAACTATTTTAATACAGTACATTTATGTACTAGGAGTGAATTACTGTTGTCAGCTCTTGTGATCACTTATGTGAGTTTTTATTTCAACCCATTTGAAACTATTCCATAATTTAGTTTTAAAAATTATGGTTTTCCTGTATTGAAGGTGTCTTCACAAACGCCACCATTTATTCGGGATTGTAACAACCCGTTGATTGCAGATGACCACCAGACAACATTTCCTCATTCTTATTGCTTTCATGTCTGTGGTATGATCAGTGAAATGACTTCATCTTGTACTCCTGGTGGCTCCTGTGTTTGTAGTAATCCTTGTTCTGACGATGTAATTACATTTTTATTTATCTTACATATTACGGTTTACACTTTACACACACATTACTTGTCTTTGTTGCTTTCCTATTTGAAATTGGAAAAATTAAGTCTTCACTGTCTTACCATTAAAATATAATCAATTAATAATAATTAAACAGAGTAGCTATTCTAGCTATAGAAGTATAAGTATGTAAAACGAAAGCTGTGGGAGGAAATCGAAAAATATTTATTAGTTATATAGTATATTAAAGGTAAAAGTGCTTTTTGAATAAATGAAAAATCATCTTTTTGAGATGCCAAAATCATATTAATCTGTATCCAATGTTATATTGAAAATGGTAAATATTGAAATGGAGAATGAATAGATACAGCAAGAGTTGAGTTTGTATTTGTAGAAAAATTTTAAATTATACTACTTGCTTACAATGTAAATATAAAATTTTGCGAGTTTTACATACATTTATCGAGGTACAAAACTTATTTTAAAAAATTATGCATTTTTATATAACTTTCAGGATGCCGTGCTTATGATGGGAGCCACCCCAACATTCGATGTAAACATTTGCCCTCCGACAACGGATCCTATGGACACAGATCCAAATGCATTACCGAATTGCATGACAAGTTGTGCAGCTATGTGTCCAGGAGGCCAGGGAACCATTTGTGGAGAAGTTGTTGCAGTTGGACCAAATATGGACATGTTTGCCAAAATCTGCACTTGTTATTGTCCTCCGCAGAGATGCACCCCAACGACAACGACGACAACAACAACCACACCTGCAGTTTCTGCCAGCTTAACTACAACACCAACATCATCAACAGCAGTCCCAATAATAACAGCAGCTCCAATGACTCTTCTGTCCACAACAACCACAACACCATCAACTCAAATTCAAATTCTAAGTATTGCAAATAATTTTTTTAAAGTTTTCTTTCTCAAATTGAAAATACCAATGGTATTGAGTTTTAAGAAGTTGTTGTTTTATTCATTTGTACTCCTGAAAATTATGTTCCTGTATTTAGTCAAGTATTTAGTGATTGTTAAATACTATCGTCTTTTCAGTGAACTCTTACTTGGAAGTTCAGACAGCTCTCAAAATGTGTGTGGTGGGGTTTTGAATTTTCTAAGTTCTAATCAGCGAATGCATTGCTAATCGTAATGCAAATAGGGAAGCTTATGCGGAGTGATATTCTTATGCGGAGTAGTCTACAGTGTTTTCACTGTTAAGTGACAAGAAAAGTCGAAAAGTGGCTTTAATGTTCAATATTCTCCTGTTCTTTTTAGAATTATATTATTACTTGAAACACAGTAATTTCGGCTATAGTTCCCAATCTGGGATAATGGGATCCTGGATAATTTTGAAAATGTATTTTATTCGACCCTTTCCAAAAATCAGAATTTTGAATAGGTTTTTAAATGTTTTCAGTGCTTGATATACAAAGTTGTGATGAAAAAATTAAAGGACGCAATTTAATGTCGGTACACAAATGAGTGAGTTCGGGAACAGGAAACTTTTCTGTGGACTGGATAAAAAGCGGACTGGCCAAATGAAATTAGGTACGGTTCTCTAGCGACAGAGAAGCTGCTAAATGAAATTGGGGATTACTATATTAATAATGAGTTAATACGGGTACGGATTTTCTATTGCATATGCACGGGACGTCCCCTTTTCCTGTATTGAAATATGGACATTTTGGAACACATTATGCACATTGGTAGCTGGGGTCAAGCTCGGAATAGTAACAGAAAATGCTTTTAAAGGGTCTAGTGTTACAGTGTTAGGTTGTTGCACTAAGGAATACAAATTGACTGCAGTAGTGGTAGTAGTAGGTATAAAGGTCTAATGTCTAATTATCTTCATGATTTATCCATATCATGCAAATTATAAAGATAATTATACCTTTATACCTACCACTACACTACTTGATATTTACAGAGAAATTCTTTGTAATCTAATTTGTATTCCTAAGAGATTTTTCCATTGATATTCTGAGCTTGGACACCTGCCTTATAATATGTACCTAAACACCCTCATACATTCTAGTTACAAGCATACAGCAGTCTTTCCATACGCCATAGAAAATCCGTACCCGTATTAACTCGCATTAATGTAGTAGTACCCAGTTTCATTTAGTAACTTTGCTGTCGCCGGAAAATAGTCCGCTTTTCATGCAGTCCACAGAAAAAATTACCGTACCGGCATTCACTCATTTGTGTACCCGCTTTAAATTTAATCCAAAATTAAATCGAGCAATGTCTTAAAAAAATCAACGTTCTGAAGTTCCACCTTAGGTACGCGACAAGCACGCGAACATGACTCCTGCCACACGTTAGACACAGGAACGGATGAAACAAAATAGATTTATGACATGGCACGCGAAGAGTAAGTCGAGTGTTAGCTATCTGTGGTTTACATATATTGTATGGAGTTTCAATCAACATCAATCAGTATTATTGCAGTGATCATTATCATGCCGCCCATCTATCAAATATACAGTTACCTGCTACGCTAATTTAATTACAATGACAGCCAGCAACCTCCTACATCTTATCAGTTTTGTAAACTATGTTTTTACATTTTAATCTGATTTTAATAAATATGTTGGTATAAAGCTAAAATTAACCAGGTATAATGTTTCTATCTGCTTTTGCGCTCTCCGATGTCTGTAATATTCATAATCACTGAAGTACGTTAAAATTTTCTCTTTTTTTACTAAATAGCTAATCGTGCATTGACATTCGGAGGTGTTCATTCTTTGACCTTTGATTTCCGGAAAAAATTCAAAACACTAAAGACCGAATGCTATAAGGATAGATTTCAGGGATTGCACTGACTCTAATTTACTCTCCTTGTCATAAACGGTTTTTGTGCATATCCTTGTAATAAGCATCCGTTTTATTAGCATATCAATAGCAGTTCCAATTGCTTTAAAAATAATTAGCCCATTTAGCTCTTGTAGATCACGATGTGATGACTGCTGAAGACTGCTCAGCTTTTTCACATCAATTTACTATTAACTTACTACATCCTACGTAATAAGTCTATCGTGCGTCGTTAGTTTATGTGGTGCTCTTTTCTTTCATTCATAGAATTTACAATCACTCGGTGTATGATGGACAATGAGGTACGTATACATTCAAAGACAAGTGATAGACCATAGACCACGGTTAGAAGAAGCCGTATTGTTTTACAAATACTTTTTGGTATAACGTATTGTTGAATGAATGTAAATTAAAATCTAGTAGCCCCGAGAGGTTGTCAGGTACCAACATCAACAAATTAAAAATTGACAAACTTAGATGAAAAACTCCTGCAGTGCAGTAAATGCCTGTCGATTTTTATTATACAAATCACGTGAAGCTATTGGGTTATAATTATTAATTACAGCATGTAGAAATATTACGCATCCATTTATAATTACAGCAATATTACCTACCAAAATACCTATATACGGTACACTACAACAGGTGGGTAATATATTAAAGAAAATTTTGAAATAATAAGAGAGATTTTAAAGCATTGACAAAACATTGAACGAAAGATTGATAGAGGTTATTAACACAGGCAAGTCCGAGAGGGTAGGTGTACTAAAAACCCATCAATCGGACGACAATAAGTAGGGGAAGTGACTGAACATTCATTTTGAAAACTTCTGATATGTGGAAATAGTTTCTTTTTAGGTTTATGATTTTTCTCTCTGATCAAAGTAAGAATTATCCAAGGTATATTAAATATATGTCACCGTCACTGAGCGCACACAGGCTCTGAGCGCACAAAGCCAGAATTTATATGCAAATAACTCTGCCCCTATTATGGATAACTTTTTTCCTGTGCCAGCTGTAGGAATGAAATTTGGTGAAAATGCTGATTATATGTCTTCCAATGTGTGGACCAATTTTCATTTCGTCATCTACTATATAATAGGGGCAGAGTTATTTGCATATAAATTCTGGCTTTGTGCGCTCAGAGCCTGTGCGCGCTCAGTGACGGTGACATATACTTTAGTAAAACCGTGATCAAACTCTCTATCGGTTCTTGACTTACCTTGTGAACAGACAAAGCGTAAAAGCTCTTTAATAAGTTAGCTTCTCCAACTTCAATATTGTGATTGCTATCGATCCTGTCATAATTATCATGCATCTTTCTGTTATTGCTAAACTAATTAACATACAGATGTTTATATTATCTCAACTACGTAATTAAGTACTTCTTATTTGTAAAAGGGTTATGCCATTATGCGTATTTGTTTATTTAATATGTTGTCCTTTTTTACTTGTATCTATCACATTCTTTTAATTGTTTCTGACACTTACATCAATTGTCTTTAGTACCAAGTGTTAGCAGTTCTCCACAAACATGCTTCACTCCAGACTTTCATCAACTGTCTATCTGGTCTGGCAATTGCTATTGAAATCCGAAATGAAGGTCAAGAGATGACAGAATGACTGCTGCACTTCTATTGACTATTGCTATGGCTGTGCAAATGACAGCCATCTATATCCCTATATCCTTTGTAAGCATTGCTTTACAGCAAATGAAGAAAGATGAAAGGGTTGTAAATAAAACTTGGCTTTGTGGCTTTATAATGGGCAAACTAATTAGTGTACCCCATGCTAAGCTTTCTCGTTGCCTTCATGAAGAGATGGAATCATCTTTAAAAAAACATAACATAACGAAACATTGTAAGATGAGTCTACTCACGTCTCTCTATGAGTGTAATGTTGTAAAAATTTATTATTAACAAAATCATTATTAGCCGCTTTGGGGTGGATGCCATGCTGACGAAGAAAGAGCCTCAAGTGTAAAAAATCAGGATGAGCAAAGGTAATTAAAAGTCAATGGGAATAGGATATTTTATATTCAGTATTCGATTACTAGTAGGTTAATAACTGGTTGAATTGGTATTAATGGCTAGCCGGTTGCCTAAATGCTCATTGAGAATCAATGCATGGTTAAATAAATTGTGACGACAGACAAACTTTGGTAAAATTGGGAACAGTGAAACTTTTTCCTCCCGTTAATATTATTTTCATCGTAGAAAACAAGACGTTTTCAAATTAATGGTATCTCTAATTTTGCCGTTTTGCCATTTTAATTCTTTTAACCGGCTGATTGGTAACTGCAATAAGCCGGAAAATCTTTGGTAGGTACTTACTTGTATTCGCTATTAGTCAAAACTGTAGACATTAAATTTCAACAGAAAAGTATTTAAATATTCGGTAAAATAACTGTTGCCAAATTTTATTTATTTTGCAGCACAAAATATGAAAGCACAAATTTTTGCATGGTCCCTTTACTATTTATACAAATTAATAAGTAGAACAACAAGAATAGAACGAGATATCCACATACGCCCTTCTTTCCCGGCTGTTCTCAATTATAATTAAATTATGTAAATGTTTTTGATCTCTAAAAGCAACTTTGTAAAAAATCTGCTTTTACTAAAAATTATAAACCACGGGAGTCCAATCTGCTAAGATAAAATCCGACAGCTTTGTTTACAGTCATCAAGACTTGTTATTTTTCTATCAAAGACATGCACTCCGCACTGTGCTACCTGTTTCGATCTTTAATGGCTGTGTTGAATGCTGCCCTTAATTGTTGTATTTGTATTGTGCATATCCTTTTCAGTTTATCAAGTTACTTAGCATTTGCATTTTGTTTTGTTTTGTGTTTAGGGTAAATAAGAAATCGCCATCACTTTCTCACATCTAAACATTTACGGTACAATATGATCAGAATCGCACATTTACACCAGCAACACGTGCCCATTAAAGGTAATGGTAATAGTAGGATGAATGGTTGGAATACAATTAAGTGTGGCAGTAAGGTCACAAGATTATGATTGATAGATGCAACTATTTATTATAAATGGATGAACACCAGTATAAAGAGAAGTCTTTACAGTTTTAGGCTTTAATATTGACACACGATTCTCATTAAGTCTTTGGGAATTGTTATTTATGGTCAGTTCTGGTTCTGGAAATATTCAGTTTTCATGGAATATACTCTTCCAGGTTTATTGTACACTATATAGTATAATTATGCCCACTTGCTGTTTTACAAATAGTAAGTTATTTCTGTCGGCACTGCTGGCAATCACTTACGTAAGTTATCATTACTTTTCATTTCAATCCATTTAACTGCAAGCAATTTATCTGTTTAACAAACATTGTATTTTAAATTACGTATTCAAGGTATCTTCACAAACACCCCCATTTATTCGGGATTGTAACAACCCGTTGATTTTAGCTGACCACCAGACATCATTTTCTCATTCCTATTGCTTTCATGCCTGTGGGTTCATCAGTGAAATGACTTCATCTTGTAACCCTGGTGGCTCCTGTGTTTGCAGTAATCCTTGTTCTGAAAATGTAATTACGTTTTTATTTTTAACATGTATTCATTTACAAAGTTTGTGGTTTGGTTTAAGGTTGATCCGAGCTCCAGGCAGGTACTTCTAAGGTTAGTATAGTTCTCCAGAAAAGTTTTCGTAGACCTAATTGTGATTTTTGGTAATTTTCTTACAAGTACAGAGAAAAGTTAGAAAATGTACAATTTTTAGTTTCGAAAACTTAATATAGGGTGATGAATAAAATCTCTTCATTTCTTATTGTCTTCCCATTTGAATTTTCAAAATTAACTGTGAACTGACTTAGTAAAATATAATATTACTTTGGATCAAAAAAGAAAATATGTATAATTGTATAGCCATGAAATAGTAGTCCTAAAAGCCAAACGGTCGGCTATTCTTAAATGCCAAGAAAGTATATACTTTATTCAAAACCATATCAATCTGTGTGACTGTTATTTAGGAATTCTTGGTAACGCACTACACTTCCTTGTAATTTCAAATAGATGAATTTGACAAAAAAAGAAATTAAAACTTGTTGGTTTATATTTGTAAAAAAATTATTTTAAGAAATTGCCATATTCAGCTTAACGAGTTTTGAATGAAATCTAAACGACAAAATTTACAATTAGAAATCTTTTTAAAATCAATTTTTAGGACACCGTGCTTATGACGGGAGCCACACCAACATTCGATGCAACAATTTGCCCTAGGACTACGGATCCTCCGGACACAGATCCAAATGCATTACCGAATTGCATGACAAGTTGTGCAGCTACGTGTCCAGGAGGTCAGGGAACCATTTGCGGAGAAACAAGAGCAGTTGGACCGAATATGGACATGTTTGCCAAAATCTGTACTTGCTATTGTCCCCCGCAGAGGTGTACTCCAACGACAGCCACACCGGTCACAGCAATCACGACACCTTCAACTCAAATTCAAATAGTAGCAATTCCCAATTCTTTTCTTAAAATAGTTGTTCTCAAACTGAAAACACCTCTGATATGGATTCTTAAGAAGATACTGTTTTATTCCTTTATTGCCATCAAACTTCTGTTTCTGTATTTAGTCAAGTGTTTAGTGATTGGTGTCTACTATCTTCTTTTCAGTGATCTTATTAATTGGGACCTCAGACAGCTCTCAAAATTTGCATGGTGGCTATTTGCATTTCTTAAGTTCTAATCAACGAATGCACGGTTGAGGTTATGTGCAGCTCAAGTGATTTCGTACTAGTATAAGGCATCATCTAAAAGTGTTGATTGAGGAACAGGAGTTTTAAAGTATAGTTCTATTCTATTCGTTTTTAAATGTTTGTAATACTTTGCAACTTAATACCTTCCGTTAGAGTTACAAAGAGTTTCAATGCGTTCTTGATTCAATTCCATCGTGGATACATTTGCACATACTGATACGCAGTCAGACGGCCCTTTCGAATAGTTTGGCTACAATGATTGATAATTAAAAAATCATGCAATGGGCAAAAAAGTAATTTTTTCATTGCAACTTTATTATACCATTTTTTCTGTTTTATATTACGCAATGGGAACTTTAAGTAGATTAATATTATTTACTTCCTATGCTAAACTTTCGTTGTTGGCATTTCAAATTTACCTTTTAACAGAAGAAAACTGTCTTTTTAGTTAGCAAGTTCACATCGAAATGAAAAATTAGTTTATTTACTTCCTGCTAGTAGTTGAACACCTTTATTTAGTGGCATTGCATTCAACATTCCACTTATAGTCACAATTATTAATGGCTGAATTGAAATATAAACCGTCAGGGCATTGGATGTGACCCACGACCTCCCAGTTGTCACATGCGTAGTAGTAACTACAATCTTCCTCATCAGCAAAATGTCCACTCTGTTGTAGACATTGAAAAGCGATAGGATCTTTCGTAGTTGTTTCCCAGTTCTCAGTCTTCTCAGTTGTCGTTTCTGGCCACTCTGTTGTGCACAAAGCAAAAGTATTGAAGTGCATATTCAAATAATGATTAGCTTCCACCAGATACAAAACTTAACGGACTTATCCAAAAAACAAAATACTTTTTTGTTTCCTGAATATGTAATTTTACATTTAAAACTAATGCCTGATCTCTCCAACGATATACAAAAATTTAGCTTGATAAAGCTATTGCTTTACAGATGTGCCTTTGAAGGCTTAATATACATAATATAATGTTCCACTGAATTAAACATCATGCAGATATCTGTTTTGCATTGGACACTTATAAATCTGAACTTTGAACCTCTTAATTTATATATTTGCAATTTTTTGTCGACAGCTATAGTGAATTTAATGCGTCAAATCAATATTTAATCAATTTTTTGACTACGTGCCAATATGGCTTGATAAATTATTGAATACTAAATGTGCCTATTGCAAGTTAATTTATACTTACATTTTACTAGTTTTGTAGCTGTTTTGGAGATAAATACCACAGAGCCTTGATTTCAGCATTTGCCCAATCATTGAAAAAAAATTAATTATCTAATATTAAGATATGGATGTCTTTGAAGGTCTTAGTTTGAACACAATAAATTACTGCATATAAATACTTCAAGATATTTTAGACTATGTAATTTAGCATGTCATTTAAATAGAAAACGATTTAATAATAATGAACGTAAAACATTGAACTGTTAGGTAACAATTTAGCTACCCGAAATACTTTTAAACCGCTTAATATGCAGGTGGTGAAACGAAAATGTTGAAAGGAAAACGATAAAAGACTGAAAATAGTAGAAGTGTTATTTAAGGGTCAATTTATTATTTATATTTATAAGACAAAGCATCATTTAATGTACAAAACATTATTTCAGGAGGAAAATTGTTTTTTATTCTGTGGTAACTGAATCTTACTATTAGTTGCATTTTGGTTTCCTAATTAGTATCGTACTAATACCAATGTAACCAATTACACAATATTATTAGCTGACTAATTAGTATCGTAATATTGCCAGTTACACTATGGGATTACTGGCTAGTATACCACTACTGGCTAATATAGTACTACTTATATATTTATTAGTAGATTACTTGTTATATTACAGCATCCTGCCATTACTACACGTATTATAAGCGAAAACAATGGGTTCTGATGCGATTGCAGATTACTAGTTAATATACCATGGCATGGTAACATTTCAAGATTATAAGTTACACATAATATTAGACACCAACAAAAATTATTGATTTGACCCTAAAAACAGAAAAATTATTTTGTAATGAAAATGGGAACACAAAATTAATTATTTCTGTAAACTGAAATAGGAAAATAATTATCCCGGTAAAAATGTGGCCTTGGCTTGAATAGGGAAACCAAAAAGACCATATAATTTAAGTAAAAGAAAAAGATAGAAAGGTTCGATTCACTTTTGTTTATGAAAAAGGCAAATTTATTTAATTTGGAATTTAGAACTTAAACCTAATGATAAACCTAATTAGACACAAATCGTTTGTAACATATAGATAGGGAAATGGGACAGTCTCAATCCCAAAAGCTACAGTCGCCAGTAGCAGAATAAGCTAGTCACAAGCTTATGTGGAAAGGAAAGAGCTAGGCAGCAAGCTCAAAGGACAAGAAGCGAATGCCAGGAGGAATGAAGAGTTTCCTCCTTTTATACTTTAAGGAAAAATAGCTAGACAACAAATTAGCTAATCTACAATCAATTTTAAATAAAGCTAAGGCTTTAGCAGTCACAGCTTAAGCCAAAGCAAACATAATACTTATAAGTATGTACATACGCCACAAAAACTATAAGGGACAATCATTTATATAGTATATATCCTGATTTCCTTTTTTAATATCTACTTTCAAAATACATATTCCATTGAAATGGGTAAAACAATTCGAATCTTGGAATGTTTATCTTCAAATTGGCATATAAAAGTACAAAAACATAACATTAACGTATTTTGAAAAACCACAAAAAGCAAAATTTGCTTATTTGTATATTTTTTAAAATTACATACAATGTTTTAAAGATTTTAATTGGTCAAATCGAAGAAAAACATTTCAGTATTCCAAAAATGTTGTTATATCTAATAGCAATAAATATTTTGGATGTTGGTATCAAAAGAGTTACATCTGGATTTACACGTAAATCCATAATTTTTGGATTTTGCGGGAAAAATTTACTTAATCATGCAATTTACAGAAATGCAACATCAATTTTGCTTTACAGCAAGACAATATCTTACTGTGGTATATAAATATTAATTTTGGGCAACCAATAATATGGAGATGCATAAGAATATTAGGTAGGTCCTTTTTATGTTTACCTGAAAGAGAAACACAATAAGAGTTCTGTGGTTAAACATCATAATTCTTTTATTTTGAGATTCACCTTTAAATCTCAGGAAAAGCGTGAACATATAGCATAATATTATTAATACATCTAGCATTGCATCTAGCAATAACATTTATTACAGAGCACTTATTGAAATCATAAACATTAAAATAATAGAAAGAATTAAATATTTTCTGACAGATTAAAAATACTTGAAGTCCATACGCAGGGAGCCTCATAAAGTACATATTTATATTTATATAACCTAGTACTTCCGTGAAAACCTAAAATTTGTCATTTTGAAATATCAATTACATGGAACATTACATGGTTTTAAGTTTTCGAAATTTCATTTTTGACGAATAAAAACATAATATAAAGCGTTATTTTTTACTACACAAATAAAAAATAAATTAAAGCCTTAGATATGCAATTAAATTGCTACAGAAAATTATTTCATTGTAAATGTACATTTTAGAGCACTCCAATGTGTTAAGTATATGAGAGCAGGAAACAGTATATTAAGTTAATATATTGGTCAAGGAATAACTATAGGTAGATATTTCCTTAAAATATTTGATCACCCTTAATGATTTTGAATTCTCATCCATTAGGGGGAAAATAGGAGTATACGTCTACTTCTCTCCTTAGTGACACTCCCCTTTCATGCATCGTCCTCCCGTTCCACAACGAGATCCTTCCAGTGCTTGCCCAATGTTCCATGTCCATTTTGTATTCGGCTGGCCAGGTTTTGTATAGGTGCAAATAAGACGTTTGCAGGTTTCGGATGGTGTCCTTCCTTGGGTATTGGCAACGGCGGTAGGATTTTTGGTATTGTGTTTGCAATGTGTGTCCATGTTTATAATATATCCGGGAAGATCCGTTGAAATTGCAACTCGGTCTCCGTTTTGAATCGTGTTTAAGCATTTAGCGCTTGTAGAGAATATGAGCTCTTTCATAATTTTGGCACTGCATTTGGAAAACAAATATTTATTTGAAGTACCCCAACCCTCGTAACTCATGATGTGCCCATCTTTCCAAGAGCAATCCATAGCTTTCCCTTCACCATCGTGCGGAGCCCCTAGATTGTGCGCCAATTCATGAGCCGTGGTATAACTTCCGGCAAAATAACGCCCTTTATCTTCGGAGACAGATACAGTAAGGGATTTTGATTTGCGATGACTGACATAACAGGCTGCTCCCAAATAAGCTATCCCACTGATATGGGGTTCGTACACACCGTTTTTAAGAGAATGTGCATCAATACCAGTTATTAATGCAGCCAAATCATGTTTTGGTAAAGTCGCTCTATTTGCATACACCCAATAGCCAAAATTATCCAAAATTTTGGGCAAGTCGTATACTGTTCCACTTGGGCTCTTTCCGTTTTCTATAAAAGGTTGTGCTTTTGTTGTCGTCATCAAAGCGATTCCTACAATGCTGAATGTAATTTTAGGATCAGCAATTCCAGCATAAAGATTATTTATTGCATGGAAGTATACTCCCATGTAATCCAAAATGTCTCCGGAAACTCCATTGAACTCTTCATACTTTTTGTTGTCCAAAACTATCAGCACTTCTGGATTGGCTGAAGCAGGTCCTCCAGAGAATAGTTTTCTTTCCTGTGAAGCGGGGGCAATTTTCCGGTGAATATCGATATAATCATTGTTTGGTTCGGAAATGTGCTTACCATTTTTAGAAACCAGCACTGGGGTTTTATGTAGAAAGTCAGTTATTATATGTTTGCTGTTAACTTTGGTATTTTGTCTTTTAACCATTGGACTTGATTTTTCGATGGAATTTATAGAGATGTCTCCCATTGTTCCCCGAATTTTCCGAACACCATCAACCTCACGTAAGGAAAATGCTCCGAGTGATAAAGAGTTTACAAAGTGACTTCCTTCTATTTCCCTCAACTCCTCTGGCGTTGGTGTTGCCTCTCTCACTTTCTGTTGTTTGTTTATTTCATCATCCATCAGCAAATACTGGAAATTCGGAGAAAAAATGGACCTTCGTGGCTTAACTAGTAAGTCGTCATAATCAGTGCCAAACGCTTGGAATTTCAAATGGTAACTCTCACCATCAGAATTGTCATCTCGTTTTATTCGTGAAAGCTGAAGCTCTACTTTTTCTTGTTCAGGGGGTGTTCCAATAGTTTTGCCTGTATGAAGCACAAAAACTACAAAGGAGTACAACCAAAATTCAATTAAAATATTATGCATTATTTATTTATCTGACTACAAAGATAATTAAAATTCTATGGGTCTACTTGAATACAAATGTGCTTAATAGGTCTTTTTTATTTTTTATTTAGATCTGGGTCAACGAAATATTACTGTATGCTGTTTTATCGAATAAAGGGCAAAATATCACTTTTGCATGAATATAACTAGGTTGCTTTCATCAGCCAATTTGTGGTTTTAAATTTTTTCGGTTTATGTGTTTATTACTCGGTATTTCTTCTCCGTACCCTAGTACCTTCTGAGTACCATTTAATCTCTGGTATCATTTAATTTCACCAAGTAGCTTGTATAGCACCCGTTTTCCTTTACTGACACGACAATTATTGTCATGCAGGTCTGACACAATTTGCATTGCAGGCAGACAGAATAAAAGTATTTTCTCACCACACTCTTTAACCATCTGAATTAACGCTGCTTCCGTTTAGTTTGCATTACGTCAGTATTTCCTTCCAACTGCATGTCAGTTTTTTCAATACTTTTGCCTGTCATTTAAGAGTCAAGTTTTTCTTTAACTTGGCACGTCAACAAATTATGGATATTCACTGACTATTCGTCTAGAAGTGACAGATTCTTTATGCTTTTGTGTTTTCTGTCTGTCTGTGTACATAGAGGATGAATTGCAGAAAAACCATCTTCAAATGCCACACTGGGCACTTTGCACTTTGTGGAGGTAATATCATTTGACCAAAATTAATTCCGACAAAACAAGATTAATCAGAATTCCAGAGCATTTGTACAACATGCATACATTTGCATTAGTGATATTAAAATGCATGCTAAGTAAGTAAGTAAGTAGTTGTTATCAGTGCAAATATCAGATCATACAATAGCTCTATTTCACATACCAGCACCGAGTAGCTCTGTATGAGTTACCTACTCCTCAAAAAGCGATCGTACCGTACCCGCTAATTGTAAATTCTTTACTACAAAGCGGCTGCATGACATTCTCGAGTATATGGTGAACGTCAAACTACAGTCACATATGAAAGACATTACATAAATTACATTATACCAACACATATCACTTTCCTTTAAGCTGCCATGTCAAATGGTTTTATTTTCCTTGTCCTCCAGGTATTATTTGTTTGTAATCTATTTGATGAAACATTCACTGGGAAAAGCACCTATTCAAGTAGATATTCAAATAATGAAATCCTCTTTATATTACACACTGAAAGAAGAGAGTACAATGTAGCAATGTAGGTAATACAATATATAACATTAATAAAGGTTGACAATTATAACTCCTTTTCATGGAGTTTTTTCTTTATTTACGTATTATATTATTATTATTATGACTACTCTATTGGTGGCTCAAGTCTTTCTCCAATTATTGAGACTACAAAATTGTTAATGCTAAAACACTTTTATTAAAATACATTGGTTTTAAATAGTAGATACTTTAATAATTATTTAAGATAACAAGTTCGAGATATACTTTATACATGATGTCATTTGTCATTTATATAGTCAATCAAACACTAAATATTTTGCTCTATCTTTTACATGTGATAAAGCTTTTCATTGCCAGCCTTTATTGGCTTTGCCGCAACAACAAAGTTGAAAAAGTTAAATAAAAAGCCTCACCACATAATAATAAATGATCACAAAATATTTAGTTCTACATTATATAAAATACCATTGCAAAATATATTTTTATTCTATAATTATTACCAATTAAACAACTGTTTTTCCATCAAAAATGTCGATATACTTAGAATACACAAGAATCCATAAAGGTAGAACACAAAAATGATATTAGAATTTTTGATAGAATGATTTGATGAACGCACCGACGAGCTTTGCTGTTTTTCGTCCCAATCGAGCTTTCCATACGCCAGCAACCGAAACTTCTTACTCCATTTTTCAAACAGCCAATAAATCCCTGAGCTCATAAGATGTTGGAGTTTCATATATAATTGTCGTTTGTTTTCAAACTGAGGAACCTGAAATAACTTTTGGTGGGCCAAAAACTCTTGTCCTACAACGAATTTGTTCGAAATGTACTTTGCGTATAACTGAACATTACTTTTGTAATCTATATAGGATCTATTTCTGCAAACACTTAGGAATGTTTTTGCTCTTTTGTAAAAATTAGGAATATTTCTCCCACACCTCAATACATCAGGAGATCCTATCATAAATTCTGTGGGGAGTTCCCTTGAATCTTTAAATTCCCCTTTTTGAATCGGTTCAAGTTTAGTCTTTAAAACATTTTTCCACACCCATTCTGTGCGTTCTGATCCTAGAATGTTGTACTGATTATAAGCTCGTTGAGATGCATTGTGTTTGAATCCGAGAACATTAAATGATTTATTACTAGCTTTTAAACAGCCTTTTGAAACAATTTTTCCACAAGAATCACTGGAAACGCTTACTGCGTGAGACGAATAGCAGTGTTCGTAATGTAAGTCTCTAGTTTCTCGAAATGGTTTCAAGAGTTCATTCACCCTATCGAAATTTGGAGTAATCACAGAAAAACCATCAAATTCTTTAAAAGTGGTCATCTGGTTTTTAATTGGTGTGGGTAATATAATCTGACTAACAATAATTCCCTTGTAAGCGTTACTTAAAATGATTCCAAACAATACCCATAACCCAAATGTTCCAAATCGTCTCATTTTGACAATAATCCTACTTGCGTTTACACATTGTTCGAGCAGTGCAGAAACGTACAAAAACAAACTACGCATCAGATATCTTATAAAACTTTTTGAAAGTGAAGTCCTTTTGTTATCGGCTGATAACTCTTGGGCTGTATGAACCAAACTAAGAATGACTATTGAAACTATTAGTAAAAGCCAAATAAAAGTGTCAAAGGGATTTAAAAACAATGTCCAAGGTAACTCCTGATATGTTTTCGAACATGTAATGAACAACAAACTATCCATCCCAGTCATTATTATGTAAGACTTTTGAAGATCTTCTCGAGCGACAACATATTCCAGTCCCTTTATTTGCTTAGCAAATCTGTACTTATTAGACTCGGTGATAATATTGAAATTTTCCCAAAGAAATGTTTCAAGTACTTTTTTCAAATCCATTTTCTGCTCACTTAAAGGCTTAAAAGGTGATAACCATTTTGCATCGATGGTCGTCTCGTTCGCAATTTCATCCAACTGTGGCCTACCTTTGCAAGTATCAAGTTTGGGCACGTTGTGGGATTTGTAGTAATATTCACTTACATATTTTTTGAATTGTTTAATTATAGTGAAATGAGAATCCGGTTGGAAATTTTGCAGCTCCATTATAATTTCAATATCTGGGGAAAAACATTTATACGGTATAAGTATGGGGCAACCTTTACATATCATTCTTTGTAATTTCGGATTATAAATTTTCATAGAATTCCCGTGCTTGTTGAGAATTTCATTTTCTTCAGGGTCAACGTAAATGCTAAAGACAATTCCTGAAAACGTTGTGTCAATATTTTGAGTTACAGATAATTCCAATTGGTATCCAAAAGATTCTACACAAAAATTAGAAGAATAATTCTTTCCGTATTCGCAAACTTGTTTTTCATGAATGTAAGCATTAAATGTGCGGTAGTGCATATTATCGTAGTCTATCAAAAAGAACACTCTTAAAAACGGGAACAACCATTTTCTAAATGAGGAAACGGAATGGAATTTCTTTAGCGAAACAATTGCTACAGGAACTGCAAAACTTGTCTCAATATACGGATAGTGTATTGTCGTAATTATAGCTACGGCACACTCTGGAAAAGAATTGATAATTGCTTCCAAGCCTTTCACATATTGGAAATCGTCCATTTCAGTAGTTATGCCACTGGTTGGTTTTAATATGATAATTATTGTGATCAAAATATAAAAGGTTGCGTTTCTGCAAATACATTCCATTTCTGCTTTGAAATAAGGAATTACATGAAAAATATGACTGTCCATAATATATTTGCGCTGTTGGGAGCATAACTACCAGATAGAGATAAAGAGGATAACCTTTCAACTGAACCGCTAACGGTTGGTTAAATTAATTTTTGATAGTAAAGTACTTTCATTATAATAAAATAAAAGTGATTGATATAGTAAATTAAGCAACAAGTCATTGAGAATCAATATTTTCAATTTATTTGTATTTGTACATACACAACAGATACAGTATGGATTGAACCATCGTGATTGGTTTATTAGCTTATGGAGAGAAAATTCGATTTGGTGCAAAACAATTTACTTATAAAAATATTGATAGCATAAAAAGTCAATAAACTGAAGATTTGCAATTGCTTTACGAATTAAAAATATTAGCACTGTTTTCCCATCCAAATTGATTTGAACCTTTAACAGACAAACACGATAAGTATACTGTACACCCTACACAACTATCTCGCAGACAGATACAAAGCGCACAGGTACAACAAAAGCTTAAAGTGAACTTCGTCCACGTAATAATATTATAGCTGAGTAGTCCATTTATTTCGCGTTGATAAATTTTACTATTTTCTCTAATACTAATATTACTGCACTTACAAAATTCAAAACTACATACAAATAAAACACCAACATTAGATTAGTAATTTCAATAAAATGGTGCGTCATCGTCGGCGTTTGATTAACCGTCTCTACTAAGTTATAGAAATTGGGTTTAGATATACTAATACTAGTTGTCAAATGTCTGTACATTTGCAATCGAAATGATTCATCCCATTTTTCAAACAGCCAGTAAATTCCGGAACTCATGAGATGTTGCAGTTTCATGTACAGTTGTCGATGGTTTCGAAATGCCGGAATATTGAACACTTTTTGATGATTGAAAAATTCTTGTTTCCCTACTGAAAATCCTTTTAAAAGTAAAGGTCCATATAGTTTAATGTTACTTTTATAATCAATAAAAGCTCTTTTCTTACAATTGCTCAAAAATCTTGATGCTCTTTCAAACACTTTACCATAACCATCATTTTGATCGCACCGATTTATATCTGGGGATCCTAAAAGAAATTCATCGGGAGTATTTTTAAAATCTCCTATGTGCAATAATGAGATTTCCTTCGATTTTACAAACTTTCTCCAAGTCCACTCTGTACGTTCATACTCTTCATCAACATCGTTTTGGTGTAGAATTAAATCCGCTGTTTTGTGTCTTACTGCAATTATGTCAAATTGTGCATTCACTTTTACAGAACAATTTCTTCTACTTGTTTTTCCACAAGAGTCTTCTGAAACATAATGCTTTGCCATACAAGGGTCGTAGAATAAGGAAGGTAATTGCTGGGATTGCTTATAAAGTGCTTTCACATTATCAAATTTTGGACAAATTATTACGAAATTATCGAGATCATTGAATTTCGTCAATGCACTTTTTATTGTCTTAGGTGAACTCATTTGACTAACAATAATTCCTTTGTAGGCACTGCTCAAAATCATTCCAAATATAATCCACAATCCAAACACTAGCATTTGAATACGTTCATATTTCCTACAAAATTTTACACTTTGTCCGAGAATTGAAGAGACATATAAAAATAAGTGGAGAATAAAATGCCTAAGGAATTTGCTTACGTTTCCTTTAACCACTATGTTTTGTGTCATGTGAAGTAAACTAAGAATAACACAAGAAACAAAAAATAAAATCCAACTTATTGTATCAAAAGGTTCTGTGTACAATTTCCAAAATGGATCCTGATATTGACCAGAACATGTGACAAAATTTAAACTTTCCAAACCTGTGGTAATGAATAATTTAAAGTCGCCGTGCTTGTTAACGTGTCTCTCTCCCTGTATTTTATCACGGAATCTATATTTATTAGATTCTGTAATAATTTTGAAGTCTTCCCAAAGAAATGTATAAAGAACTTTTTTCAAATCCATTTCCTGATCATTTAGCGGCTTGAAAGGTGATAACCATTTTGCATCGATGATCGTTTCGTTGACCATTTCATCATACTGTGGTTTATCTTTGCACATATCTAATTTTCTTATATGCTTAGATTGGTAGTGGTATTCTTTTACATATTTTTTGAATTCAACTATTGCAGTATAGCTAGAACCTTTTTCTAACATTTGGATTTTCTTTATTATTTCAAAATCTGGAGAGGAGCATTTATATGGAAGAACTACAGGACAGCCCTTGCATGTAATACTCTGATATTTCATTGTATAGACCAAATCATTCTTCACTTTAACTTCATCATCGTAATCAACGTAAATGTTCAATATTATTCCTGTAAAGGATTCTTGAATTACTTTTGTAAATGAAGCTAAGGAAATGTCGATTTGATATCCAAAGTTCTCTATGCAGAAATTGTTATAAATTGTTTTAGACATTATGCAAAATTCTTGTTCATAAGCAAATGGTGTTTTTCCATAGTATTCATTATCAAAATCAATTAAAAAGAAAAGTCGTAAATACGCAAGTAACCATTTTCGGAAAGGAGAAATTAATGGAACCCTTTTTAATTCTACAATGGCTACGGGCACTTCAAAACTTGCATCAAAGTACGGATACTTGTTAGTGTAAAAAATTGTCACTGCACAATTTGAGAATGAATTTATTGTCGTTCTCATGTCTTGCACGTTGATAAAATCAACTTTTTTCCCAATAATACTTTTATGTAAAACCAGAATGGAATACAAAAGTATTTTACTGGATAAGCAAATGTAGTTTTTATTCCACGACATTACAAAAAGAATTTCACTTTTTTTAAATACCGATGTGCAAGGTTTTCAGGTAATATAAAGTAAAATCATCAAATTTGTATTTGAACAATAATTCGCTCACAATACTCACCATAATTTATTTTTCGACTAATTTTTTTATTTATGATTATATGAAATATATTGAGTTAAGCAGCTCGTACATTCTGAGGCTAGATTACATTTCCAACAAGGTCAACCGATAATGGAAATTGTAGCTGTTGGCAAAAAGTGACTATACTCTTTGTATCACCGTGAGCAGAAATAACTCAAGCAGTTTTATATTATCATAGCACTTTTACTGCTCGTAACAAAAATTAAGGAAAACAAACAAAGGTTAAATATTTCCTTTTTTAGTCAAACTATTTGAACTTCATAACAATCACAAATGAATTTGTTGTGTCCTTAATGAAACGTATAAACATTAATTATTTATCATTACCTTTGATATTTTTTGAAAAGAATAAAATGTATGCGTACTCATTGGATTTAGACAAATACAGCCATCCAAAACTATTCATCCATAATTGAAAGGACATTGTATTAATATTACGCAAGTTTTTCTTATACTACTTTGTATACTAAATATGTGAAGCAAATCTCTTGTTTATAGTAAAAAATAAAATAATACACCACCATTTAAACAAGGCAATGATCAACTTGCAAACTAAATAAAATTTGCAGAATGATTTCTAGTTAGTAAAAAGTGATAATTAAAAGTTAACATGAAATATTTATCAATAATAATAATTATTTATTACACATTAAACTAAATATTGAAAAGTTATACACTAAAATAAAAGTTTGCAGAGTACAAGCGTTTCTAAAATACTCAAGCGCCTGCTCAATCTTCAATCAATCAAGTCCGTAGGAAATAATTTACTAAGTACTTATTTTGTCTAAAACCCTACCCTGACTTAACCTAGTCTAGCCTGACCTAACCTAACCTTAGTTAACTTGAACTAACCTAACCTGACTTAACCTGACCTGACCTAACTTAACCTACTTTAAGTCTTGAAATAATGTATACAATATGGCTTATGTAATAGATACTATAATGTCTACCGGTTTTGGATATGACAAGGTGAGATAAAACTGGCCTTTTTGGAAAGACAACGTGGGATTCTTAAAGGTCATTGTTCGGCAAATCTGCAAAGTAAACAAGATAGATTAATGAGTTCTTAATCAGCTCTATTTTGGTATTTTATAAATGAATGCTTAATCTCTCTTGAAAAATGTATCCCAGCATTTTTTGACAGTTGAATTCCGTGGTTATAGAAAAAATAAATTTAGGAATCACCTACCTCCTTTATTTAGCCCCCTTTACATACCCCACTAATGCATTGTCCGCGATTTCCACAAGGGTGGCCATTTAGCGCCGGCCCAATCATTGCAGCCCACACCCCCCTTGGCTCAGAAGGCAATGAATAGGTACACTTAAGGTTTTTACAGTTTTCGTTTGGTGATATTCCCCGGGTGTCAGCTACAGCCGTTGGGATTTTCGTTCTTTGTCTGCACCAATCATCCATGTTTATTTTTTCACCTGGCAGAACATTTGCAGTGGTATCTCCTACACACGCTCCATTTGTGCATTGTCCACCTGTTCCACAAGGAGATCCCTCCAGCGCCGGTCCAACCATTGCAGTCCACACCCCATCTCCAGGAGGTTTGGTATAGAAGCACTTAAGGTTTTTACAGTTTTCGGTTGGTGATGTTTGTACGGTTTCAGCCTTAGCTGTTGGGTTGTTCATCCTTTTTTTACACCAAGCATCCATGCCCATTTTCTGGCCTGGTAACAAATTTCGAGCGGTATCTCCTTGACATATTCCTTTTGTACACCGTCCGCCTGTTCCACAAGGAGTTCCTTCCAGCGGCGGACCGTACTTTGCCTTCCAAAAGTTATCAGGTTTTGCAGGAAGACTGTAAGTACATTGAAGACTTTTACACTGTTCATCTGAAGTTGACTCAATGGTTTCGGCTACAGCATTTTGGGCTTTGGACTTAAGTTTGCACAATGAGTCCATAGTAAAGAAATCCCCAGGAAAGGCCGTTGAAATTGGGACACGTTCTTTGTTATCAACTGTTCTTAAGCAATCACCGTAATCGGAAACTATATATTCTTTCATAAGTTTGGCACTGCATTTTGAAAACAGGTATTTATTTGGAGTACCCCAACCCTCGTAACTCATGATGTGCCCATCTTTCCAAGGACAATCTTTCGCTTTGCCATCCCCATCGTGCGGAGCGCCTAAATTGTGTGCCAATTCATGAGCAGTGCCGTGAACTCCTTCAAAACGTCGTCCTATATCTTCGGATACGGATACAGCATTTGATTTTGAACTATGTTTACTACTAATATAACATGCTCCTCCTAAAACAGCCATGCCAGCGAAAAGGGGATCGTATACATCATTTTTAAGGGCATACGTTTCCACTCCGACTAATAAAGATACCAAATCATGTTTTGGCAAAGTTCCTTTGTTAGCATACACCCACACACCTAAATTATCCAAAATTTTGTCCAAATCATAAATTTTTTTGTCAGGACTTTTCCCATTTTCTAGAAAAGGTTGTGCTGTTGTTGTCTTCATGGAAATGACTCCCACAATGCGAAACGTAATTTTAGGATCAGCAGTTCCAGCATAAAGATTATTTATTGCATGAAAATATACTCCCATGTAGTCCAAAATATCTTTCGTAACTCCATTGAATTCTTTGTACTTCGTGTTGTCCATAATTACTAGTACTTCTGTATTAGCTGAAACAGGCCCTGCAGTCACTAATTTTCTTTTTCTTGGCTTCATTGGTCGATGAACTTCCTTGTAGTCATGTATTTGCTGAGCAATGTGCTCAGCACTCTTAGAAACGAGCACTTCTATATTATGTATGAGATCCATTATTATCTTACTTTTTGCGGTATTGTGGTTTTCTTTTATATCTCCTGAATTGTCAATAGAATTTATAGAGATATCTCCCATAGTTCCTCGAATTTTCCGAACTCCATCAGATTCTTGCAAGGAAAATGCTCCCAGTGACAAAGAATTTACAAAATGACCTTTTTCGATTTCTAGCAGCTCTTCTGGTGTTGGCGTTGCATCTCTCACTCTTACTATTTTGTCCAATTCATCACCAAAAATCAAATACTGGAAATTCGAAGAAAATATGGATCTTTGAGGCTTAACCATTGTTTCTTGATAGTCTGTCCCGAAAGCTCTAAATTTCAAATGATATTCATCACTTTCGTCATTTCTCTTCAATCGGTTAAGGCTGAGTCCAACTTTTTCTTTACTACTCTTTCCAGGCGATGTGTCAACTAATTCCAGTAATGGAGATGACACTGCTGTATTGGCTCCATGAAGCACTAAAACCACTAAAGAGTATATTCCTAATAAAATCAAATTATTACCCATAGCGAATTTCCATTACTTCAATGCTAAATGAACCGATAAACATGATGATAATGATGAATGTGGTTTAATAAATTAAATATTAGGTCGATGAGTCATATGTACTACTTCCTTATAGTATTTGTATTACATCTAAAATGTCTGTAATGAGAACAATTGCTATTATTCTGTTTGAATAACAATAGAATTTGACTTTCCATTTTCTACAGCACATTTTTATAGGCGCATGTGGATGTTTTGGAGACAACTTTACATGATATTGCAACACCTTATCAGCTCAGGAATATATTCGCTATTTGCTAAAATGGAGCGAATTATTTGACGTCCAGAAGTATAAATCGCTACTTGAAAATACCAATGGCTCCTCTGATTCTTTCCTTCAGGACTACGACCAACAGATGAGACAAGATTCTTCGGATATTCCGGACACTTCTCTGAAAAACTCTAATATGAGTTTTGTATTCTATCTCTGCTGGGTCCTGTATCTTGTAAGCATAGTGGTGCTTTTAGTGGAAATTAGTGCAAGTTCTATCCTGGCGTACTTTAGAAAAATCATTATACATACCTAAACTCATAAAACTACATCTAAATTTTCATAACTTGTACTATTGATGCATTTCGGTGATTCGGCATTTCGGTTGATGCATTTCATCATTTCATTGAAATGGCTAAAATCTCTGATTCATGAAATGTAATATCTTGCAAGCAAAATTGCACTGTTAATTCAAAATGATTATTTCAACAGTTTCTTAACAGAATTAAAAACTTAATTAAGTTAATTAATAATTAAGTAAAATTAATTAGGTTTTATCAACCTAAGGCTAGTGCCATCCGTATTTGTTATGCTTAATTGTGCATTTGATTAAAATAACAGTCATTTATTATTGCTGGAGGGAGATACGTATGTAATTGACTACTAAAGCGAGTCACCGACCTAGTATAATAACACAATAACAGATTGTGGTTATATAATAATGGGTGGTATTTAATCGTTCGTCTTAACATTTGAAATTTTCGTCTTTTTCGGTTGAATATTTCGTCATTTGAATTTTTCGTCTTAACATTTAATGTGTCGTCTTCCACGTAATTTATGAATTTTATGACAACTCAACATTGTGTGGTGTATTGTAGCTCCCTGTGCATGCACAGGGAACGTGCACATGCACACAGAACCAGAACCAGAACTCGAACCAAAAAATTCACTATGCAAACATATAATTGAATTGCGTCGATGTTTTACTTACTGAAGTTGTGAAACTTACATATTTTACTCAGTCAGGAGGAAAATTCCAATTGGCGAGAAGCGGAAACGGGGGAGACCTAAGCTGGCCACAAAAGCTCCACTTTACTGAACATCTATGCCAACTTTAAAACGCTAAAAATAATGTATATAAATGTAAATACTATGTAAATTCAAGACGACACATTAAATGGTAAGACGAAAAATTCAAATGACGAAGTATTCAATGGAAAAAGACGAAAATTTCAAATGTTAAGACGAACGATTAATTATAAGTCTATAATAATATGTATGCCGAAGCCGATTTTCTAATTTCTGTTGTCCTTGAACTTTTCGCTTAGTGCAACGTCAACATCCAGTAATCCCAAGTATAATTAGAAGATAATTTTAAATCAATGTCACTGCTTGGGACCTGACAATTACTTTGTTGTTCGAGGAAAACGAAAGTGATAAACAAATGCACGTAGATGTGATTACGCATTTGTAAATTCTCGTAATTTGCCTAATCATTTTAGACGTAGCTGTAGTGTGAATCGTTTATTGCACGTAAGCAAATAGCTTAATTTAAAAGGGTATTCGGAAGCAATTTCCTTCCTTACAAGAAAACACAAATAAACCGATCAAGCGCTTTGGTAAAGTGGACGAAGGGTAGCGGAACACACTGACACACGTAACTGTAGGCTCTAAGTTTGTGAGTATATTTCCTGAACCAATTGACCGATTGACTTCATCTTCAAACTCAGACTTCCCCACGACCCCAAGAACACACACAAAAAATTTCATCAGGTTATCTCAATGGGTTCGTGAGTTATGGACACCACAGACAGACAGACAGACAGACAGACAAAACAAAGGCATAAAGTGACTTCGTCCACTTAATAATAGTTTATTTATTAAGGAAGTCAAACTAACAAATAATTTGAAATAACAAATAACACTCTGTACATTACATATCACGTTCAAGGTGTAAAGTTATATTCACGCAAAGGAAGCAAAACATAAACTTTCTCATAGCCATTGCAAGCAGTACAAATAGAAGCTAGTAATTTAATTGTGCTACATTTTGGAAAGTCTTTTAAAAGTATGTACACACTTCATTATTTTAATGCACGGTGTGGGGCGGAGACGATTAGGTTTATTTTCCATGCTGCTGGTGTTTCTTTTCAAGATCATCGGGTAGAACAAGAAGAATGGCCGGAACTTAAAAATAGTTAAGTCGTTTATACCTTTAGTTAAATTAAAAATTAATTAGATTAGTAAAGTACCTAATCAATAATAACATACTAAATTCAAATTCATAATCATACTTTAACATTTATTAAAATTAAAACCCCAAATTCGGATGTTTTGTTTAATCATTCTGCATTGAGAAAAAAATAATATTTTCCCGTAACTGGAAATTCTTGACTAATCCTAGATTAATTGCAGTTAATATGTATTGACATTATGGGTTCTTTATATTTGCGTATACAAGATATATTTCACTTAAAATCCAGTAATCCGTTAATATAACGGTGCATTCATTTCTTATTTAATTTTCAATGTCTTATTTTTGTCTTCATAGAGCTTAAATGGGGTCTCATGCCTGTTTTGGAATTCGAAGGCACAGAATTGTTCGGGTCAGCCGTTATTGCACGCTATTTGGCAAAAAAATACAATTTGACTGGAGAAGATGAGCTGCAAAAAGCAAAATGCGATGAGTACGTTGATATCATCAAAGATATTCGTGCAGGTATTAAATAAAATTCCACACACGCAGTTTATTTTTTAATACAGCCTTATTTAGCAGTTTAACAGTATTTAACAGTATTTTATTTATGACAAGAATGGGAAAAATTCTACTTTGAAGAGGAGTTGGAAAAACAAGCAGAAGCAAAAAAAGCATTGGAGGAAACAGTTTTTCCTTATTATTTCCCAAAACTTGAAAATGTTCTTAAGGAAAATGGGACTCAGTGGCTCGTTGGAAGTCAGCATACTTGGGCAGACTTCTTTCTGACTAATTTTGTGGACATTTTTCTGGATACGGTTGACTCATTTGGAGAATTTCTAGAGAAATATCCTTGCGTCAAAGCCAATAAGGATGCTGTGATAAATATTCCTGGAATTAAAACTTACATTGAACAGAGACCAAAGACAAACATGTAAATTCCTAATTGTAAATTATAAGTACCCTTTTATCCACTGACAACTATGAGTTGTAGGCGTGTTAAAAGAAAATAAATTACACCATTGAAATGTATTCAATTTCAGTAACTGTTTTTCTATGCCATTTGTTTAGATTCACATAATACCAAATACTAGTCAAGAAATCAGTTAAATTCCTTTGATAGCTATAGGTCTATAAGCCATAAAACATCAACCAAAATAAAACCAACTATGGATAAGCTTAGAAATTGTGTCAAAATAAAAGTACACATTAAATACGCGTTAACACGCGAACAAACACATTTCACTAGTGGAGCGCCTTGAAATCAGAAACTTAGCATTGAATGAAAGTTGATTGCTTACTTCATTTGATTCTTGCTTTTACATTGCAATTTTCACTATTTCTCCTCCAATAACAATAAAATTATGCATACAATTCTTTAAAGATTAAAAATTATAAATAGGGTTTGTGTGTTAAATATGGTGAATACAAATAACTTCTATATTTTGACTTCTTTGTTTCAACATAGTATTATACAAATCCTATTTTCATTTTTTGGGATTTAAATATGAGCCCAAAGTCATCGTTTCAAAGAAATTAAGACATGTTTTAGCGTCCGGTCTTTCTTCTGGTGTTATCCTCCAGCATGATAGCATAAAATTGTACCTGAAATCGACAGAAATCTTATGGTTACATATTTGAAATTCAAAATATGTACACTGATTTCTTTGCTTAGTTTTAATGGACTAGTTTTTAAGCTCGTATACCAATAATTAATTGGTTAGGCTTAAAATAAAGGAAGCTTACAAGCCATCAGATGCAAGTTTTGGTTGATGCAATCGCTGATTTTGTTCCAACATTTCAGGAAGTTCTTCTAAATGCAGCATCTTTGAATATGGTGTTTCACCTAGAGAGAACAATTCCCATAACACAACTCCAAACGACCAGATATCTGACTGAAAAGAAAAATTGGATTGCCGTAAACATTCTATCGCTGACCAGCGTCTAGCGTAAGGCACCTATGCGAAATAGTTCATTCCTCATTAAAAAACACAATACAAGAATAATGAAAAGTTACTTTTTCAATTATTAAAGATTTACATTGTTATCTGCCGTCCGATGATCACGGTTTTCAATCTTTATTGAAAGTTCAAAATCAGTCACTTTTATTAAATTATCTTCGAATAACAAAATATTTCTGGCCATTAATAATCGGTGAATAACCTGAAGAGTTCAGAATATAGAAATAATTATGAATCTAAAAAGCTAATCGGTACATAGACATCTTCAGTTATGGCTAACCAATTTTTGCTTCAAAAATTCCAAGGCTTTTGCCAATTGAAAAGACCAAGAGTATAGATGGCTTTCAGTAATTGCCATGTCTTCTTCAGAGCTGAAATAAATACAACATATGTCACTAAAATTTTAAATTAAGAATTTCGTTTGAGACCACCTGTAGAGGGAATTACTATGATTACACCCCTTTTGGATTTACTTGATGTAAGGATAATCATTCACAAAACAAGAGCACACGCCCACATCAAAATTTTAATGTAAGAGTTCAGAATTTTCATATCCACATTTCATATACTTAAAATTAAATATTTTACTTCGCAGACAAGTCGTGTTCAGGATTTTCCGGGGTAAACCTATTCTTAAATTTCTCCTTCTTCAAAATATCTTGTAGATTTCCTAATGAAGACCTTTCGTAGAAAAGGTATATCTTTCCTGCAAAAGAAACAAATTATAGTATGATGTTAACTGTAATTATTCTAGTTATATGACTTTACTGTACATGAATTGGGAAACAGCTACATTATCACATTGGTGTCCATGCGGACTATGATTGTAAGTCGTGTTTGGAGGTGTGGCACACTTTGATTATGTTACATTACCTCTCTTAGTCTCCGCAGTACATGTCCCAACGAGTTGAATAATGTTAGAGTGCTTTCCCAAATGTAATAATGTTTTTAACTCGAAAAATAGATATTTCAGCATGTGGGATCGGGATGTTTTTGCAACAATTGACACTTCTCCAATACGTCCATCATATACTGTAGCCAGTAGTCCCGTTCGGTAAACTGAATTTTCTATTTCCGTGCAGTTTAAAATTTTTGAGATTATTTAGTATTCACATTATGTCAGTTAATTTCAGAATATCTTTCCCCATTTCGGAAGCAAAGGTTGAGCATAAACATATTTTTGCATCACCTTACCTTAAACATTTATTGGGTATTTAAGGATTAAAAAGGAAAACTTGGGCAATACATGTACGAACACGCCATTAAATCTTTGCAAACCCAAATTGTAATTCAAATGAGTTGTTACTCTTACCTATTTTATAATTTTTTGGTGGTATTTGGTAAGGATTATCGGCAGCATCAATTTTTAATTGAACATCGGTAGTTTTATAGTCCAAAAAAATCAGCATTCCGTTTGGAGAGATATCCATCATTGAAACGAAGGCCATTGATTGCACCATATGGTGCAATGCATCCAAAGAATACTTAAGTAGAAGATGCATCTCTTGAAACAGAATTTGAAGTGCTCTTTGAAATTGTTTCTGCTTACAAAAGGTTAGAAATAGGAGACCAGCGACAATACTCTTGTCAGGCTTTACTTTTAGAGCTATTATATCTTCTTCATCAACAAATGGATAGTAATTGTCACGGTCCTTCAAAATTGATGTTTTTTTCTGAGATATTTGATCGCGGAGGTTTTCCAAAACTTCTGCAGCGTTTGTGTAATCCTCTTTTTTGAAAAGACACACTGCATAATTATACGAAGATGCAAATGATTTCAATGAACTTTTAATTATCAAGGATAATTCAGCTGCTTCACTGAATCTATTTTCTTGTAGAAGTTTAGAAAGTTCCATCTGGTCCAGCAGCTTAATTTTGATTTTTTTGAATTCCTTTTTGAGTTCATTGTCAGCAAATTGGCAATAAGGAATGAGCTTGTAATCTAGAAAGCCTTTGCATTTCAAGATTTTTCGCAGAGTTTGCTTTTCGTTATTTTTGTCAATAAGTCTAATGACTTGCTGCAGTAGCCTGTGAATACTTAGCAAATTCGTTTCTACTGAATTGGAGTCATCTGAGTTACTTCTGAAAGGTTTTAACGTAAACTGTTTTTGTGTGAGCGCGATTTTAGTTATGAGGGAGTAATTTTCCAGTAGGTCAAGACACATTTTGAATTCTTTTTGTTCCATTTTAGTAACTCTAATTAAAAATTCAGATTCCACGTAATCTGGTCTTATGTAACCAAAAATCAGTAGAATATTGTATGCAGAAACACCAAGCTTTTCTTTTTTAATGGATTCCAAAATAATGCTAATGTTCATGCCAATAGTTCTTTCGTAATCATCGAATTTGGAATCGAGGAGGCTAGAAACATCTTGTAAATATGTTTGCTTGATGTAATTGGTTAGAGATATTTTTCCATTGTTTAGTGTGGTGATTGCTAGTTGAATGGCCAAAGGAAGATTCCCTAAAAATTCGGCTAATTCTCTTAGTTGGAAATCATTGTAAAGAATTTCCTTCTCCAGATTGGTTTTAAAAAATTCCACGCTTTCCTCACTAGTGAAAACATCGATTCCAATTTCAGAGATTTTTCCAAGTCCGTTTTGACTCCCCCACTCTCGATGCCTTGATGTAATAAGAGAGAAAAATGTATTTTCGTTCTTCGGAAGAACATCTTTTATTCCTTCCTTGTCTTGGTAAGACTCAGCGTTGTCGTAAATCCAGAGACACTTGAATTTTGACAAAATTTCAAACGATTTCCTCGCCAAGTCTTTAATATCAGTGATTTGTATCCAATATTCAACTTTTAAATCTCGTGCCAAGTTCTTGAAAGACTTCATCAAGCTCCCCTCTCCACAATCAATCCATATAATGTGGTCGTATTCCTGTTCGTAATGGTGAGCGTACCATTTTGCAGTAGTTGTCTTCCCAATTCCTCCCATTCCCGATAATTTTGACGCATTAGAAGTTTCAAAAATTACCGCTCGTCTATTTTCATCATTATTAATTTTATGGTGCAATTCTTCTACCAAAAGTCTGTCTCCAATTAGTCTTTTGTGCAAAGATTTAATAAGAAGCTTCTTATCTGGCCACCATTTGGTTTTCAGAGGAATTGGTTTGAAATCACCACTAATTATATCCGTAGTTGTATTGGAGCCAAGAAAAATCTGGTTAGTTGATAACATTTGATTCTGCTCCATTTTTTCGATTGCTTTCTTTATGCACATTATTTCACTGCTTGCAGACGCCAGAGACTTCAGGATGTCCGTAGGTTCATTTGATATCGAATTAGAAATATTTTGCACGTATTGTTGGATGTTTTCATCCTTTAATCGCCAATCGTCTTTTAAATCATCCAACTGAATATCTGTCTCTACATGTTCTTCCCAAATTTTTTCTTCAAACGAAAATTTGAACCGAAAGTGAAATTTTGTTTTGTGCTCTTTTTCGGTTCCTTTCCGAATATGCAGTACATACTGCTCTGCCCCAATTGGTTCTATATGCCCGTAGTTCTCAAAAATATCGCGAGTATTCCATTCAGCTTCATCAGAAGCAACAATTAGCCCACGTGCTTTTGAAACTCGGGTGCCAGAAATCTTCTTTGGTGTAGATTTACCATTAATGAATGCGTTGTATATTATTTCTGCGTTTAATGTTTTATCATGGCCGGAATGTTGGGATAAATGTTTTAATATTCTTCTCACAATATCCGAAAAGAAGTTTAGACGATTAGAATCGTTTTCTGGGATTTCCTTTAATTGATCTTTGAAAGCAATGCAAATGTAGGCCATTCCTTGAGTGACGTTTGCTATTAGGCTAGCTTCACCACTTTTAGATAAGGAATTTGTCCAACTGAGAATATTCTGTCTCTCATTCTTCTTCAACTCCTTTTCAAAGTGCAGCAATAATTTTTGAGCACACGTCTTTGTTCCTTTATGAAGTGCGCTTCCGATAATTGGTCCGACACCCAAAGCGAATGAAATTACCTCTGTCCCAAGCCCCAGGATATTTCCCGTTACCCGTGAAATAAGAGATCCTTTCACATCTGATTCGTTTCCGCCATCGTAATTCTTAATTTGCGTACTTATAATTGACTTGAATACTTCAAGAAATATAAATGATCCTGACTCTACACAACAATCTAAAAACACCTTTTCTTCTTCAGTAATGTAACCTTGGTCAATTGATTTTGCCATTTTCTTGTGAAATGTTCTTGTAATTCAAACCTTGAATACACACACGTTATCACACCCACTGACTCCACATACCTTCGAAACAGTTTTACAAACCCATTTTTAGCGTTATAGTTTTCTGCTTAGTAATTATTGTCATTAAACTCCAAGATGTATGTAAAATGCTGATTAGGTTTGCTAACTATCGCAATATTGCACATTGAATATCACTTGGTAGTTTCTAGTTGACTTACTGAAATGAATAGTGTTTCTGTTATGTTAGGAGAGCATGTACAATAGTAATTATATACAAAGTTGCTATTAAGTCGCTGATAAAGTGCTGAAGTAGGTTTTTATAATACCGAAAGAAAACCACAATACTATCCATATATAATATACTGTTCGTAGTCTAAATATGATATTGAGATTAGATGTCTCCTTACTGTGATCTGGAGATTGGAGAGTTTGGGTAACTTACCAACCGGCAATTGGATAGGTTCCGAGTTCGATTCTCGGTCTCCTTAATTTTTTCTCAATATTTAGCACTGAATTGGTCTTAAAAATTCTTTCTATAATATACTTTTTAAGCATCTATCAGCAGTTACTGTAAGCCAAAGTTCCGTCCAACTGTTTGTCTACTCGGTAAATTAAGGAACTGGTTAAGACAATTCTTTCAAACTTCGTGTATATGCATTGGATTATATGTACATTCGAAATCGGAGTCAAAAAGCCACACTTCATGACCACAACATAAAATAAAGAAAAGTAAAATCAACTGATGTGATATCCCGATGTAATGTTAAAATATAACTATAAGTGGCACAATAAATTTGTGCAATATTGTGAGCTCAATTCTCCAAATAGTTCTTGTTGTCCTACATTGAGGCAACTCAGGATGTTCGCAAACGCGGGCATAGCATAATATGAAACCTCGTATGCGAAGCACAAGCGTGAACGCACCAAGTGTGATAGATTAGCATAGCAAAATAAAATTAGAAACCGGGTGCTTTGGCTATGGCGTAATACTACAAACTGCGTTTTCACTTGAGCGCGAAAGTCAAATACACAAGCAAGCGAAGTTTGCGGTTTAAAACCTGCCTCGAAGCATGGTCTTACTTCGCAAGTACTTCGCAACGAATTTTACACTTAAAATGGCCGTCCCTCTTCGCATACGAGGTTTCATATTATGCTATGCGAAGATTGCGAAGAACGTGAGTTGCCTCACTGTGTATGGAAGATGCATTGTTAGATATTTAATAAGGGCGATGCTAATATACACGCTGTCGTCATTGTGCATACTAGTTAGGTAAGGACTAAGCACATTACATATACAGGTATTATGCAAATGATGATGCAAGGACTCGACTCCAGTGCAGTGAGTCCTTGCTTGTGTTCTACCTTACGTAAGATTCGCATCTCATTTTACTAGAATAGTTAATCATTTGACTTCTATTTCTCATTATCTCCTTTACCTATAACTGCTATTCTTGGTTTCCAATAGAACATAGAAATGACAGGCTGTGCTGAAGCTTCTTCACTTCTATGCATACAAAAACTGAAAGCGCACTTGCTCGGCATTCTGTTATGTTAAAGCAACTCAATTTATTGCCATCCATTAATTTTGCAGTTCTTATGGATTGATGTTATAATGCATATAATAATTCTTCTAGTTGGTTACAACCGTTTGCTCAAGTCAGAGTTGAGGAAGCAACTTATCAATTTATATTTAAGTTTTTTTATCCCGGTACTGTTGGTTTATACTTCCCAATCCTGTTCGTTAACAATATAACCATTTTAGCAATATACTGAAACAACGAATGCAATCCCATTCTATTATTCATTGTTCCTATTAGTAGTACTTAAAATTAGCAACAGCATGACAAAACCACTATTTAATCTTTCAATACTATTATATTACAAATACGTTTTATTATACACTGTGATTCAGTCTACCGTATTTTACAGGAAATACAGTCTTCTGATAAGGTTGCTTCATTAATTCATTACTTATAGTATTATTGGACTGATTGGGATAGACGGATATTTATACATAGAATCGTAAGTCGAGATTTGGATGGATTTAAAATAAAATCATTCACTCGAAATGACTATTAAGGGGGGGGGTATGGATGATTTCGATCACTA
This sequence comes from Yoshiicerus persimilis, assembly GCA_020352615.2. Classification (NCBI taxonomy): domain Eukaryota; kingdom Metazoa; phylum Arthropoda; class Collembola; order Entomobryomorpha; family Tomoceridae; genus Yoshiicerus; species Yoshiicerus persimilis. The sequence goes on from CM036940.2 coordinate 50,974,150, forward strand.
TGGTTTCCGAATTTGACTCCTCATTTCCAATGTAAATTTTACTTTTTTTCGTTTCCCAGAATCTCAAAAACGGTTAGGTCTTCATCAAATTTGAAATTTTTATAAAATAGAAGACATTTAGGGCTATAAGGTAACGATAAGACATAAGCGATTTTCATACTACGTATTGAGTTATAAATTATTTTCCTCAATTTTCCTGAAACACTTATAAAATACTAAATACAATCAGAAATATCTTATAGCAGAAAAACCGAAAAAGGAAAAGTCTTATCGTTACGTTATAGCCCAAAATGTCTTCTATTTTACAAAAATTTCAAATTTGATGAAGATCTAACCGTTTTCGAGATTCTGGGAAACGAAAAAAAGTAAAATTTACATTGGAAATGAGGAGTCAAATTCGGAAACCATAGTGATCGAAATTATCCATACCCCCCTCATAATTTAATGCAAAAATTCCATATAATTACCCGATGATGATATATATAGAAAACAAGAGTAAATTTTTTAATCAATTACAAAATATCACAACATCAAAAGAGGACATGTTAAATTTAAAGGGTTAATTAATTTTTATTTTTAAGAAGTGACAACTTAAACCTGGCGAATTTCCAATTAATGTCTAAGGTATGCACAAAAGGTGACCATTTTCTATATTAGTCCTACTATCTGTAATTATCCGTTCTGTAGAATTGCCAATTACAATGAAAAAAAGTTATTTTGTAAAAATAAAGTATTCATTCTAAATAAAATTAATAAAACAATGATGGAATGTGTATTAGAGGTGTATATTGCAGTTATACCTAAGTTTCCGATTTCCTAATACATGATTAAAATCAATTGAAAATTCGTTGTATCAAAACCTGGTAGTACAAAAAATAAGAACTCAAGTTCAAAGTCATTTATGTAGTGTGATGCAAGGCAGAGAAGAGACTAAATAAATTGAGAAACTCTGGTATTTGTTTTGTATGCATCCTAACTTATGGGTCATTGAGGGTTATAATGTAATCTTTATGCTGAAGGGAATGATACATGAGTAAATACGCATGGGTTGACATTTGTAAATGGTTCTGGCCTGACCTTAGCCTTGGTCCGTGACTCATAATTTATGAATGTGTATAAATATGTACTGCCAAATAAGTACAACTGGTAGTTCTCAATATATTATAAGGTTGATTTTTATGTAGTTCAGTTTTATGTATACTTGTTTAGATACGGTCACTTAAATAAACTTCAAGTGCTTTACTAATATACAAACTGTAAACAAGGTTTATAGTTAGTATGGTCAGCATTTATGAATATGAATTTATCTATGACCATAGATTTCGTTTAATGTTTTAATAAATAGTCCATGGAGTCATTTACACTACTGTAATTTATCTTAATAAGATGCTTTATTAATCTAAGAAGTATAAGCAAAAGTGCTTTTAGTATTATTATATAGTGTGTAATGCATTGAATGAAGAATGAAGAAGAGAAGCATGTTTGAATGCAGCATTCTTAATTATTATTACTTACATCTAATTTTTATGTAATGTTACTTAATTACTTTCTAGATATCAGCTATCTTAAGCTTATTACAGTGCAATATGTTGTCTGATTATTGTTACTAAGACCTTTCGGTCAAATAACTGGATTGGAGCGCTCACTGCTTATAATTTAAATGTAGATTACTGTCTACATTCTATATTCGAGTGCAGTACAGTAAACTACTTATGCTTGGCATCAACATAATATAACTATACATGAGATTTGTTACTCTGTACCTTCTTTCGTAATCATTATTTGTATAATACTTAGTGGTAAAGTCCACCGTGGCGTGATCATTAATATCAGCACGGTTTATGAGGGTTAATTTTAGGTAATTTTATCTCAGGATTCCGACCCATTCATGTTTAGGAAAATTTTTACTCGGACCTGGTACCGCTGTGATGAAAACAATTTTCTAACTTGGCGGCTACTCCCTTAATCTCCTTTAATCGCGTAGACACTGGAAAATGAAAACGATGCACCTTTTTGATCACAACGGCTTTCCCTTCCTTGTTATCTTGATGATAAAATCCATGCCTCTTAATGACAATTGACAATCCAGTAATTTGTTTGTTTATTCAAGCTGGTCGCCCCTAATATGGATACACGGACACCTAATTATTCCAATAGTTTATAAGATAAGTACTCTAGACCAATAAATGGAAGAAATTTATCCAATAAGATCTGCAAACTACGCATATTAAATTGTTTAAACCCAAAACAATAGTTTAGTAGGTATAAATATCCAATATATAAGCTGTAATCTAAAATGGCCAGTCCAGTGTATTCCAAAAAGTGTAATCTACAATATCCAGTTTATAAACCGGAATATTAAAATTTCATGGTGACAGGAGGCATCGAAGAAAGTTATTGACTATGGCAAATAAGTATAACTATTATAGATAAGGGTATAATATTTAATATTTAGATTTGTTATTGTCCACTGCAATGAAGCTGCTGATAAACTTTTAAGAACCCAAAAGTATTTCCGAATTCCACTTATACTGCATCAACGAAACCAGTATAATCCGACATTTGTAAGAATATTTAAACCCTTTTAACCCAAGAAACCTCTATGACTTTCTATATATACTCTGTACCTTACATATAATACATGCAATGCAATGTTCCAAGAAATATATAGAATCCAAAACATAAGAAGGATAATAAACACTGCTTACGCACTTACAAGGGTTTGTTTCATCTGCGTAAATCTGCTGCACTTTCAAAACAAATGAATAGAGTTTGCTGTTTGCTGAGATGGATTGCCAAACTAAGCCCATAATATGATGTCTTAAATTGTAGTAGTTTACGTTTTCTAAATTTTCTTCGATTATTTTCGATTTGCAATGTAATAAAATATTAATTGTATGATTAATTAAAGTGGTTTTCGAGTCATATTAAATATTCACCTTTTAAGACTTTGTTTCAGTAGAAAAACGTTGATATGTATGTTATCGGTAGTACGGGAAATTAAAATTTAACGGACATGCCTAGGCTTTAAGGGAAATGCTTATGAAGTGACCGGTTAAATCGTTTTAGTTTAAGGGAAATGCCTGGAACCTACACGGTTTTACAGGTAATGATTTCACTTACTGTCGAGTAACATGCTTTTTAAATAAAATTCATCCTAATGTCTGCGATTTTAATAGGTAGTACGCATAAGGACTCTAATCAGTGATGAAATAAGTAATGTAATTAATGACATTGGTATTACCAACAATTAGAACACTACGACTAGATTCAATACGTCATAGTCATGATTGGTACACAGTATGTTTGCGAACAATTTTTTCAAAAGTCATGTAAATACTATTTAGAATACTATCTAAAATACTATTTAGAATGCTATCTAAAATACTATTTAGAATACTATCTAAAATACTATTTAGAATACTATCTAAAATACTATTTAGAATACTATCTAAAATACTATTTAGAATACTATCTAAAATACTATTTAGAATACTATCTAAAATACTATTTAGAATAAAGCACTATTAATTCAACACGTACACTCTGAAATTTTCAATTACACTATCGGGTAAAATCGGTGCTTTGGGGTTTTCGGTGGGAATCCGTATAAATTGTGAAGTTTAAGTCTCTTCATTTTGAACTCAGGGTATCGAAATTAGTCTAACTTGGTGTCTTACTGTGAACAACATACTATATGATGAATGCTGCTTAATTATTAGAGAAACACCAATGTTTTAACGTAACAGGACTGTATTTTTTCTTTTGCAATAAATATTGTTTCACTATATTTATAATATATTTAATATTTAAGACTTTAAAATATGTTCGCAGACATAATAGTATACTGCATTCATTGCATATTGAATTAAATTGTTCTAATTGCTGGCAATAGTAATTTCATTAATTTCTTTACTTACTTCATTACTAATAATAAGGAGAGTCACGCTCATTGCCGAGTAAAACTGCATGTATTAGGGTGGATTTCAGTTACAATACATGTTTAACGTATTGTTAACTAACATGACATAATCATTACCGCTAATGCCGAGTAAGTTTCAGACATTTACCCTAAAACTTAGGCATTTCCCTTACTGCCTGTATTGGCTAAAACGATATAACTTGCCACTTCTGATGGCATTTCTCTTAAAGCTTAGGCATTTCTGTTTAACCCTAATATCTTTTATTCCCTCTAACATATATAAAATGCAAGTCTTGTTCGATATACTTGACTTGTGTAGTACTAGCAGACGCTAGACGATTTCTTGATATTGATGCAAGTACCTTGTACAATTTTGTAAGCTTTTCAATATCTTGAAAAGTATTTAAAGCCCGTTCAGCTTACTGTGTGCTGTCAGTGGATTGCTGAATACTGGGTACCTGGGTACTTTCTAACCGCATTTAGTTCACAGTACTGTTCAGGTTCTCCGAAAATATTTCTATTACTAAGCAAGATTCCTAAATTAATTTTTTGATATAGCGAACTACAAAATGAAATCCATTGAAATGGATACCGACATTTTTATAAAAACACCACTAATGTATAGTAAACCACTTTCAGATATAACTTCCAGAGAGGTTTATCTAAAACTTGAAAATACACAGCCGTCGGGATCTTTTAAACTTAGAGGATTATCCCACTTGTGCAAACACGTAAGTTTAATTCCATAAATGCAATTGCTTAAAATGTGCAAACAAAGTCGTAAAATAATTTTTCTGCTTATATTATTTTCAGAAATTCAATGAAGGAATCACATCTTTTATTGGGTCCTCAGGAGGAAATGCTGGCCTAGCATTAGCGTACTCAGCATGGAAATTAAATGTCCCATGCACAATATTTGTACCAGACTCCGTCCCAACAAGAATGATTTCAAAACTGAAATCCTACGGAGCAAAAGTAAAGGTATGATATCAAATTCTACTTAATTTGTAGTTTATTTATCCCTTAAATATTTTACATTATCCCTTGCAATATTAACATTAATTAAATATTTTGAGAAATTTAAATTATCGTAAAATTGACAATTTAATAAGTATAAACTTAAACCTAAACTCTGATCTGTAAATGTGTTTCAAGCTGGGAGGAAAAAATATCAAGGAGGCGCATGAAAAAGCTCTACAGGAATTTGAAACAACTAAAAATACAGCATACATACACCCTTTTAATAATCCAATTTTATGGTTCGTAAATTTTTATTGAAGTTTTTCTCAAATTTTCTCAAAACCGCAATAAGTGCTTTTCATTACTTTATGAAATATGATGAATTTAGGGATGGCCATTCGAAAATTATTGAAGAGATTAAGACGGACTTAGATAACCGAAAACCAGCTTGTATTGCAGTTTCTGTTGGCGGTGGGGGTTTACTTTTGGGAATATTCAAAGGACTGGAGGACTGTGGTGAAAACAAGCAAAAATTTAATTGGTTTTGTAAAATGTGTATTTAATAGCATTTTGTGAATTATAAAAAATATTAATTATAAAATTAGGATGGAACGATGTCCCTATTGTGGCTTTGGAAACCATTGGAGCCGAATGCTTTCACTTATCCGTACAAGCAGGGAAACCTGTAGAACACATTCCTACAAGTATTGCAAAGACACTGGCCACAGGGTCTGTAGCTCCAGAGCTAATGAAAAGGCTTCCACACTTCAATGTACTTTCAACAGTTTTGCCAGATAAGGAAGCTGCCAAAGGTTGCATCAGAATTGCAGGTAACTATTTAAAACCAAAGCGCATAAGCGCAAAGCCTTTAATTATAAGTGTTTTTGGAAATTGTATAGTAGAATACGTTATTATTCTTTTCTATTTCAAACTTTTTGAAATGTTCAGATTTATTGTCACATAGATATTATAACTCTACTCGAGAAGCAAAATAGAATAGACATTATCGGGAGCAAAATGCCAAAATATTAATTTTCATTATAAAACAGATGATCATGGCTTTATGGTTGAACCATCTTGCGGAGTCACAATGGCATCTGTGTATTCAAATATCATTCCTGGCATTTTGGACAACAACGGCTTCAACAGTCGATCTGGACCAATCGTTTTAATTGTTTGCGGAGGCAGTGACATTTCGCTGGAAATCCTTAATGAGTTTGCAGAAAAATATCAATAAGTAGCTAGCACACTAGCAGTCCGTCAACAAACAAATTATCTTACAAGAATTGGAGATTAATAATCTCTTCGGGGGACTACTATTATTTTTGAATTGTAATTACGGTGTACAAAATATATTACAATATAACTCAGACAGATTTTGTGATTAAATATACTCTAAATAATTTGTATCATTTAAAGTCTAAATCTAAATCTAAAAAGTACTATATGTACATTTTTGATATATGTGAATATGTGATGCTTACATTTTTTTCAACACACTGCTGCGAGTACTAAAAAGTTATATCAGAAATTATAAGTGCATATAAAAAGACCAACAAAATGATAATTGTAGTAATAAATATAACATTGATGAAGTTTCCATTTTTAATGTAAACTAATGTTTGCTAATGAATTTATTTGTCCATATCGGAGCACCACAGAAAATAACAAACATTATGAATTCCTAAAGGAAATTCAACTAATTACAATTGGTAAACATTAAATTCAGCTAAGACAACAATACCTCGTATACCAATAAATACAACCTCCCGAAATAATATATTTTTAAATTAGCAATCGAAAACTAAAAATCAATTGTGCTAATACAATGTTTTTTCTCCTCAGAAAGGAGTTTTTGCTACACAATAATTCATTTGCTACGTAATATCATAATTATAATGTACATTATTTGCCTGGTTGATACACATAATGATACAATATATTTATACACATACTACCTTTTTATTATTGCGTTGTAAATGCATGTCAGTCATTTGGCACTGGTTAAAAATTCTATAATAATAACAATTAACTGAAAAACCACAGATGTAGTATATCCCTGGATCTCTCTAAAAAGATTGCTTTTATAAACATAGATTTGTAAAGAATGAATACGAATATTAGTAATAAGTAGTAAATTAGTTTTAAATCAGAACAGTGATTTAGCTTTCAGATAAGCTGTGCTTGCTTCATAAACTCTCCTTCGCCTATAGCTTCGATTTCGTCATCTTGTAAATAACGAAGATAATACTTCTCTTCCATTTCGTTGTATTGCAGAATAAAATTACGCTGAGGGGATACATGGAAAATAAGTAAGAGTAGGAACGTTTCAATTTCAAAGCCCCAATCAGAAATGTCAATATTCAAATTAAAATAATATAGCAATTTTGGCAAAATTTCATTCGCCGAAATACAACCTCCATGAAAGTTTACAATAAACTTAATGTTGTGCCACAATTTCTCCATTATGTCATTCACGGGTTTCAAGGCACCAAAGAAATCTGCTGGGAAAAGCAAAATTGTCCCCGGGAAGACTTCATCCGAAATTAGAAAAATGTCCGGCAATGTTTTGCAGAAATCGATAAAATTTTGAAATGGTTCATAATTTGGTTCGGATTCATAGTTAGCTTTGTAAGTCTCAATAAACATCTGAACGCATACTCCCGTTGGAAAAGTATTAATGACAGATTTCAATTGCAACGCGTCTTGTTCTGTGCAAATACTCTTTTCAAACATAATTTCAGCTGGAAAGTCATTTGCTGGCTCCATTAGAATAAAGTTAAGCGGATGTGGTTTACTTGGAAGTAACACTCCAACCTCATAATTTTCATATGAACCATCTCCGCTCGGACTCTCTTTCACTTTTTCGAAAATCAACGCTTCGGCACCACGCACTTTCATATGTGGACTGTTGACATCCATACAAAAGAAATTCAGCCGCGGTAACTGAAACCAATCAACTTTTTCCGAAAAAATCTGATTCTCCAAATTTTTAAACGATGGACAGAATTTTGCTAAAACTTCAATGCTGTTCTTCAACCGTTCTTGTCTCTCTTCTATCTCACCGTCAGTGTAATCCAACCTTTTCCCCCGACTCCCCTTTTTGATCCAAAGTTGACGATTCTTCAAAACTGCCTTTTTATAGTTGGCAAAATAACCTTTAAAAAATTCGGAATTTGTATCCATTGGACCAAACTCTGATAACATTCTGTCGGACAGCTTTGAGTCACTGTAGTTCTCTATTTGACTGTGGCTTAAGCTTCCTTCCTTCCTTATCTGCATATACAGTTCCAACTTTTCCAGAACCATGTTATACTTCCTATACTGCTGATGACGATCATGGTGGAAGAGCAGACCAACATCCACGTCACTACATTTTCCAGCACAGGTGATTGGGTCCAAGTCTACTAAATCTTTGCCGTAATTCTTCAACACTGCCCGGTTTTCTTCTGCAGTTGCAGTTAATGGATTTCTTCTGCCAACCACTGGAAGTTTGCAAAGTGGTTCAGAAGGAATCGCATGCCTAGCTGCGAAGTGTTTTCTTCGTGCAACCCATTGATCTTCATCCGAATCCACCATATCCCACAAGAGAATTTGAATTTAACAAATAGCGGAGTTCCAAAAGAAAGGATTTCAGCCCGACAAACTGCAAAACCCATAATACATCTATTACAGTACACGGGAATTGTTTGTGGTTGATGTTGATTAGTACCCTCTGTAATTTATTTTTTGGTGTTTTTGACACCTCTGAAGTATTGAAAAGGAAAGGGTACATTTATAAATACATTAAAAATATATGTTAACATTAAATGAGTTGATTGACACTTACAAGTTCGAACTGTCAATTTTGTGGGCAAACTAACCAACGACCTTTCTCGATTGTTGACGCTGACTGATGATGACGATGAACCTCAAATCAACTTTCATGTGAGAACTGAGAACTTTACGAAGATGTAGATTAAAAGTGATAACAAAAACTGAAAATAAGGTTTTAGATATTAAATACGCTTAATTAACTTTGATGTTATTGACGAAACTGAAAAGCAAATCGTTCCATCCGATTTACTAGAACTTAGAACAGAACGACGTTCCCATTTCTGACAATAATAAGCAACAGCTAGAGGCAGTGTATAGTCTTCTTATGAGACAAAAGTTAACGACACTTCAGTTTCATAATGCATTTCATTTTCAAGTTTCTTTCTTCATTTCCAAAGCTCTTCTATGAGTTTTTTGCAAGTTGGATTAGGTATCATAAATGCAAGTATGAGCCATTTCCTAACCTAGACCTAAGGTACATTTAATTACATAAAGGGGGAACATTACTTAATTGTCAAACTCAGAATAAAATTGCCTTTAAAATTTTTTAGCTTTTAGAGAGACTATGTATGGAAGATAACATGCTACTTGTAATTTGAAACGGTTAATAATTGATCAACATTTCTCAACCAATCAATCAATCAAAATCATCTAAAAGTGGACAATGTGGCGAGCCCTTTTAAAATGCACCTTCCCAAACCCTAAATATTTTTGCTTAAAATATTACTAAATACAAGGCCATATTTCTGATGAAGTATGAAATTAATAAAGTTCGAAAATTATAAAGGATTATGAGGACAAGAATACCATAAAATATAAACTGCCAAGTCTACCTATTGAATGAAGCTATAATAATAACCTGTTCTACGCTAATTTCATGTCCTATGGTTTTATAAGCTAAACGTATGTAATAAAAGATTAGTGGTAGTAGTAGTATTTATTGATCGATTTTGAGCACATCAATCATAAAATAATATATTTGCCAATTGCATTCCACTTTCAAATTATAAAAGGGAGACGGTTATCCCAAAAACTCTAACGCCAACATTGACCCCCTGATTGGCATTCACTTTTTGACATGAATTTCCATTACCCCAAATTTGGCATAAGTTAGTTTTTTCAAAACCCCCAAATGGCATAATGTGTGATTTATTTAGTCAGCGGACTGCCAATCAATGTGGATGATACATAAAGGAAAAGTGTTTTCTCGTGAATTCATGACTTCTAATTAAAGGAAAGGTTTCTTTTGAAGAATGTCAGTAAAATAGCCTATAGAGAAAAATTTCTTCGAATTAAGTATGAAGAAGTAATTTTGGTTGTGTCTGTTAAGTCTAGTGTAGGTATTTATGTTTTCATTAATATGTAAACGGATACTAAATTTATTAGATTTTAGTATCCGTTTATCCGGAGAGCATAGAGGATGATTTCTTTCATTCGAAGATTCAAAATTGTAACTAGAAGATACATTTTTTAAAACGAAGAGCCAAATTTCCCTAAGAATTTATGAATAGAAGACACTTTCCTTTAATTATATTCCATAATTAAAAATAAGCCCTTAATCAGTCAAAAATCAAATATCAATTAAATCATAAAATCAGTCAAGTATCAACAATCAAATTATGGTCATTAAAACAAATTGAAGTTAGAACAGAAGATTAAAAGCCAAGTGTTTACAAACCATCTGCAAACTCATAAATCCATTTAAAGAAACTCATTTTATAAAGATTTTTGGTCATTGTCTTGAATTTAGATTGAAATGTTACATACTTCTGATTTCGACCGTACAGACTTTGTGCAGAAGTCGAGGAATTCTTACAAACAAAATACGTGACTTCTTCAGCACAGATAGATAATAAATATAGGTACATGCCTACGAACAGATTACATGTGTTTATTGCTTACATACAATCTGCTTTCCTTTCAAGTAGCAGACTGCCTTTTCCATTACATTTATGCCCACTAACCTAATTTGTACACAAAATGTTGATTATGCCAAATTATTTATGACAAAATATGCCAAAAGGGAAAAATTATGTCAATCTGGATTTGTCAATTGGGGAATGCCAATTAGGGGGATTACCAGCGCTAGGCATAATAAGTTACGCCTCCATATCCCAAGCAATTCATGAACACAGAAAAAGAAAGGCATTAATAATAATAGGTTGTACTAATTGTACTTGCATTGGTGAAACACATATGAATGAGAGAATAATTACCTGGCCCCTTGCCTACAGAAGTTACACCCTTACTGAAGCACAAGCGGGATTCTCTTTGAGACATTTACAATATGTAGATATGAAAAGTTGAGTCTGCGAGTGACCCGTCAAAGTGAGTCATGCTGCCTCTCCAAGGAAAAATTTGCATAGCAGCAACAGCCGAAGAAAGACCATGTGGATACTTGGATCAGATTACACCCAACGCAACAGCAGTTGACGAGACAGCGTCCTCATAAGTAGGATACCCTTGTTTGCATACAGCTACAAATTCCTATGCAAAGTTCTCCGCGATAAGGTTCAGTCGCCTTCCAATTAAGATATTTTGGGGAGGCATTTCAGAAAAAACCGACAAATGGACAAAAGTTTTCACTTTCACGCAAAACTGTCACTCTCACCGCATTGGTCACGTCACAGGGCCACTGTACCACTCAACTTTTACCAAATTATGCCGATTTAAACCACTTAAAAAAATTATTTTGCGGAGAGTAGCACAGACGTATGTGCTCACTCGCCGGAGTCTGAAGAAGTCGTATTCGTATTCAAATTAGTGTATTAACATGCCACCCAAATCCCAGTTGCAAGAACATTATAGTTAACCAACAAAATCAGCTTTTCCAACAAGGTGGCTACTGCTCTCCAACTCCAGGCATGACTTGTGCTAGATAACTTAAATTAAAATTATTCTACGTACTTATTAATCGTGAATACATAACCAAAAACATCATGTAATCAGCAATAAACAAATACATTCTTTCCTTCCAAAATCATTAGCCGTTTTACCTCATTGATTAACCCAGCTAGTGTTAAATCTGCAGACAAATAATTACCTCGGTAACTTAAATTATTCCAAGCTATAGCTGCCGCATACATGACAAATTTTCTCTTCAAGGCCGTTTTGCATAATTTAACTGAGCACAACGTGTGTAATAAAAGAATGCAATGCACTGGAATAAGTGTAAACGGCTGATGGCAAAAATTCTTAAATTTTACTTTATTCTCAACTGTCTAATTATGACATTCATGAAATATTCACTTTTTATTTTGCATAGACATTATCTTGAGGGTACCAGTAGTACGGAGAAGGTGCGATGTAAAATGGATTTACAGCGCTGGGATAATTCTGAATCTGTCGGATGGGTCGTTCGTGGACTGCATATACATATTTTACCTGACGGTGACCCTTTTCATGAGATTCGGAGCTGCTGGAGCTAGAGGAACCGGACTTATGGGATTCATGGTGCTTAGAATGCCCGTGCCCATGATGACTTTCATGCAGACTTCGTCCAGCAGCGTTCTGACCCGCTGCTCCTGCGGCCGAACCCGGAGCCGCATTACTAGCGGGAGCTGCTGCAGCTTCACTTCTTTTGCCAACATCGGCAGCCTTATCAGCCTCCTCGACAGCCTGGTTATTGGCTACCGGTGAATTGTCAACTTGTCCCTGAACTTCAACATTAGCAGCAGCCTCATCTCCAGTTGGAGCAGAATGGATGGAAGTGGCTAAAAATATATACCTTTCAATGAGCGATGTTGCATAGATAAATTTAATCACTTTCTAAAGAATGACAAGTTTTGCAAGAAAAATGGTTATTCTCTTACCTATAGCCAAGACTAAAAGGAATGAAAAAGCGAATTTCATAATAATAACGGTGTTATTGAGATTGAACTATTTTTCGTTAAAATATTTTATTTTTATATTCACGAGGTTTACTAAATCAACTTATCAATAGGGAATCAATATGCCGAATGGTCAGGAGTGAAGCAAAAAACGCCCCCACGAATATGTTCCGAATACGTGGCAGTACACAGAGTCGTAAAGTTGTTTTTATCAAGACTCGTCACCCTCGCGAGCACGTAATTTTTTAGGCAAAGAGTCATAAATGCCTCAAATTTATTTTTCATGGTTTTATTAATTTTTCGTCTACCAAAATTCCTTTCTATATAGAAATATGGAGAAATGTTTCGTGAAGTAATATTCACTACCATATTCAGATTTTCTATTTCAACTCATTAAAAAACACATACAAATTATATGTGAATACCATAATAATACGTACATTTGGTAAAATGTCGCATGTGAGTTTATGGGCGAATTTCAAACTAAACAGGGAAGAGGAAGCTATTTTCACAGAATATGAGCAGTTCCTGGTTTGAGTACCTGAATGCTATTGATAGTAATGTAACTTATCTTATGGCAATAATATGTGCAATGTAAGTTCTACTGGTTCTACTACGCACCTTTACCTGCAAATACTTATACCGTGATGAAGCCATGATGATACATACAAAAAATGAGGGGTGCAATAAACAATTTTAGTATCGTTATCTAGTTTTGTTGGATACCTGGGAAGAATTGGAATTATATGGGAAATAATGCGAACCGCTCAAAAGTATTTTTAAACTTATGTTGCAACTTTACATTGTGAATTCAGTGAAGATCCCAAAGTTTTAAGCATAAAAATGGCTTTTTTCACGATTACCTATTTTTCCCCATTTCCCAGTGAACTCTTTCCAAATAGGAAACTTTAATTTATGGCATTTCCCACTCGACACTTTCAACTAGCAAACTAGCAAAGCAAAGGGCAAAAAGCTGGTTTTTCCTCCCGTGACAGTGGGCAATGCGATATTAATGTAACCTAATACCATAAATGAAAGGGAAAGGAAGTCGGATGAGACATTTTTGCTTACTAACAAAAGAGCAACAGCTGAAAATGCCTTGAGTTACGAGAGTTGTGATTCACAGTCATCTGAGACTTTTAATTATCTAGTTTTGCCTTAAATGTTTTGCCAAGATAAAAAATAACAATTGCCACGTATTCAAAACGTTACTTTTTCAAAGTTTACACAAAGGGAAATACGATGCATATATGTCTGCCATAATAAAGCAAATAATTCAGTAAATAATGCAGCAAGTTGTTGATGGTGGACATCGGAAAAGAATTTCTAGTAGAAATGTCACTGAGCTCAAAATACACAAGAATCCATAAAGCAGAAAGACGAAAATGATGTTGGAATATTTAACTGAATGGTCCGTTTCGGATTCTAATATATCTAAAGTTAGTTCCTCTTGGTTTTGAGAATAAGTGCCAGATGAAGAAGTACTTGTGAATAGCAATTTGTAATATTGTAACTGAAATAAATTATTCCATTTTTCAAATAGTGAATAGACTCCTGAACTCATGAAATGTTGCATTTTCATGTACAACATTCGTTCGTTTTTGAATTGAGGAACTTTAAATAGTTTCTGAATAGGTAACAAGTCTTGCTGCCCCACTGAGAAATCTCTGAAGATATGAGAGGCATATAATTTAATGTTGCTTGTGTAATCAATGTACGATCTGTTATTGCAATTTTGCAAATAACTCCTTGCCTTCTTAAAGAAATTTCGAGTGCTTGTTTTATTTCGTAGTAATTGTGTCGGGGTCCCCAATCTGAACTTATCCGGCATTTCCTTTAATTCGGCTCCTTCAATTGGTACATCTATGTGATTTTTAACTTTGAAGGTAATCCAAAACCAATCAGTGCGTTCTGGTCCTGAAATATTATATTGAAAGACTTCACGAGCGCCTGATTGAGGGATTGCTATTTTTAGAGGTCGTATTTCGTAATAGTCATAACCTATTCTTTTCAAGTAATCAACCAGATTTTCTTTCTTGTCAGCGTAAACAGGACAAATTAGGGCAAATTCGTAGAATTCTTTAAAATCCTTTTGATTGATTTTGACTGGAGAGGGTGAAGTAACTTTACTGACAATAATCCCTTTAAATACGTTACTTAAAATAACACCAAATAATAACCACATTCCAAAAGTTTCAAATCGTTTCACTACATTAACTTTTCTGTCTTTTACTCCTTGTTCGAGAAATGAGTAAATGTGCACAAATATGGAGTTCAGGACAGACATAATTGTTATTGAAAACGACAACCTGCTTCTATCTGCTGATAATTTCCGGATAGAATGAATGAACCCAAGAAGAGCACAGGACAAAATAATTAAAATCCACCCAACCGTGTCAAAGGGACTTGTGTACAATCTCCAAGGGATTTCGTAATACCTATCCGGACAAGTGATAAAACTCAAACTGTCCGATCCTGTTGGGATGATATAGTTATTAAAGTTGTCACGTTTTCTGTATGCATCTCCGCCGCGTATCAGGTTATCCAATTGTAATTTGTTAGATTCAGTAATAAAATTGAAATCTTCCCAAAGGAAAGTTTCCAGCACTCTTTCCAAACCCACGTTCTGTTCAGTTAGAGACTTGAAGGGAGATAACCATTTTGCATCTATGATAGTGTCATTAACGGTAAGAATTTCTTTTCCTCTAACATCCCTACATATGTAATACTTCGCTATGAAATTTTTCTTGTACTGATAATCAATCACATATTTTTTATGTTTCTCAATGTTTTTACTATTAAAGTTGTCCAATAATTTATTTCTCTCACTTATAATTTCAAATTCGGGTTTTTGACATTTTGGAGGTACAACGACAGGACAACCTTGGCAGTGGACACTCTCATACTTCAATTTAACATATTCTACTGATCCGTTTTTAAATTTTCGGTATTCCTCTTTGTTTGCATAAAAAGCCATTGTGAATCCCGAAAATGAAGTCATATAAGGTCGTTGTTCAATAACTATTTCGATTTGGTAGCCAAAGTGCTCCCAGCAAAACGGAAAGGGGCCTGCTGTGAGAAGTACACAATATTCTGTTTCATATGTCCTTACCTGATGATCGACTTCATAACTCATCCCAAAAACTAATCTTAAGAACGGTAATGACCATTTTCGGAAGATAGATATTTTGTAGAACTTTTGCAGTGGCAAAATTGCAATTGGTGCTTGGAAACTGCTTTCAAAATACGGATAGTCGTCTCCTGAAACTATTATTGTTATAGCACATTCTGGAAAGGAATTAACAATCATCTCCAAACTTTTTATGTACAAGTAACTATTTCTCTTTACAGCAGGAATAAATTCAAAGCTTGATGTTAATAACGCACTACAACAATATGCAATTGTTGTAATACAAAAGGTATAACTCCGATTTTTATTATAGTAATACATTTAAAATTGGTTTCAGCAAAAATTCGAATTTATTAGCAATTTTATCGGTTTCAGAAATTGTAGAGCACAAAATATTGATTTTCACAGTGAATATAATATTAATGCTGTAAGTTAGTCTGATAATTCTGCAGCCTCGGTAGTACAAATGAGTAAAACGTCGTATTTAGAACTTGTAATATTAAGTTCAATAGTATTGAAAAAATCCAAGTTGAACAGCACGTTTTCTTTTCAATTTGAAAGGGCATCTCGTTGTCAAAAGGATTTTAAACAAAGACCTAAAACATAATACCTAAATAAATATTTTTAATACAATGAATGTCTTCTTATGGAAATATAAGGGAGTTAGAAGTAGAGCTCTTTAAAAAACTATCAAACATTATGGATTTAACACAAAATATAAATAAATATTTGCATTACACTTCAATGCCACTCAGTTATTGGAAGACAATTTGTTTCTCTCATTTTTCTTAAGTAATTCAGAAATGAGAAATAATGATTTTCAAGCACCCTGCTGTAATTAACACTTCATCTGACTTCATTTCAAAGGATCCAAAATAAAAATATATTCGTGTCGCAAGGTAAAAATATTCCTCATATTATTATTAATTTTTTGATAAAGATCATAAGCAATAATTATAAAATAATGTTCGACTTGTTAAAAGATGTCCTTTCGAACGAAAAATACTTCCTTGAGAGTTACTGTAGACCTGTATATATATATACAAATGACAACTCTATAGCTTAAGAAATCTTTACGTATTATCACATGAATATCAATAAGTTCTGTAGGCAGTTAAGAATCCATATTTATAGCCCATCTTACTTTTCTGTCCATAACGGTACTAAAGTAATCTAAGGTACGTAAATTAATTAGTAAATATCAAAAGGCTAGTTTGACTTATTGAATGTAAGACAATGGTTTACCTTAAGCATTTTGAAACTCCAAGTGCTTAGGGTAAACCAATGTTTTTAAACCATTAAACCATCCAAAGTTTGGATATCGATGTCACATCTAAATTAAAAACCTTTAACGTTATTGTCGATCTATATAACTAATTAATCTCGGGTTCCCACAGAATCGAGTAATTTACTTCAAAAAGAAATTCCAAGGGCATTTAAAAAATTACTGTTTTATCATTTAAGTAGCGAATGCTATACTTCGTGAAAATACTTTGTCGATATAAGAAAATAAAAGAAGAATGAAGAAATTCTCATTAGCAAGCAGAATTATTAGACTTGTTGGCTCACTCCATAACGTAAAAAGATTCATTTGCTTGTTCATATCAATAGCAAAGTATTTTAAACTTTTAAAGTACGCAGCAATATAAATAAAATAAAATAAAGTCAGTTTAAGAAAGTTATGGAAAGGAGGTGCCAATTATACAGTTAATCTCTATTAATAATCCCAATTTTCCCATTAAAAATAAAAATAATATTGCTTTTCTTGCGAAGGAATCATTTGTCGAAGAGTCGAGATCTCCTAGAGTGCTATGTGCTTTAGTAATATAACGTTTGTGAGATAAAAGCAGCTTATGACCATTTTACATAACAATAAATCATATGCCACCATAAAATAAAATAACATGTAAATGTAGAGAAATACACGAAATAAACGTTACAATTTCACTAGCAAAGCAAACTACAATTGAGTGACGCACTTTCACATTTGTGCATAATACACATTTTACAGTCGAATCAGAAAATATTCATGACCTAACCAACTTGACAATTTTTTGCCATTTCACTAGTTGTCTAACTAGTTATAGATATAAACCTATGTCTCCATAATCAGCAAAGAGTATTACAGTTTGCAATGTACTCACAAGGATTTACTCATAAATAAGTTTCACAATTTTGTTGCTATTACTATACTCCTTAACTCAAAGACGCGGATTATTATAAGGCGTTCGTTCGTTTGGATAACATGTGGTTCTTGTGGACTTGGTTCTGTGAAGCGAAATGTATTTATCATTCCATGCAGAATTGTTTTATGAATTGGGAGAAATTCGATATTTGGTCAAATCTTACCATTTATCGTCAATTAAAGGTTAGGTGTAAAATCCAAATTAAAATTGATTAATCAGATAAGTTCTACTCTACCTTTATGAATGGTTGGTATCATGCCCCTTAAGAGAACTAAGAAAACAAGCCTATATGGTGCTGACTATAAATTGTTTCTCTTAGTCAGACACGTAGACCTTTTATTTATAAGTATACTAATAAATACGGATTTGAATTTAAATTTGAATAATAAAAGTCTCCATATTTTTTCGGCTTGTAATTTTATTTTATATGCATTAAATTTTTTAAATATTTTTGCAACTACAATTTTCTAATAATTGTCAAATTTGTCTTATCATTGAAGTCGTCGTATAAACAAGGAATTTGTATTCAGTACGTAACGTAGTACGTATTAGCTGAATGTACATGCTAAATACAGCTTCAGCGCCAATATCTAGCTAGACTTCCGTTCGTTGTTTATGTTGATATTGACAGCGTTGCAAGTTGCAAACCACACTCAAAGGACATTGTGAATCATTGCATGATTGCATGCAGTTGAGAATTTGAGAAATACAGCAAAGAGAATTTTTCTTAGGACCATTTTATAGAAGAATTAAAATATTGTTAAACAAACTTGCTGTGACGGCTAGAATGCAATTATATAAAGAAATATTATCCATAATATAACGCAAATCTTAGATCAGATAAAAGAAACCTCGTTAAAACACCAAGTTTTATCAGAAGAAGGTTGCACACATTAAACTCAAAAAATGGTTAGGTTTATAAACGCTCTGTCCTGTGTGTTTGTGTTTAGTGTTGTCTTCATCAGTTACAGCAATAGCGCTAATACTATTGAAAGTCAAACGGAAAAGAGTCAAAAATCGGTTTGCTCCCCTTTACCGAAGTTAGATGTATTACCTGGTTTGGGGGTGGATATTGTTCGAAGCAAAGAAATGGCTCCAGTTTTTGCATTCACTTACAACGAATGTAAGACGACCCTGGATAAGAAGTTTTTAATACCGGATCAAACTTATGTAATTCCTCAAAGAAAGAGCAATGTAGAAATTTTCTCGGAACTTCTTGAAAACTTTGAAGATTACAAAAGTCTCACTGGCAGAACGATCGAAGTTGAAGCGTCATACAATGGGTTATTTCAGTTGGCTGGAAAATACGACGACGAGTATCTGTCACTGAAACAAAAACAGGTACGATTGTATCATTTTATTGTTCACACTGTTCACAGTCATATGATTCATAGAACGAAATAAGCATACAAATCTGAACCTAAACTAAAGTACTGTACGTGCATAACAGTTAATTGCACATTAGCATAATAAAAATCAATCATTAGAAATTAAGAACAGTTATTTTTCATTTCAGGTTGACCACAAAACCGTAACGACTAGAATAGCTGCTAAGTATACTTTATACAAAATTGGAATTCATCTTCCAATTGATTTGGCACCCGAATTGAAAGCTCTGTTTTACAGCAGTCTAGATGCACTAAAGCAAAATAATACAGAAAAATCAAATCTTTTGCTAGAGTTTGTTCTTCGTGATTATGGAACACATGCAACAGCAACAGTTGACGCTGGGGCAATGATTGCCAAAGAAGATTTCATATTAAGAACATATGTGGATAGTTTTAATGAGGACAAGCATGTTATTACTGCAGCAGCAAGTGGCAGCTTTTTCAACATTTATAATATTGGGGCTTCATACAATCATGTCTCTGATGCAAGTATAGCAACAAATTACACGAAAAATACCGTTTCTTCCAAAGTAAAGTCATTTGGTGGAACATTTTTCAAACCGAACATGAGCGTAGACATTTGGATTGATTCAATACCGGATAACTTGGTCAGTATTGACAAATCAGGCGTTCCCTTAGAAAATGTGATCAGACCAGATATATTTCCAGATGTGCCTCTAGAAGATTTATTATTGCTTCAGCAAAAGTATTCGGACGCAAGGAATCGGTATATTTCTCTAAATCGTCATGTGGGATGTATGAATTACGCTTCGCCGAATTTCGATTACTCGGCAAATGTTCAAAAGACTTGCGAAGAGCCCAACAACAATTACACATTCGCAGGAATATATCAAACATGCAACGATGCAAAGATATCATCTCCAGTTGGTAGAGTGTGTAGCAATAGTAATGTGGCTCAGAAAAATTTGGTTACTGGAGGTTTTACTTGTCCTCCAAATTACATGGCTGTTTTTCTGAAAAATGGAACAGTGGATGTACCTTACGAATCCAATTACGAATCGTGCAGCGGATGGTGGATCTTTCAAAGGTGCCATACTAATTACTACACGGCCCGCGGTCCCGTTTACTATGAAACTTACTGGTGTGCTGCCAAAACCAAAAATGTAACGGCGAACAATGGAGTGATGTTTGGTGGCCTTTTTTCCTCAAAAATTCAAAATCCTCTGACAAATGCTCAATCATGTCCTCCTACCTATCTGGAAATAAAAGTACTTCAAGATCTGCACGTCTGCATAGGTGTTGACTATGAACAAGGATACAAGTATTCTGTTAAGTTTGGAGGATTCTTCAGTTGCCAGAATGGAAATCCGTTGCTTGATGTTCTAAAGTTATCAGCTAACAGTTTATTGATGCTATCCAATTGGCAGAGCGATAACAACCTGAAAAATGTGAAAAAAGCTTGTCCTAAAGGGTACACTCAGCATACTGCTGTTAGTGAAAACGATTGCTTCATTTTCATTATGTATTGCACTGAAGCAGGGGCATTTGGACCTCAAGGGGTCGTTCCCATTGTTTTACCCCCATTTAGAAATATTTCAGCAATTTATTCACATGGAAATCTTACCCAAAGCCCTCCACCCCCAAGTAATAGTCATTCTTCCACAGGAACATTTTTCGGTGGAATCGGAGTTGGTATTGCTATTTGCATTGCTCTTGTGGCAATTGCTATTCTTGGTTACACTATCCGAGGACGAAGGAGATATCAGCGTATTTTGGAGGCAGACATTCGAACTGGTGAGACTGACCGTTTGCTAACAGAAGAATCTCGTCCCGATGCTTAGTGCATATTTTTATGATTTCTGCATCGCTTGAATTATGAATACAAATATGAATATAAATTAAATGTATGGTTTTCGAATATAAATTGTGAATATGAATTAAGTGTATGGTTTGCGAATATAAATTATGAATGTGAATGAAATGTATGGTTTTCGAATATGAATTAATTATGAATTATGAATACAAATGTATGGTTTTAGAATATGAATTAATTATGAATTATGATTACAAATGTATTGTTTTCAGATTTAAAGAACATATTTCATTTAGAAATTATTGTGAATGATTACCTAATTCGGTTATAAATAAATCCCCCAGGGCTAACAGTAACAAATCAAAAACAACTAAAATCCTTGGCCCTTACTTTTACGCGCTTGGCATCCTGGATGAGAAATAAGTCACAGAAACAAAGCTGCGCACAAAGTGATAATTACAAATGTTCTGAGGACCGCGTACATATTACGAAAGACGTTTGGGGAAAGCTGTTCCATCATCATCACAAATAATAGAATTCCGCTATTTGTCCAGTATAACTCATGACTGTCATGACCAGATTACCTATTAAGATTTTCTTATATGCGCAGAGTCCATAGAAATGTCAAGTTTGAATGCAAGGTTAATTTTATTAGTTCCACTAATATATATTTGAAAAAGTCATACCTACATTTAGTAGTAATAGATTTATAACTATTGTAAAGTAGTAGAATATGAATTTGTAGACTCTATGACTTGGGTATAGTAATAGAATATCTAGACTTCCGTTTTTCCCTCTGCGTGTTGGTTTACAATGGTCTATTAGAAAATTCAACCCATTTAACTACTCTGTTCATTGTAGAACAAAATTAATCTCGCTTTATGGAAAACTATAAGTAACCTCAATTCGTAATCAAATAATTGTCCCTGGTTTTAAACTAGTATTTATTAGCACTGCAGTTATGACATGAATTTAACATGAACATGAATTTCGTTCAACCCTGTAATGTTTTAAATGGTATTTTGAATTTCGAATTCTTCTTTCCTAGGCGATTTAAGGGTTAGAATGCTACCCAAAGGTTGATGCCATTGTTTACGTTGGGTGGGAACACCGTGTCGAAAAATTTTACTTACGTTCTTAGTGCACGCTTCTGTGTTCATTCAATCATAAAACGGTGTAAGCGTGTAAGTGTAAACTAAAGGCTGAGTGCAAGTGCAGGCAGTCCATCGAGCTTCACTAAACTTCACTTGGGTGGGTTTTACTAAATTCTAACGTCGTAATGTTGACCGGATGACCACTTGACCACCGTGGACAGATCATAACTGCAGTAGTAGTTGTAATGTAAAGTCATATAGCCAGGTATGTTTCTCTTTGATATAACATGTCGTATTTCCAGTTATGTCTACTAGTAAGTCAATTTCTAACTTTTATAATTTCTTATTAATTTTTGTTATTTTTAGAAGTATTCCACAAAAGGAGCTATCAGTTTGTTCATTCCTCGTCAGTAAACTGAGTACATAGTAATTTTTAGAGCACAGGGCTACAATTTTCGATTTTCAGCAAACCGTCAAGGTAAGGGTGCTCATTCGTATTTAATTGAAACTTTTGTTCATGTTTGGAAGTCTTTATTTTAATATTTTAAACCAAAGTGTGGTATTAGTTAGGTCTTGTATAAACGTATGTTGTAATGCACGTGCTTTCAAAATAATTTTCAATGAAAAATTGTAATTTGAAATCATTTTTTATTAGAGTTGAACTACCAAACCAATTTGAATCATTACGGAAGCGGTGACAATTTTACATCTAAGGAAGAAATGGAGACCCGAAAATCGAAATTTACTCCAATTGTCTTCTCAACAGAATCTGAACCGGAACCTGCTACGGCAAACGACATTTATTTGTCGCTCGATGAAGTGATAGTAAAAAGAGGTATTCAAAGGGTACCCAAATCTTATGAAAAGGGTTTAAGCTCCCAGCGTAGTGAAAATCGTGGGGGTGCAATCATTCGTGCAATGGCCATACCCCGTTTAAAAAACGACCCGACGCGAGACGAACCTGCCGACGAGACGGACGAAGTAATTGGAATTGAATGCTACGTTAACTTGGGTAAAGGGAAAAGAAAATTGCAGACAGAAGAAGAATTAATGGACGAAGATTTTCCATCAGCTATTGAACTGGATAAAAAACGAGTGAAGGTGTTGTACGACGACCTGGAGCCGATCCCCGAGGAAGAGGACGAAGACGCAAAGGACATCTTCTTTGGACCGATAAGTAGTACTCCTCCAAAACCGACAATACTGAAGTCTCTCCCGAAAATTCAGAAAACGTTGAATATTTCTCCAGTTTCTATAGTTCGAACGTGCGGCTTTGGTGTGGACTGTAATGCAAAGACCAACTTTAAAACTACTGCTGGTGTGAATCTTTTTATGACTGAAGCGGAAGAAACAATAAGCATTCGTCCTCCAAAAGTCAATCCGTTTGATGGGTGGTAATTAACTTGCTTTAATTAAATCTGAATTGGTATTGTTACCAGGTTATTATTACGTGTTCCCGTGTTCGTTTATATTTTTGTTACAAAGTAGTTAAGCAATTTCATTTTTCATTTACAACAGACTTTAAAAAGATCTTTCAAAAGTAATAAGAAATGACTATACCGATTTGCCTTGGCTGCCTCGTGTATGGTGGGATGTTCTTTAATTTGGAATTTTAGCCGTTTTTGAAATACTGATTAATACCATCACGTTTCTTCATCGTTTCTTTCATTTTTTAGAACTTAGTAATTATGACTTGTAATTAATTAGTAATTAGTAATATTCCCTTTTAGGATATATGGTTATAAGGTAGTAGTGTTTGCCTTGTACCTCAGGACCACAATTGAGTTTTATGGGTTCCTTTTGTTTTCGTTTCGCTTATGACAGACAGCCATGTTCTTTAACAACTGTTTTTTTTGTTGTTGCATTTACATTTAGTTTTGATATATCTATTGAGAACTTCGCGTTTGAATATATTGTTCTAGTTGTAGTTATCCTGTGTTATACAATGAGCCGATCTGTGAAAATAAATAAGCTCGTACATTCGCATTGCATTTTGATTATTTTAAATTTGTTTTTAAAGAAATCCATAAACCAATTATTCGTAAGATTGCAAAATGAGCACTTAGTATTTTTTTAAATGAATAGAATAGTTCAAGGCCAAGATCGATCGTGCATCGACGTTTACTATTAAATTATTAATGATGTTTCACCCTTGGATTTAGCATACTACTAAGAATCCCTACTTTACATAATGTAGAAAGTTTCTACTGGCTTTTCTGTACTGTATCTGTATTGCGTAAAACATATTGAGCAATATATTAACTTAAGGTACACTTACATGAAACATTCGGCTAGCGAGGAACAGACTAGCAAACAATAACTATCTGTTGTTGCTATAAATTTTTTAGTTTCTGCCAGCTAAAAAATCGATTTGAAGTACTGAGGCACGCATTGTATTGCCACGTATTGATTGTAATGAGATATTTTGCCACGTATTATACTAAGATATGATTTTTATATCTCAGATATCTAAAAGCAAATAAGTTAATGAATTTTTGTACGGATGTAGTGAGAAAGCATTTTTAAAGCTGTTTTTATTTGAAAATGGACAAAGGTAATCAAAGTATACTTTACTAGTTTTTATTCAGAGAGGCAAAGCTGCAAATTACAAAATTCATGAAAAGGTGTTTGGTAGCACTTACCAATTAGATTAGATAACAAACATTAGCTAATATGATGGCTTTATAAAATTAATAAGATACTTTGGATTGGAGTTACTAACTCTAGGGAAATGTATAAAATATTGTATACATTTTCAAAGTTACTTTTATATTACTGAAGCTACATTATTTTGTGGCATTCTGTGTTAGGAAATTTAGGATTTGGAGGTTATTTAATAATTTGAAATGTTATAAAATTAGGGCGCATTAAATATGGGTTCACTAAGCAATTTTATTTGTGAATAATTATGCTTAGACTGAAATAATAATATGATGTGGTAGTACCTTTCCACAAGTTATTAAAACAATTCTCTCGCTATACATTAGTTTTTTCGCAACAGCGTCATGGGAAATGTGAATACCTACAGCTTAATACATCATTCTGCAAATGTTTAATTTCTAGGATTTACGGCTTGCTTATCAGGTATAGTACCGAGTACTTTCAATACTGCAAATATTTAATACTACCAAATTAGGAGTAGGAGTCAAAAGAGCCCACTATTTTACCAAAAGCGAAAAGATTAATACCTGTATACTTACACATAGGATTTAAGAATTTAAGCAGTGTATATTAGAAAATATAGATATAAGCATCTTTTCTGGTTCATTTGTTCAAAGCTCAAGATTTTCAGTTAGCAGGGCAATTTTTTCAGGATGACAATTCTACATTTCCTAAAATGTGTTATATTCCAAGTGTTCTGAATGACAGTACCATTGTGATTGTGTAATCAAATACACATCGCATGTAGGTGACTACTGTTGTTCTGCGGAAGCAGAAAAGATTGCCGGCTTCGATTTCAATTGGGCGACAACTAATTATCGTTTTCCTCACAATTTTATTGACAGCAACCTTAAGCCAAGCTTCCTTGAATGAAATGGAGTTATCATACTGACTATGAACAGCAGGCAGCAGAATGGCTTCGACAAAAAACATAGTTACAGAAAGAGTGGGCATTATCATATATCCTGGCATTGGAATTATGGAATTGAGAGAAATTGTGCTATAACAGCAAAGAACGTGGACGATGATTCCACAAAACGCTACAAAGGCAAGTACCCAGCGCATTATATTATTTATGCCTCTGTTTGTATACTGAATAATTCTGTAAATTTCGACAGCCATCATAGGATCATTTCTGAAATATTCTCTTATCATTAATACCATAGGACTGTCGGCATTTTCATGTGGATTATTATTATTACTGATAACAGTTATGCATTTGATGAATAACGTAATTCGATGCGATAGTACTGTAACCAAATATACTGCAGAAATGAGAGGTCCCCAGATGTAAATTGATGCAATTAAAATCATGCCTGTTGTTACAATTCGAGTTAATGGATCCCTCTGAAATTCTTCTGGAAAGTGATCGATCACAAATCTCCTGGCAGGATCCAAGTCTTCTGTGTAAGTCACATAGGAAAATCCGATTACTGTCGATATTGCAACCGGAAGGAGAAGTTTAAGTGCCCGATGGTAGGATTCGTCTTCTGTGTTTGTTTTAGCGACTTTTTTGCTTACCCCAAGTACGTTTTGGTTTACTGCTTCTAAAAAACCGTACACACAAATTGTAAACCGAAAGTTTTCTCAATTTGAAACATCAAAATTACGATCCAAAATGGGAAAATTATTTCATACTACGCAAAACAATTATTATTTGGTGCCTCTACTACTATTTAATATTACTACCAATGAATTTATGAGATTGTAAAACAAGTGACTGACCTGTGAATAGTTTGTCCAAGGCTATGAATTGGTTCATCATAAATATGAGTTCAGTTTCTTTTAAGAAGTATAGAATATTTATTAACCATCCCATTAGAGCAGACACGTAATAGAACACAAATTATTATTTGATAAGAAAGAAAGTTAGCTGTGGGAGATACTATTTGCAAAAACAAACGATATGTTATGTACAGGAGTATGATTCCTACAAGGTAGACACCAATGTAAAACCAAGCGTAGCCTTGCGAATGCTTTCGTCTAAAGCCCACCAACCCTTTTTCGGGGTAGTACTCAAAAGGACAAGCAAACAGAGCTCCAAATATTCGAAAACAATGATCCAGGTAATTTATGTAAGGTGTGGCCTCCATTCTCCTTTGGAAGTAGCGCTACCTACAGAAAGACTAATATATTTATCAAAGCTGCATAAAGTTGTGTTAAGAAGCTAAGTGGTGTGAATTAATACTTCATCTTAAGAATAAGTCAAAACTCGGAGCCCCTCGGAGCTTTTATATCATTAGCAACGCAATCGAATACTGACACAATATGAAACTTGTAGAAATTCTATTGGTCAGCTCAGGTTAAACTTAGCTAATAATAGGTTTCCGATAGTGCTTGTCTACTTACTACACAAATATTTAATAGATAATGTTATGGAATATTCTCTTATATAAATTAAATTTATTATCTGATAAAATGTAAAATCAGCGTGATAAGACATTACTTAGAAGACAATACGCCATTACTGAGGTACATTACCAAGAATTTGGATAATAATTTTTTAGATATAATAATTATTACATACTAAAATTTTGTAATTAAGAAGCATCTCACTGACCCACTAATCCAAGTCGAGCTGTGATCTTTGAAATTTTCAGGAATTTCTAAGTGTATTGGTAGGTAGAGGTAGATTTGCAAATTATGAGGAGCGATATATATGTCCCTGACTTACCAGTCCCGAATTTTATTGCGGTTTACGGCATTTTGTATTTATATTTAACAGAGAAAAGGTGGTGACAGTTGATAGAGATATAGATCATGACATCATTATCCTACGAAAAGGAATCACAGAAATTGGTACTGCTTTAAATACTCTACTACTATTGAAGTTGAGATAAGTTAACTATTATATTACGGTGCTATATTTTGCCGATTATTTGCACTTCAGACCCTAAGACTAATAGTTTCTACCCTTACTGTTCACATATTATGACAAACAGCAGAGAAGTTACTCTAAAAGTGGTAGCAAAGTCTATATAGGTACACAACATAAATGCTCCTACTATTTCTGACGACGACATTCTTACCAATTCTGACTGTTCATGGAAATTGATTATTTATATTCAAGTTTAATTGTAAGTTTTCCGTAATACAATTATTCTATTGTTCTAAACTGATATTTTTATGCTCTATCTTAAATTGATCAATAGTGCTGAGTTTTAGTGTGTGTGATGGATATGCTTAAATAATTTGAACTATAATAATAGAAAACCACAAATATTTGTCTTAATGCTTTATCGACAGATCCAAACGATGAAAGTTGTTATTGCACTTATAGTGAGGAATTTCTAATACGGTAATTAGCAATGCAAGTGATGCTCCGATTCCCAGTAGAAAAAAGGCAGGAACAATATCTTGAATATAAACAGGTCCCAGTAATGTGTTGCTAAACCGACATTGAAGGCTACCGAGATCATTTTCATAGTTTTGAAAATATCTTCCAGTAAACCCTTTTTCTATTAGCATAATGATTCTATGGAAAAGATATTAATCATTTAAATTGGAATTAGCAATTGTTATGAATTTTCATAATGTAGGCAATAATAACCTGTAATTAAATGGCTCTCGAAATTCAGAGCCCTTCTTTAGAGCTAGTGATGTTGGCAGGACTTTGTCCATCAGGGCAACCATACCAATGTTTCTGCAAATGAAGGCTTCAGTGTAATTTTGCCGTTTAATTTCACTGATAAACGCATTGCTGTATGTGATTGTAGAAACGGTCGGTTGTTCCAGAAGGTGTGTTATTTGATGATCTGAGTCCACTGTTAGTACTTCTTGGGGAAGATCAAAGTCATCTATGATTTTCTACCACATTTGATGCAGCAGGGAAACAAATGCATAAGAATTAATAATTTTGGTCTCGGTATTAAAAACTTAAATCATCAAGTTGCCTTATTACCGATAATATATCCTGGATTGGTTTACTCTGAACATGAACTGTAAATCTGTACTTGTAATGGATAAGATCATTGAATTTATTGATTGGAGATATTGGAACTGCAATAAAGGAGAGAATAGTAGACGCATACGCCATGTACACAACAATTCCCAGTAAAGCCCCACTTATGAATGCTATTCTTAACGAGGTCTGCTTCGGGGTGTATTGGCAAGCTGTAAAGTATAAAGTGAAAACAAATGAACGCACTGAGACAAAGGAATTATAGGTACTGTACATTGTACATCGTCAATTACTATTTATGGTATTAATAATGCCAAAAATTACTTTTTAAACCAATGAAAGCAATAATCCACCAAAGTGGACTGATTAAGGAATATTGATTGGATGCAAGCAGATTTATATTTGTAATTGCAATTGTTCCATATTTCTGTCTTCCCTCACACAGCGACATAAAATAAATTTTCACTTTCATAATTATAATTACAGCAATGAAAAACAAAATCCAAATTAGAGCCAGGCATAGCCATACGTATTTCTGTAATGGGTAGAAAAATGTATTGCGGATAGCTTTCAAGTTTGGCATTTGGAAATAAGCCATACACCTAAGCAAATATTAAACAAGTATTAGTGATATTGTTAAAGATATTATTGGTATGTGCATATGTTCAGTATCTGTATGTAGCATACTCTAACCGACTTTCGATAGTGATTATAGACACCAGATAAAGTTATGTAATTTTAAATATTACTCTACTTTGTGGTTGTCATTGGCTGGACAAAAGTTTGAAACGTAGCTCTCTCCACTGTCTGAACTTGGGAATATGTAGTGAAATCAGCATTCTGTAAAGCGACCGTAGCAGATAATTTGCTAACTAAAACCTTACCTCTGAAATGGAATTACTTATTGATTAAATGATTACCCAAATCACAAGTTGGCAAACTTACAACGCAGAATTGGCTATTTACCTGAAATTGAGAAGCTCTCTTAGATCCACATACACATCAGCATGTAGAGAATCGCTAAATTTCAAATTGGGATCTTCGCTTAGTAAGCCTTCCTTATCAAGAAAATTCCGAGAAACGCCACCCTAAAAAAATTTCAGACCATTCATCCAAGAATACAGTACAATTTATACTGAAAATAAGGTATGTATACTGAAAATATGTCAATAAGCCTACTTTGACAATTCCCTGCATAACAGCTCCATGAAAGTCTGAACGTCTTTCGACTTTGGATATTATGTGGTACTGAAGCATTTCATTCCAGTTGAGCACACCATTCCAAGATTCAAAACTGAAAACTTTTCGTGTAATTGGATTGCTCTCCGCTTTAATTTGATACATTTCCCAGATTTCCAATTTTCTTGCATTGTAAAAACATAAATAAAAGTCGCTAGCAATTGATAATTGTAGTTCCTTTTTAAAATGTGAAATCACTGTCTGGATTTCTTCATTTTGCCACACCTCAAATTTCGGAATCGCAACAATTAATAAAACGTAAGGTAAATGCTGTTGAACTTTTTTGATAATCTGAAATTTACAAAAGTTAGATCTTCATACTAATTCAATAAAATATGTTGATATAATTACTCACCAAGCTAAGTTCGCTTGTTCCATGAATCCGGAAGTCAGTCTTAATGATAATCGAAAATGAATTTGCAATTTGGTCTTGAATCAAAAGCTGCTGTAAACTGGAAGTATTATGACTATATACGACTCTAATTGACAAGAGGTTATCTGGAATGCCATTTAAGAATAAATCTGACAAATCACTCCAACTAATGTCATCAAACCCTGCAATTATAATTTGTAATAAAAGTTAATAATGTACGCTTTTGATAATATTTACTGGTAACCTGATAATAAGAGGCAGTTGGTAGTTGGTATATGTATATCTATTTTTATTAAGTGGGATTTTCGCAAATCTTAAAGTTTAAGGTAATAAGTGCAAGAAATTCTTAATTTTCCAGCATTTACACTTCAGACAGATTTAATTGAATGTCTTTAATTCTCATAATTAATACTTGCATTTAAACCTACATAAAATTGGATCTATCAATTACTACAAGTACTTCAAAAGATTTTTGCTAATTCGGCTAAGCAAAATGCTAAGTGAGATGAATATCAATGCTCACCATGTGCTTTAATTAAAAGGACAGTTATATCTTTCACTTGGCATTCTACCATTATTAGGAACAAATTCCAGGTCAATATTTTTATCTTTAAAATAAAAAAGAATCCAGAATTCCAAGACATATGGTTACTCTTTATGGTTACTTGCAGTGTTAGTGTTTCTCTTAAAATGATAGACTAGTCGTAGAAAGCGTTCCACGACTATT
This sequence comes from Yoshiicerus persimilis, assembly GCA_020352615.2. Taxonomy (NCBI): domain Eukaryota; kingdom Metazoa; phylum Arthropoda; class Collembola; order Entomobryomorpha; family Tomoceridae; genus Yoshiicerus; species Yoshiicerus persimilis. Next base: position 51,005,151 of record CM036940.2, read on the forward strand.
TCTTATGCTATGTTTTATTGAACATGCATTAAATAAACGATTTTCCCAAACATGTCATTATCCATTATGTCGTTGTACATAACAATAAGTTTAGGAGACAAAGGTATTGACAAAGCATCTTAAATTGATTTTTTACAATTGAAATGAGCTTCAAGGCTTTCCTTAGAAATGGGTTTTCATTAAAATAATAAAGGAAATATTAACCGAAGAAATATTTATCATCTTCTACTAAAAATGCAGTTGTCCAGCACAAAGTAATTGGGCATCCTTTCAAAACTTTCACCTTATGAGTTGCAGGGTCTTAAATATGCTTGCATATTACACACATTGTCAAGGTATTAACTTATTATGTGCATTTAGTTAAGGTAGGTACTCAAAAACTTTCTTATATTCTTTTACTGAATACAATATTTATTTGCAATTTGTAACATTTCCAACAACTGGATATGACATTACATTAAAGGACTTTCAAATACCTTTAAGTTATTTTATTTATTAAGTTATATTTCGTTGCTACTTAATAGTACTTAAACATGTTCAGTTGTTACTATTCATTGTCGGATGTGGCAGATGTCAGTGGTGATCCGGTGAATTAGGAGTGCGTACTGTCAGATAAAGTGTGTTTACTCATTAACTGTCAGTATCATTCTAATACGTCGTCTTACAAATTGTACACACATTGACTACTTCTCTCAAAATAAACCGAATACCTTTTACTTATGAAAACATATTTTGAAATACATGAATATTGTCGGATATTGAATTAGGTCTTTCACAAATTGTATCATTCTTATATAGGAATTATAAGAATTATCATCATAGCGTGTCAACAACATTGCAAAGCAAGGAAAGTGTATAGCACAAAACTGTGCTTCGTATTCTAGTTCGTCCTACTCGTAATAGTACTTGTTCGCCAAATTATTTGCAATAATTATCAGTACAAAAATATTACGCTTAAAAATATATAAATAGATACAATTATGCTAGTCCAATGTACAATGCTAGACTAGCTTCCAATTCGTAATACTTAGCATGAAAACCCATGTTTAGGTGTGTCACACTACTACAAATGCACCACCAATAGTTTGATTTCATAAAATTATTTTTAGAACAATTCTTAATTATATATAATATGGTTTGTATTGCCATAAACTTCTTGATGGGAGGAAACCAATGTAGCCATTATAGATGTAGACTAAGCCAAACTACAATAGAGTGTCATACTACAATATACTAGTACAATATAGTACAATATAGCGCAATAAATAAAAATTTATTATTTTTATTGGAAACAAGGAATTTACTCTTTAATATCTGTAAAATATTTTTTAAATATTATTTGATCAAAACTCATAATAACGTAGTATTCACTAAGATGCCTTGACAATGTATTTTCTCTAACCTAACCGGGTGATGACTTACGGTGTTTGAAAATTGAATTTGACCACAAATAGGTGGGAAATATTTAATAAAAAGTACCTACCATAGATTACAAACCCAATGCTTGGAAATGTACACGTTCATCCCCATTTGTCGTGTCATTCATTTCTAAAACAAAGTAAGTCATTTCTCGGTTACCAGATACGTGTTGAAGACCAAGATGCTGTCATATACTTACATTGGGTCAATGATAGCCGATAAAATTATTTCAACAGTTTAGTAAATAACATTTAATCATCGTAAATAGGCAACCCATTATGCGAATATCGGGTTTATCTTCACTTTAATTTTTTACGAAAACAAAGCGGGTGCTTTATTACAGGGAAATGTATTACCTTTCTCTTTTGGGAATCCAGCTACTATTGAATTATTGAAATACTATTGAAACAAAAATAGCCTGAAGACTCGACCTGGGAGCTTAAGTTATACTTTTGACCTCCTAATAGTAGGGTTTTAGTTAACCTCATCCTACAATGCATATTTGCATGCAAGCTTAAAATACATTTACGAATTTTGTACTTATATAAATTCTAATAACTTGCTTGTATTACAGTTGATAAAGCTAAATTGGATACACAAATCAATATTTACATAAGCAATACTTTCAACATATTTCATCCCCGAAGCTGCTGTAGTAAATAGTTTTGAACATACTTGGAACAGTTATAGTATAGTAAGAGTATGCTGAATGCTGTAGTACTTAATATAATGTATAGTGTATAACTTAGTATAATAAATTTGCTTATTTGCGATTTCTCACAAATCTAGATGAATAAACTCTAAAGGTCTCTATAAGCAAGCCAACTGAGAGAAACTCTGTCGACCGTTAGTCACATGGTAAAGACTGCCCTGTGTAAAGTGCCTACTCAAAATTTCAGCTTTTGATTTCTCCAAAATTTTGAAAATGGGACTAGTTAGCAAAATTTGGCCCCCAGATATCAAACAAGCAAGTTATTCTGATAATTTACAAAACTTAAAAAAATTTTTTAACAAATATTTGAGGCCGTAGGAGCCATTTCAAAACGGACTTTAAAGCATAGAGTGACTACGAGATTCAGACATTTAGGGTGCGGTAGGGCCTGGCTGATAAAATCCATCACCCCAGCTGTGAAGCTACACTAGCGCCAGCCCCTAGCTAAGCTTCCTTATAGGAAATGAGTGAAAAATCCTGTATTATGTTCTGCTAAATGTGTTTTGTGTTTCCTATAATATTTAGTAAGTTAATATACAAACATTAAAGCAATCAATAAAGTATTATTATTCTTATAAAATAATATTGTACAAGGCTTATAGTATTATCTAGTTTAAAGGAAAACTACGTTCTAAGACAGTAAATCCTTCTACAATTAAAGTTTAGTCCATTAGATTACTTTCATTGCAACCCTGACCAAAGATTATTAAATACCAATACCTAGGGCCTTTATAACAGCATTTGCTAAATAAATGATTAGCAAACTTTGCTTGACTATTTGCGACTTAGAGAAATATTCTGGCAGCGTACATGGTCAACACTCAATAGTTAAAAATACTGACAAAAGTATGCTAAATCAATTCCGACAACTTTCTATATATATACATTACTAAGGTATACAACTGCAATGATCGCGTATAATTGATAAATTGACTTGACGTGACAGTAAAAATTATTGGTTCTTATAACCAATGTGGTTCCTTAAGAGCAGTTATTTAGTTTTTGTTATTTCCTGACCACATTAGTCTTTCGGTGTACCCAAATAACTTTGAATTCATTTTGAATTTTACGAAGAGCGAAATGTAAAACTCAAATTTTTAATTTTGAACTACATCCGTAGATGATACAAGCAATATTATTCTATTTAGCTCACTGCCATGACCCATGTTGGGGAATGGGTTATTAGTTATTATACATAGTGAGGACAGACTTGGTAGCTTCTGTGGCTCATATTTCGGCCTTGTTTATTCATAGGGAACATTTTATCAGCAAAAGGGGAACAATAATTGTAAACTGTTTTCTTAGGGTTTTAGTTCTTCTAGACAGGTAAACAGGCATATAGTAGTCTTTTAAAAAGAGAAATTACTTATTCCATTATGTCGTGTAATCATGTTAGAATGTCATATTGTCGTATATAATAATAATGTTATTTATAATAATGTTATTTTTCGCTTATTTACATATAGCTATTAATCCTTTGAGCTTTACTTTAAATACATTAGGTACATTAGTAAATTACCCATACTACGTATTCCGATTTCAACAAGGATACAACCTAGGAAACTGCGGCAGGTTACCAGTCAAACGGATAGGAAATTCTATGGAACAGGGCATTCACTTTTTATTTAGCAAAGTGGTCTGCTGTATTTTGATGACCACCAATGTATACACTTGATTTATGTGTTTACATTATCAAAAAGTACTTTGTTGGCTCTGTCTGGAGGTCTCCAGGCTAGGCACTGTTGAAAAACCAGGTATTTTTCGGATATAAGTACTAAAGGGGCGCCTAATTATCTCAGCATTCAATATTCAACCTAAATAATTTTAGTATCTACAACTACACGGTTATCATAACAAAACTATTAATAAGTAGGAATACAAGACAGTGGCCACAGTGGATAACAGGCTGACATTATCTGTCCCTGAAAGGGATTTGCCTTTACCACTAACTAAAAGGAAAAATACGGTCCAAAATGATAACAAAAAATTATAATAGAGCATTCCGCTGTCTCACTGCAATAAATTTAAAATTGATGGTAATTTTGCCATTCGATAAGATTCCTCCAGGCCCTGTGCACTGGACACCTTACACTAAAAGCAAGAAGAAAATGTTTCGGTGGCTTTACAAAGTTGTGCTAAACTTTCTGTTCTCCATGTACTTCACAATTCGCCTCATCGTCGAGCTCTACTCACCAACTCCTGACCTGAAAGCCAGTCACGTAATCATGTTCATCTTCTTTGCTCTCTGCACATGGATTGTCAATGGCTTCACTTTCACTCTACTGTGGCGAGGGGAAGAAATCGTTAATCTGAGACAAAATGTTCAGAGTTTGGAAATAAAATGGAAGAGTAAGTTAGGATTTAAATACATAAAAGAATTATACCCTCTTATTTTTCTGTTGGTTGCTGGTTATGCTTTGCTTGTCCTACTCACCTATTATAAAGAAATACTAGAATGCGAACTATGAAAATTCAAACTAAGCAAATGGTTTTATTATTGACATGCAACGTAAGACAATGAAATATGAATAAAGCATAAAACAACTATTTTATCGTTCATTGTGAGTTTTATCTTGCAAATGAAGTAGGTTCAACAAAGCTTCGAAAAACATTTAACTTTAATGCATTTATTGAACTTCTTAATCTTTTAGCTTTCTTTTCACAATATCATCCTGAGGTATTGAAAGGACCCAGATTCGACATCATCGGAATCGGCCTCTGCTTATTTTTTCCAGGAGCATTCTTCACCACCCTACTAATGACAGCATTCGCCATTTGGTATCCGCCCAGTCCATATCGCAGACTGGTAAGCGACGTATTCTCAACCACTATCATGAACACAGGGCTAGGACAACTGGTTTTTGGCTACATCTTCTTCGTGGAAACGATATTCGTTGCCCTCGTGGTTTTCTTCTACGTAATGGACACTGTCATATACATTCAATGGGTGGACCTTTGGGTATAAACATAGATTATTTGCTTATATCTTATTTTTAATTTTTTGGGAGGAATTATAAAGAATAAAAAGAGACGTTATTAAAGGTTGGCCACGTCACCAAGAAAATTCCTCAGTATTTGACGAGCGAACAGAGTGCCGAGCTTTCCGTGCCAGAGAGGATATCATTAATAGCCTATGTACAGAATTTCTACAAGTCACACACCATTCTGAATGTGATGGTGAGCCTACGAAATATTATTTTTTAATTGTTGATTTCACTATATGTATTAAGAGGAGCTGCCTTAAATAGGCCTTTTAAATAAGGTACTCCACACTGAATAAGCTAAGCATCCCCATGAAAATTCACCAGACAGCCTCTTTAAATAAGCTAAGTTGAAAAGATTTGTGAATTTTTCCCGGGTATTAGCCATAGTACTTCAGTTTTACGGAATGCATCATAAGTACTTTAAAGCAGCTGAAATTACATCTTATTTGTTAATAACTTTTCATAAAACCTTTACGTTAAATTTCAGGTGAATGCCCACGCTGTACTTGTTGCACCCCTATTTCTCTCAGTGGCCTTGGTGCTCACTCTAGTTGCAATGTACGCCTCCCTCAAAATGTACACAAAAATTCCAATGCCCTTCTACCTTTCATTTCCCTTCTTTTCGATTATCCTTGTTTTCATGGAAGCTGCCATGATTCCTCAGGGTGCAAAAATGAATGAGACGTCAAAGAAGTTCATGAACAACTGGCAGAGATTTCATGATGTTACTTTCTTGAAATGGCTAAAAGGATGCAGACTTCTCAAAATTGGTATCGGTCCTTTCTTCTATTTGGTACGGTCCACCACTTTGACATTCATAGCCATACTGGTCGAAAATTTAATTAACTTGCTACTTACTATTTAAGTTTACTACCATCCCCTCCCCTCATTTGCATAATTCTTCTAAAGACGTAAGATTGTATTAAGAATTTCTAGTGGTGTATTGTATTCTATGTCTATATAAAGGAAGTATATTCCATTAATGCTAAAAACAGTTGCATTTTTGCACATGGTGTATAAAGTAAGTATAATATAATGTATCTGCGTATGCAAAATTTGAGACACTCTGGCAAATAAAAGGTACCTAATCCTAGTTGCTTATGCAAATTAATTTCTGTCATCGTAAAATGACGGTTTAATGCAGTGGTCATGTCTCATTGTAATTGCTATAATGAAAAATGAAAAAATCTCAAATTGTAAAAATTCTATTGGCCACAAGATGTTATCAGGAAATCCATAGTCATAATTCTTAAATACAAATATTCATATTATGGATATGAGTTGAGCATCCAATTATTGAGGGTCCTCTCAAGGGTACTTTGTTCCCTGAATTTTGATATTATTCTTTGCTTGATAAATAAACAGATTTCAACTCTTGCTATTGACCAACTTTTCGAATGCGTAAGACTTTTTTGAAATCTTTTATTGAGGAGGAAATGCCTACATCCACTTCCATAACTGCATCACAAAACTTAAACTTTAGAGTACTTAATTGCCTATAATGGATGCATTCGGATTCGTTCTACTTTATTCTCAATTTTTACAACTAAACAAAATTTAGTGATGTTTGCAAGTATGTTTATTTGAGGAACGATCATAGCCGATCCAAGAACTGCGAACTGAATTTACAATCAGGAAATACATTAGGTTAATAGATTAAAAGATCGCCAACTTACATTACATTTAGTGCTATTTATAATTATGTTTCACAGTAATTGTCATTTAGTTCACCTACATTTCATTGATGACTTTGACTGTCTAAATATTCATAACTCTTTTTAATTTCTGTGGTCAGTGGGCTTAACAATATATTATTATTGTTCTCGTTTTTAAGTACGACTAATATTAAAGGGAGGTAGCATTTCCCTAGACCGATTTGAGTTAAGTTGTACACCAAACTAATTCCGAATTTGATTTTAAAATGCAGAAAATATTCTAGATAAAAAATATATATCTCACTGTGCCCCTTATCGCTATCCTCCTAACATTCGGTTTGCTCCAAAACAATTGTATTAGGAACTGTTGTAAGACAGAAATTCTGATTCTGGTTTAGTATTTTGTCCCACAGCCGAGTTCGGTGCTCCGATGCAGATGCAGTATTTGAACTCCCAGGGGTCTGCTCTTATATTTAGCCACGCGGAATATATATTTGCCTACTATTGGGAAGTGAATGATCAACTTATTTTAATGCACACAAGCTCCAATTAGTTGAATAAATCCTGCCTTTCCTATTTTTAAACTCTTTTTTTAAACAGTGATTAGCCAGTTTGACTGTACTTCGCTTATATTCATGAACTTACATAAACATCATAACTTTCGTAGGCACATTGTTTACAACACGCATTGAATCATATGCTTTTAAAATTGTCCCATTTCACAAATGAATTTTTAAACAATCAATGGTAAATCAACTCTAAAGTGAGTGAAGCTCAATAAAAAGTGAGTGCAAAATCTTGTATTGTACAATCTACCTATATTGAAGTAATGTGTATTGAAATATAAAGTAGTAAATATACAGCATTAAGGAAATAAATATGAGCTTTTGAAAATAATATTATTATTGAGAGAGCTTTTCAGGTAAGCTTAGAATAAACCTATGCTCCAACATTGTAAGTCGCTCTACAAGTTTAGTCCATGAGAATAACTTACTTTATTGTAACCTAGATCAAAGATTAACGTTTTTGCTAAAATGTGAGTACGTATATAACTTATATCTTTAAGAAATTATAGCATTAGAGCGCTAAATAAATAAATCATTGGCAAGGTGTACGTTGTTTAACTATAGGTGGATCAAAAGAAATACTCTGACTAGATATGCTCAATACTTGCAATTCCTGGTATGCGTTCAATGCGTTGTTTGGCTTGGACAAAAGCAATTCGACTATGTTTATGTATACCTGGGCAATTTTACTACGGAACGGCAAATATTGGTTCTTATAGCCGATCTAATTCAGTTCCAAACTAATTCAGCTATTTAGTATTTATTATTTCCTGACCACATTTGTTTTACTGTTACCAAAAAGTCGCAGATACTTTAAATTTTTTTGAATTTTATGCACCAATTTTCAATTTTGTCCGTTTTTCATAGACAATTGCCTGGAATACGTTTTACCGTCTCCCAATGTACCCTGATTGGGAGTTGGTGATTACCATCCTGGAGACAGATAGTTTATTAAATGGTTTGGTACAGTTTTTATGGTTCATAATGCCACACCACTCGATGCATGGCTAGCATGTGGAGCTATCTTGAGTTTTTATTAGAGTTTATATGTAGGTCTCATTTTAAGTTCTTATATACCTGTAATCTTTTAAAGGGAAATAACCTATTCCAATAATATTATTTTTCACCTATTTACATATATAGTAATGTAGTAGGCAGGCATTGCCTTTTATTTTAAATACACTACTTACATTAGCATATGCTTACTGCTATCTTACTTAAAAGTTGTTGTTCATCCGGTATATTCACAATATGTATTACAACATGGGCATAGACATAACCTAATTTAACCTATGTAAGTACACCATGTTTACGAGTCAAACAGAAAGTTAAACTATTGTAAAAGAAAAACATTTACGCTTCATTTACCAAAGTGGTTGCATTTACGTCAATAAAGAAAACTATATAAATACTAGTTTCATGTGCTGGCGTTCTCCAAAACCTGCTTTCTCTATTTGGAATTATCACAGTCTATTAGGTCTCCAGGTCAGGCACTGTGAAAAGTAGGACGTTTTTCCAAAAGGGAACACATCTCACAAATTGGAATCGGGTATATTATAGGACCCATGTAATTACAAATTGCCTGCTATTTAATATTTGGTCTAAATATTATTATTATTGACAAAGTAATGGAGCTCTTCTTTTTCCATTGCTACCCTGTAGATACAAAACTGTTGATAAATAAATATAGAAAATATTGGTTATAGATTGGGTATCATAGGCTGACATTATCTGTCCCTGAAGAGCATTTACTTTTACCACTGTCAAAAAGGAAGAAAACGGTCCATAATGCTAACTAAAAATTACAATAGAGCATTCCATTACCTCACTGAAATAAATTTAAAATTTATGGTAATTTTGCCATTCGATAAGATTCCGCCAGGTCCTTTGCAGTGGACGCCTTACACGAAAAGCAAGAAGAAAATGTTTCGGTGGCTTCTCAAAGTTGTGCTCAACCTTCTCTTCTCGCTGTACTTCACAATTCGCCTTATTGTCGAGCTCTACTCACCAACTCCTGATCTGAAAGCAAGTCACGTAATCATGTTCATCCTTTTTGCTCTCTGCACATGGATTATCAATGGCTTCACTTTAACTCTACTCTGGCGAGGGGAAGAAATCGTTATGTTGAGACATAATGTTCAGAGTTTGGAAATAAAATGGATGGGTAACGTAAGCTTTTACAGAGAAGGGCAGAAATCACGCACCATAGGAAAATTGTTTAAGAGGCATTTCCAAGCATCTACTTAAGGTCACTTCCCTATGGTGCGTGACTTAGGCCCTTCACTGTATAATAAAACTCATATCTTATTCCTTATTGGCTGTTGGTTACTTAAATTATATTAGGGTTAAACAAAGTTGATTATTCATGGTTTCAAATGACTCAGGTATTACAAATAAGTACTAGCACGAAAATGGAACAAATGCAAAATAAAGTAACAAATGAAGTAGGTTCAATAACTTCGAAAAAATTGCACTTTTAATGCATTTATTTCTTATCCTTTCAGATTTCTTTTCGCAGTATCATCCTGAGGTATTGAAAGGACCCAGATTCGACATCATCGGAATCGGCCTCTGCTTATTTTTTCCTGGAGCATTATTCACCGTCCTGCTAATGACAGCTTTCGCCATTTGGTATCCACCCAGTCCATATCGCAGATTGGTAAGCGACGTATTCTCAGCCACTATCATGAACACAGGACTTGGACAATTGGTGTTTGGCTACATCTTCTTCATTGAATCGGCATTCGTTGCCCTCGTGGTTTACTTCTACGTAATGGACACCGTCATCTACATTCAATGGGTTGATTTCTGGGTGCAAATTTATTTGTGTAAAACGTTTAAAGTTTGAAAGTTGCATTTCTTTTATTTGAGGCTTTGAAGGTCTTGAGTTTGGTTAATTTTAGATCAAAACAATTATAAATTGCATAATTAAATTTAATAAAATTGAATAGGTTGGCCACGTCACCAAGAAAATTCCTCAGTATTTGATGAGCGAACAGAGTGCCGAACTTTCCGCGCAAGAGAGGAAATCCTTAATTGCCTATGCACAGAATTTCTACAAGTCGCACACTATCATGAATGTGATGGTAAGCTACAAAATATTATTTTATTTTAATTAATTGATTTTGGTATTTCCGAAAGGCACTGGATGCCAGAAATCTTTCTGGCTATATTTATTAAGAGGAGAAAATAGCTAACTTTCAACTAACCATTTTCATAAGGTACTCCAAACTGAAATGGTTAAACATCTCCATGAAAATTCACACGACAATCTCTTTAAATGAGCTAAGTTGAAAAGATTTGTGAAATTTTCCCGGGTGTTTAGTCATATTTCAGTTGGAGTGCCTTCTAAAAATGGTTAATGCAAGATGTAATAAATATTTTTTAAATTACATCTAATTTGTTGGTGACATTTATTTTATTCATTTAATAAACCTGGACGTTTAATTTCAGGTGAATGCTCACGCTGTTCTTGTTGCACCTCTATTTCTCTCAGTGGCCTTGGTACTCACACTTGTCGTAATGTACGCCTCTCTCAAAATGTACACAAAAATTCCAATGCCCTTCTACCTTACGTTCCCCTTCTTTTCGTTTATCCTTGTTTTCATGGAAGCTGCCATGATTCCTCAGGGAGCAAAAATGAATGAAACTTCTATAAATTTCATTAACAACTGGCAGAGATTTCATGATGTTACATTTTTGAAATGGCTGAAAGGATGCAGACTTCTCAAAATTGGTGTCGGTCCTTTCTTCTATTTGGTACGCTCCACCACTTTGACATTCATAGCCATACTAGTCGAAAATCTAATTAACTTGCTACTTACCATTTAAGTTTACTACCATTCCGTAGTATTCCTTCCTTTATTTGCATAATTCTACTAATTCAAAAGCACATAGATTGTATTAAGAATTCCAAATCATGTCTCTTAGTCAGCAATATATAATATAATAATGATATTAATGTAATAATAATAAAAAATAATATCATAACAATATAATATCTAACTGCTACATTATGCATAAAACATACATTAATGTAAAAGTATCCAAACTAATATTAATGCACACAGATAATTTTTAAACTACTTATGCGAACTATCTTTCGGAAAATGATGACCTCAAGCACCGAATATACCTGAATGTAATTGCTGCAATGAAAATTGCAGTCAAGAAATCTCAAAATAGAAAATTTCTATTGACCACAAAGTTGTAGATTATGATGTCAAGGAATCCAAATTCTAATTTTTAGATACCAATCTTCATATTATGGATTTGCACCGTATACCCAACTATTGATGGCACTTGATTGTTCCTCTATATTGATAAATAAAATTCAAATGTCAGTATTATTGCCACAATGTTTTAAAATTTTGCATGAGACTTTTATGAAGTCATTCATGAAGGAGAAATTTCCCACATACAGTTCCATCACTATCACTATGTGCATCCCACATTCGAAACTAGAATTTCTTGCTTCATCCGGATTCATTGTATTTTATTCTCAATATTTTAAAATAAAACATTGTTCTTTTTCAAGTTTTTATTTTCTTGTCGATGTGACCATCGGTCTTTACAACAATACGTCATGTGGGGTGATTTATGTTTGGGATGATTTTGTGTGGGATGATAAGCTTGCCGGGGTGATTTTAGTTGTGGGGTGGTAAACGTGCGGGGTGGCTTTCGTGTGTTACGACATACAGAGTCTGCCCATTCTAAATTGCATGTGCTGCAGATACATAAATAGGGAACGTTGAAAAACCAATAATATACTTAAACAAAATCTTATAATAAAATAATAATAGTTAACTATATTTTACGTGAAGGATATAAAATATATTGGAAATATCACAATTAAGCATTCTATATAATTTTGTTAAACTGTACAATTTATTACATACAGAATTACTACAATAAATATTACGATTTTTTCTTAGTTATTGAGACGGTCTGTGCTGTGTAGTAGTTGTGCCTTGGCTTTCTCCGTTATGTCCTTAGGTTTCTTGTATTTCAGTTCACAAATAATATTCAACAGTAACTTTGTCATAAACAATGTATGGAATACCATATACATTGTTGCACACTAACCATTAGAAAGATTCTCGAAAGATCTAATTATTGTAAACAATAGATTGTGAGTAAAACGACTTTCTCTACGTAAATGACTACCGTGTCAAATAAACTTTCCTAAGATTCCAATGTGTGCGACTGCAGTTATTATTGGCTTTGTTGAATAACTTTAAAAATGCGTTACCAAATGTCGCACTACTTTTGCTTTTAGGTCCTCGATGTATCAATCTCAGTTTACTCTTAAATTTATTCGGTGTCAGCTTAAAGTATGCTAATGCTATATAGGTGGAGTATTATTGGGTTGTTTGCTTCTCAGCTTAGAGTAATCTTCATGTAATTCCACATTTTATGAAGCATTAATTTTCGTAAATGCAATACGGAAAAATATTTTGGCTCTTCATAAACCATAGGCTTCGTATAATAAGCTTATTAACCACTAGACTTCACCAAAATTAAGAAGTGGTTGCGCATTAACTTTCACTCTTATGAAAATCCTCTGAAATGTTGACAAAAAATCATGAAAGAGCGTTCTACTTGCTTTCTGTAGTAAACACGAAATTGATGGTGGTTTTGCCATTTGATGGGATTCTGCCCGGAGTTTTGCAGTGGTCACCTTACACCCAGAGCAAGAAGAAAATGTTTCAATGGCTTCTCAAAGTCCTACTCAACTTTCTATTTTCCCTGTACTTCACAATTCGTCTTGTCGTCGAACTATTCGTCCCCACTCCGGATTTGAAAGTACATCACCTATTTATGTTTCTCCTATTCGCCTTTTGCACTCTAATTACTGATGGCTTCACTTTCACACTTCTTTGGCGAGGCGAAGAAATGCCAAGTTTTAGACGCAATGTACAACTCATCGAAAGGAAATTAATGGGTTAGTATTACTATATTGTTTTCATTTTTATACCGACTTTCATCAAAATCAGAGAATATAAACTTTTCATGTTTGAAAAAGGATAAAAAATAATTTCAGTAAAATCTGATTTTGGTGAAAAAGGGTGTAAAAATGTAATAACATTGTGTAATATTTAAAAATAAAATTTTTGCAGTAAAATATCAAATACCAGCTTTTATGGAGATTTTTTTAACCTTCCTTGATTTTTCCCAATTTTTATGGTTTTTTATGTAAACGATCCTGAATGTAGTGAAGAACTCGGCTTCAATATAATTCAATTTCATTAGCATTAGAAAAGCAACCTGCAACTATCGTCAAATCTTCTAAGCAATATTGACCTATAGTGCCTGCTAAAAGCAACAGATTCACATTTCGACTCGCTTCGACTCAATAAGACTGCTTCAAATGCCAAATCCGCATTTCGACATAAAATCACTACTAGAAATCGAAAATACTCATTTCGACATAAAATAATGACTAGAAATCAAAAATTTCGACATATAATGACTGCTTAAAATCAAAAATTCGTATTTCGACATAAAATGACTGCTTAGAAATCAAAAATTCCCTTTTCGACACTAAATGACAGCTTAGAAATCAAAAATTCCCATTTCGACCCTACATGACTGCTTAGAAATCAAAAATTCGCATTTTGACATATAATGACTGCTTAAAATCAAAAATTACCATTTCGACCCTAAATGACTGCTAGAAATCAAAAATTACCATTTCGACCCTAAATGACTGCTAGAAATCAAAAATTCCCATTTCGACCCTAAATGACTGCTTAGAAATCAAAATTCTCATTTCGACCGTAAATGACGGCGTAGAAATCAAAAATTGCCATTTCGACCCTAAATGACTGCTTAGAAATCAAAAATACGCATTTTGACATATAATGACTGCTTAAAATCAAAAATTACCATTTCGACCCTAAATGACTGCTTAGAAATTAAAAATTCTCATTTCGACCGTAAATGACGGCGTAGAAATCAAAAATTGCCATTTCGACCCTAAATGACTGCTTAGAAATCAAAAATACGCATTTTGACATATAATGACTGCTTAAAATCAAAAATTACCATTTCGACCCTAAATGACTGCTAGAAATCAACAATTACCATTTCGACCCTAAATGACTGCTAGAAATCAAAAATTCCCATTTCGACCCTAAATGACTGCTACCAATCAAAAATTGCCATTTCGACCCTAAATGACTGCTACCAATCAAAAATTGCCATTTCGACCCTAAATGACTGCTAGAAGTACTCAATCACCATTGCAATTCAAAATGATTGCTAAAAGTCCCAAATCACTATTTGACCCAAAATGTCAATTTCCAAAAGTCAAAAATCACCATTTGGACCCAAAACATCACTTTACAGAAGTCAATATCATAATTTTGACTCATAGCTCCTACTACTTACTAGAAACCAGAAATCAGTGTTTTACAACCTATCTACCGAAAAGATGAACTATGGAGTTCAAATAACCTTGATAAAATTCGGTGGTTAAGGCCCCTGACAGAGCATATTTTCGTAAGTTTTTAAGAAAAACTCCAATTTTAAAAATTGTATTTCGAATTTCTCTTAAACAAAAGAGACCTCATTTCTAAAAACTTCAAAATAAGTTTAGAAATGCTTGAATTATGAGAAAATATTTTTTTCTGAATTTTAAAGTAGCGCACTCTGGCACTTTTTTTTCTTAGAAGTTGACCTCCATGTATTTAAGTAGCAAAAGTGCACTTACGGAAGATTTTTTATCTCCGAAACAAAAGAGACCTCATTTCTATAACTTATGTCAGACCTTCCTAAGATGTCCATGTACCTCCCATAAAAATTTGGTTATCCTAAGTTAGCGCACTCAATGCGATAATTTGGGCCTAGTGAAAGGCCAGTAATAAGATAATCTTCTTTACGAATATTAAAGATTATAATTAATTGGTTGAATTTTATATTTTTTAGTAATACGTAATGTTAATTTCGAAAAGGATTCTCATTTACTGCGATCTAAATAAAAGTTTTATAAAATTTTAGGCTTTTACTCAAAATATCACCCGGAGGTATTGAAACCATCTCGATTTGACATCATCGGGATCTGTCTCTGTTTATTCTTTCCCGGTGGAATTGTGACAATCTTGCTAGTAACTGCATTTGCCATATGGTATCCTGGTAGTCCCTACAGACGATTGGTGTCCGAGTTATTCTCGGCCCACATCATGTCAACTGGATTCGGACAGCTGCTATTCGGCTACGTCTTCTTCATTGAAGCGGCATTTGTTTCCCTCGTGGTTTTCTTCTACGTAATGGACACGGCCATATACATTCAATGGTCCAATTACTGGATTAGTCATATAACCAATCGAATTCCTGAGTATCTGTCCAGTGAACAGGGTGCTGAGTTATCCCCAAAAGAAAGAAAATATTTGCTGGCTAATGTCCAAAATTGCTACAAGTCACAGTTCATACTTAATACAGTGATTAATCAACATGCAGTAATTGTTGCACCCCTTTTTTTCTTTGTTGCTCTCGTTCTCACTCTCATTTTACTCTACGCCAGTCTCACAATGTACTCAAAAATTCCAATGCCCTTCTATCTTGCGTTTCCTTTCTTTTCAGTCATACTTATCTTAATGGAAGCAGCCCTAATTCCTCAGGGAGCCAAAATGAATCAAACATCCAAAAAATTTATAAGAAACTGGAAAAGGTTTCATGATTTTGCATTGAGAAAATGGCTGAAAGGGTGCAGACTTCTCAAAATTAATGTAGGTCCTTTCTTTCATTTGGAACGGTTGACTACATTGACATTCATGTCAATCGTATTCGAAAATTTGATTGATCTACTAATAATGGTCTAACTACCAACAGTCAATTTGTTTACATAAAATACAGTTCGCTCTAAAATAGATGCATTATAGAAATTCAGAAATTCTGATTTCTGGTCCCACAATCCAAGTCGATGTTTACAAAGCTAGTATTTGCACTTCCCAAATGCTTTTCTGTACTTATAATTTTCAAAAATCTTACTACCTTTCCTTAATTCCATGACATGTCCCTGGATTAAGCATATTTCATTTATCCAATCTACTTGAATATCCTTTCTTTACAAATAGGTACGGCATAGCTTTCATTAGACAACGGATCACATCCATACTTATTTGGTATTTACCTGAAATTGTATATCTAGTAATAATTTAATGGTGGATACGCATCTACATATTCATTTTCATTTTTATAAACATGCACATTTTGGATATTGATACTTTGATACATTAATAGTATAATAATACTGATTAGACTAGGTTGATTAGATACATATAAATATTAGACCCAAATTGAGTGTATAATTACCAAAATGTACTTACAGTAAGGGGTTTCAAGCAAAAAAGAAAAGAAAGAAAAGTGAAAAAGTTGAATAAGAAAAAAGTAACTTTTTCTGCTTTTCGAGTGAACGCACTGGTCATATTAAAGAAAAGCCCAAAAAACCTGTAGGTGTAGTAGTAGCAATACGGAGTAGATGGGGAAACTCTGTGTTGCCTAGGGGGAGCCGACCCCTGAATAGGCGACCCCTTAAGCAATGATGTGCGTGATTTCCGTAAGTGGGGTGCATCCCATGAGATGCCATGGGATGCCTCCCACTGCCGACCATTCAGATATTCAAAGAAAAGCATACGGATGAGGAAAATAAGCATGTAAAATGCTGCTTTAATTTGAGCACAAGAAGTAGAGTAAGAAAAGTAGTGACGCATGCTCAGGAGAAATTTATTTCGAGCAAAATGAGAAAAAAGACAAATGAGAAGCATAAGAGAAGAAAGAGAAAAAGCTTTGAAACCCCTTAGTAAACATAAACATATGCTTCATCCCTATTTTAAAAGTATTGCATGGATTTGCACATTATTACCTAAACATATACTGTACATATTGTTCGTGTATTCGTGCATTAGTAGTAAATAATAAAAGATAATATATGACATTTTTTACGTAAATTACTGTTACCAATGAACATTAGCATTTCAATGCATTGCAACCTATTGAATATTATAATGGTATGTATGTATGTTATGAGTGGGGAACACCATTCTTATTGGAAGAAGGTGTTCCGGGCTCAAGCCACAGACGGGCTCATTGCCAGCTCCACTAGAACACAACTTTTCTGTATAGTGAGTATTTGCAGACAGGAGTCGAACGAGATAAACACTGTGCAGTGTACCTCACTAACCTCAGTCTCACCCATTCTCGAAGATGAGAGAGTACATGTGAAGTACACGTGGCACAGTGTACTCCCTCTTCCCGCTGCCTGCGGTATCATCCGTACTGGGAATATAGGACTTAGGAATCGCCTTCTTCCACACACAGAGCCGATGACACATACCAACATCTACAAGGTAGTTCGACAGTAAGGTATAGTGCTAGAGAATCATAGTCATCATAGACCCTCATAAGCGACTTTACCATCTTGTTTACCTAGGGGCTCCCAGGAATTGAACCTGGGACCTGTCTGGGACTAGTAGTGGCCGAAACCACTAACCCAACTGTACCCCCTTTTATAATGGTATAATATTGAATCAATAATGAAATAACTTTACTACTTCAATGAATTAAATAAAAGCCAGCATTACATGGAGAAGATAGATAATGGAGAAGTCCACTAATTACTTTAGTAATTTTAATGAAAACATTATAATGTATTATCACTCGTTTGGAGTAGAAACAAATAATTGTGTTCTTCAGATAAATAATTATGGAGAAATCTCATTAGGAGAAATCAGGTCTTTATTAACACAACCAAGAAATACTTATAATGATAACTTGGCTCAATTTGTCCGTGTTATTAAGAAGTATGACGCAAAGAGCCTCTTTATGAACAGATAAAGGTGACATAGATGTATATAGAATGCTTTAATTGACAAGATGTTCATATAATTAGCATATTGCAATTCACATTTTGAATCTTCGTCAGTAATTCATGATATATTATATATTATATATGTCATATATATCATATTATATATATCATATATATATTAGATATGAGGATATCTACTAAACATGCGACATATCTAATAAAACTGTATAATTTTTCAAATAATGTGCCACTAAAGGAACTGTTATTATAATTACGCATAGGAATACTTTGGTAAATTAATTTCTAAGAACGCCAATTATCCGGACTCGGACTTCTTGGACGTCGAGGTCCACTAAAGCCTCGACGTGGATTTCTATAACTTTGCTTTTGCTCTGGAGGGTATTGGGGGCGTGGCTGATGACGATAATAGTTGGGTTCCCAATTTCGACTACGTCCGGTCATTGCAATTCTAACATTTTCTTCTAGATGTTTCAGCTGTGTTTTGTCTGGTATATCTGCGGACCTCAAGTTTGCTACAATAAAATCCAGAATATCTTCCAGTAATCCATTAGTGTTTAGGTTCCACATGTATCGGTTGTGAACTTTTTGTAAATTCTATACCATACATTGGAAATTTTAGTAATTAATGTATTGTGAAATAGTAACTCTCTAAAAGATTATTTTCGTAAGTCTTAATTTAATTTCTGTGAATGCATTGCACCTTGAAATCAAGTAACACAGGATCTGTGATTGTTATCCATTTATTGAAAGCTTCGAGCTTCTTGTTAATCATGAAAAAGAAGCAGCCTTGTGTAAACGTAAAGGACTTGGCTTGTTTTTCATTCCAATCTTTTTGTTCCCAAACGTCCTCAAAAATCTTCTCAATATCCTTTTGATTTTCCTTTGGGAAAGCCAAAAGACTGTTGATTAAGTCCATCCTGGCGAAAAAATTTAAAGGTCCATACTTGACTGCCTCACGGTAGTAACTTATGGCTCCCTGTAGATCTTTCATCTGCAGAAATAAATACCATGCACCAAATATTTTTGGCATTCTAATCTAAAATGATTTTACAATAGTCCATTTAGTCAGCATTTTGATAATTTACCGCTAACAAAAGTCCTCCCATTTTATGATTTGCTTTACTATTTTCTGGATGCTTGGCTAAGCTTGCAGTATAAAAGATTTTAGCAAGATCGTAATCTCTCTCATCGTTTGGTAAAATCGATGATAAAATCTCTCCGTACCGAATCAATTCTCCAAAGCTAACCGACTCAGAATCCAGTGCTGCCCTGAATATCATTAATAAGTTAAGTTAAATGGTATTACAAGAAATGCAAATTTCTATGCCTATATTGCATAATAGTAAGCTTTGAAAGCGCAATATTTTACCGTGCATTGCTTTTCAGATAATTCACTATATCCCTGTAGTTGGGGAACTCAATATCTCCAAATTTAAGAGATTCATTTGGCATCCTCTTGATATATCTCCATTGGAGAATCTCTGCAAGAGTCTGACAAAAGCCTGCTAGACATTGGGCCTCGCTGTCTTTCCCTTGAGAACGAGACTGTTCAACAGATTTGATGACAGCTCGTATTTCATCTTCAGTCGGTTTTACTTTTTCAATAGAGTCGTTAGTTTGTCGTCGGACAAAACGATGGCGCATTACTAATATGTAGTTCCATGCGAAATTTTCTGTGTCCAAGTCGGCAACCTAAAATAATTAAATAAAATGCAATTTATTTATTACATAATAATATAATTATTTATTTAATTATTATACAAATTGATTAACGATACATTTTTAACTTAAATTACCTCCTGCAATGCATTGAGCATTTCATAGTGACGGTGGACAAATGTTTCCATCAATTTCCATTTAGCAATGCAAACAATGGACTTTTCTTTATTGCTTAAATCTTCGTAAGGAAACAGATCTGACTTGCATGATGAATCTAATTTTACATTTTCAAACTTCGCATTATAATGAATATTCAATCTAGTTTGCAGGTACTCAAAGCCAGAAGAGTACTCCAAAATTTTTTCATTTGCCCTGCTAATATATTCAACATATTTCTTGCTCAACAAAATCTTAGCAAGAACATTTTCTTGAATCCCTGATTCGATACAAAGAAAGGCTTCTACCAATGGAGCAATAGCGATTTGAATTTTTGATGTTAAAAGATTCCATTTAGAGTGCCGTTGAATTTCTGTTTCCACGTCATCAAAATTTTCGTTCAAAGGAAGTATTTCGATATCCCTGTAAAGTCTTCCGATGAAAGTGGGCAAGTTATTTATAGTATGGTCCCCTAACCAAACCTTGAAATAATTCACACTTTCTAAGAAATCATTGTTGGCCAAATGCAAGGACTCCAATTGTTCTTCCATGTCTACTTCGGATGTATTTATGTCTATTAAAATATATTTGCAAGTTGTTATTCTACTGTTTTCCTATTAAGTTTATAATTCTCATTCCCAGTTCTCTGATCAAATACCTATACAAACTAGATATATATTTTATTTCCAACAGCTAATTATATTTGTTGTGAAATCAAGTGGCTTTTACTTGGCATAACACATTTATCACCGGCAGATAATAGATAATCAAATAAATCCTAGTTTATATAACAGGAAACAACATCAGTATTTATTAGTCATTGCAAACACTGATAAAAACACTATAGGGAGGTAAAACAAGCAAAGTTGGCAGTGTAGTCAAAGTCATATGATATGTGCTGATGTGTTTATAGTGTTAGGGAACTTCGGATTTATTAGATAAAAATTTTGAAATAATGGGTGATTTTATAAGAATAGTTTACAAAATTGCATGTTTCAGCATTACGAAACTGTTTTAATTATTCGATTCCATTCTTTGAATTCAGAAAAATAGCAACCGAATCCAAACATATATAATCTTGGATGTTTTTATTATTGTTACTAAATTTTGAAACTGTCTCAACCTCTATCACAAAGTGGAATTTTAAAATAATCAAATAAACATCATATCACTAGCAATTCATATTCCCCCAAAAATGTTTTGTTTATTAAAATTTTTAATAGCATCTTTTGTGATAAATGAAAAATGCATTATACTTGAGACAAAAATATTTTATTTCGCTTAAATTTTAATATTATTAAAAAGGTAGTCGAACAATTCTACTTTTCTAAATTGGGCTGAAACTTCATGGTTATAAATTATCTATTATATAGTAACGTAACATATCTACAACTCGAAATGATTTGAGAGTTATCTTGATTTATTATCTTCTGAATATTCGTCATACAACTACTCAACTCTCAAACAATATAAATGTTATCCTAAATTGTTACAGCTGAAATCCTCATTATAAAGCTTTGCAGTTAATATTGTACAGGGAATTAATTAAAGTACAAAAGCATTGAAGAAAAGCTAGTATAATGATTTCAATTCTAAATAAATTGATATTGGGAGCATTAATAGTTAATTCTATTATTATTGTAAGCCAAGCAGAAGACAAGATCGTAACAATTTCCAATGGGGATGATTTTAATATATTTTGGAATGTAGATCTCTCAACTACAATTCAAATTGAAAATAAGACTTTTCTCCCGCAAGAAACCGAAAGCAGAGTTGGAAATTTGAGCGGCTCTCAATTGTGGTATTTCTCCGGTGCTCCTCCATCCTTAATTTTCAATTCGTCTCTCAACTTCAACCAGGCTACGTATATCAATCTAACCATAAAGTATTTCCAACTGGATGCTAGTTTGACAGCTCTGTTCGAACCTTCTTTTACTATTCGGAACGACTCAACTCCAGGTCAATGGGATATTTTGCAAACAACGACCAAGTCAACATCGGTAAGTTAAACAAAATTTTTGGTATTCCGCAAAATAAATAATGAGTATATATAAAACAGAGTAACATTATCATTCAAAATGATATTGAACTGGTTTATTTACACATTTGACCAAAATGCAACGCTAAATATTTTTTAGAAAAGTAGAGTAAAGCAAAGAAAGTGGTTTTTTTGACGAGCAGAGCTGATCGTCTTGAGACGATACAGTAGATGCTGAGATGATAGAGTAAATGTAGGTTAGTTTAGTGGTGCACTTGAATAGGAACATTAATAATGACTTAATTTTTATAAAGGTGGCTTTTGAAGCTCTTCGGATATCATTTTTTTATCCGCTTTTTATTCTAATGGATGAAGTAACGATTGTAACTGATGGTCCATTTGTTCAAAGCTTTCCGGCTACTGCAGCAAATGTTTCTCCGACTGCTAACTTCTCGGGGTTTAAAAAATGAAACTCGTCTTCTGCTTTTAGTAGAAGCTTTATCGACAGAGTAAGAAAATTTTGAAGCCCTTGTAACTATTGATTTGTAATCATTGTTTAAAGATGTAAATACTAATGGCAAATTTCTAAATCAATAAATTAGAATGTAACATTATGTGCAGTATCAATTGCAATTCTTAAACTTAACTTATTTATCAAGACTCAACGCAATGAAATTCGTTCAGGATATTCGTGTTTAGCATACAAGATTTGGCTAATCGCATAGAATTTAAGATATCAATGCATAAAAGCAGAGAAGAATGTTGCTTTAACCCTTCCTGTGCTTCGTATTCACACAAAGTAAATTAAGTTATGTACAAGTAGAAAGTCATGTCCATTACTAATGCTGCTACATTGGTATTGGTTCCCCAAGGTTAAGTTTTTCAGAGGCAGAGGTTGTGTTCTGAAAATCTTTTCTCCTCAGCCTGATAGTTTTAAGTAGATCCAATATTCTGCAAGTCTTTGCGATCCCACTAAATCTGTCTAGATAAATAAAAATGTGTTACTAACTCTCGCAGAGCAAGCAAAGTAGATGATCTGGAGTTTCATGAATTGTGGTTTCATAGAATAAATGATAAATCTTTTGTAGATAGCACATGTTGTGTGTTCTCATGTTTTTATTATGAAGACATTGCAATAAGGGGGCTGAAGTTTACTAATATAGATTTAAACATTGCACTGCTTTAACTGTCTCGTCAAATCTGAATCAGCATTTCTGGAGACTACGCTGTGACTGCTACTCTCGATAGACTAATATGGCATTAGTACTTTCTTAATACGAAGTTGCTGATGATATGTTAGGAATCTGTCAACAGTGTTAAAATAAGCAGACAGTTTATGAGAAAAGTTCATTCAAAAGGTTAGATATGATATAACGCTATTATTACAATGCCTCTAATGCCTACTTTATATTTCTCCAGTAAAGAACAATCATAACTTGCCATTGAACATAGTAATTTGATCACACAATGTAAATACAGAGTTGTAGAGTTTTGCCATTTACAGCAAATCCTTGTGGGTGACCAGATATTTTTCTTTCTCCGTTTCCTTCTCATTAAGCATATTTTGCTCAAATAGACATATTACTCAAAACTTATATTTTGTATAATTTGAATTACTTTGTACACATGTAAAGGCTAATGGCCATATCGTCAAATGAAACCAATATATATAACATGATATTTTTATTCAGTAAGCTCAGTTTAGAAAGCCAAATGCAATATCAGTAATTACAAAGATAAACATAGATTGTTATCAAAGATTTTGTTTCCTTTACTAATCAACCAATTCTTAGGAATAGCCAGATTCATGATATTTGGAAAACTACTAAGTTAGATTTTAGCATAGTCTGAACATGTCTTGAACTAATATTTTCGTTCCCAATTGTGCGTTGAATTAATTATAATTTGAAGGACTTTTTCTCTAGAAGCTGAATTTACTGAGAAAATTATTGATGCCATTAATCTCGATTGAAGGTATAACGCAAGGATATAACTAAGTACTATTTCTTGATTAACAGCTAAAAATGGATTCTTAAAATATCAATGGAAAATATATCACGTTTTTATTTGAAACTGTAAAAATGTCTGATATGTCTGATATATAGCTCTGGTTATAAATAATCATTATAGTATTTTAGTACGTGATTTTGTGTAATGCTGTAATGAAATAATCATTTTTCGAGATAATTGTTTGCTGACCATAAGGAAACAAGAGGGTATTAAATTAAACCTGTAAGTCACGCTCCATTAAGAGCTACCCTTAAAGAAATATGAAAACAGAAAACAATCTTGTGGTCACCGTTAAAGAAATAACCCTAATCTTTTGTCTTTAATAGAATAGAGAAGCCGTTGATCGTGCCCCGCCTACCAAGATTACTTTGGTTCTTCTCTCAAGAGAGTCAATAGACGTATCCTTAAGACGCTCGCTTCTCTTCACCTACTTCGGATTACTTTGCTCAGTTGTTTTTTCGGGTCTGCACAGTAATGCGTAAGCGGATTAAAGGATTAAGTGCCCTTTTTACCAATTAGTCCCTAAAAGTAGCACCTGAACGATGGTTGTCGAGAGGCATCCCAAAAATCACGAAATAAATAGAACAGTGTTGCCACTATTGGGTTTCTTTGCTTATGAAAGTGTAGAAGTTATACTTATGGATACGAATTGTGGTTTGGAGTTGGAGTACTATTGGTATTACATTATGGCTCTATGTTTATGTTGCAAAGCAAAATAGGAAATGTACTAAATGGTAAACCATGTCACACATATAAAATTCAAGTCAGTATCGATTGCAATTATTGCTACATATTTCATATTTCAAATCATGGAATACCTGTACTGAGTACGCAGGTATTCCATTTGAGTACAGTGTACTCAATTTGAATAGTTAGAATTAGTGATACATATCACCAATATTTACGAAAACAAGAGATAATAATTTAAAAAACTTTCCCTCTAGGACTTGAAAACAATGTAGATGATATGTATCATTGATTTTAACCATCCAAATTGAAGATACCTAAGTATTCCAGAGTTCGAAATGTCCAGTCGTAATGACAATTGATTACGTATTTATAATTGATATAAAACAGTAAATAATGGTTTATATGTAAATGATTTTTTTGTTACTATTACAGCATAGCCCCTTAATAATTACCTTTATTGCTTATTTGGTGCTTTATTATGGCAATTTCCAAGACAGAGTTCAGTAGTATAAATCAACCAATCTTGGTGGTAAGAGCCCTAACAATATTCTAAAATAAAATCTATCAAGAATTTTTAAATTTTGTCAGTTTAGAATTTACTAAATATAAATTTGCTAACGAATAACAAATAACTTACTGAACTCTAATAATTGTATTGATAAACTACAATGCAAAGAATTGCTTGTAGTATTTATTTCAGAATACTCATTTTTGTATAATTTGTGTCTATACACTGTAGATAAGTGTATACTAAACTGTTTTTTATACAGATAATACTTAACATACTAGACTATTAGATATGCTTACAAGTTTATATGCAGAGTGACATGACATTGTAGAAATTACTGTTTACATACACTTTCTTAAGTCAAACATTTGTAACCGTTAACGCTGGCAACACTGTAAGTAAGGCTTACTTCAATGCACGTGCATGAAGGGTTCCCTTCGCTGAAGAACAATAGAGGACTTAAAATAATCCGGCTTATAGAAAAGGCTCGCGGTCAGTTTTCGCATAACTGTTCAAGACCGTTTTTTCGAACTTTGCTATTTAAAAAGTGATTTCTATTCTACTTAAAGATCCGTTAACTTCAAAATGCCAAAAGCTTTGCCACAAGTTCTTCAATTGCAAAGTTGCTACTTTAATTGGGTTCCAGAAGGATTCAATGACACGGTTGCTAAAAACTTAAGAGATGAAAAAGAGTGTCACCTTTGCAAAATCGATGGATACGCACAATCAGAAATCGGGCATTGTCCATTTTGTCTACCTGATGGAAAATGGCGTCAAAAAAATAAAATCTCCGTATTTTATTCCGACAGAGAGGAAGAAATGATATTGAAATTTATTTCGTGGAATTTTGAAATGGCTTTTTTGAACGCCTACATTGGAGAATATAGGAAATCTTCTATTAGACTAGACGCAGCTAAAGCAAAATTAAAAGAGCCTTTCGAAGACAAGCGTGGATTTTTGAAAGGCTACGAATACACAGCGAAATGTCTTCAAGCCTTCTTGTATTGGAAGCAAGAAAATGTTGCCTTATTCAATATTCAAGTTCAACAGCTTGGAAATTTTGAAAACTTGGAGTGCGAGACGACTTGTGCCATCCTTAACTTGAAATTCATTTTCTGCAGGACTTTACGACAGGATTTTCAATGTGGAATTGATGTTCTTAGAAAGGTATCAGATGGATTGTTTGACATTATTTGCTCTAATTTCCTGAATTTTTTAAGTTCAGTTATACTTTTAATTAAAATGTATCGCTTTAGGTATAAAAATTGGCTTTATTCCACTTTTGATAGTGCTTATATTCATCAAGGAAAATTTTGTAGAAATATTTAAAGTTTAACATTTATTTATTTAAATTAAAATAGAAATTAATACATTAGTTCATGCTTACAGGTATTCTAAATATGAGCTGCAAGTAAACTGATTTTGGCATAGATTTATTATTCAAGTGAGCTAAATTTGTATATTTACTTTAAATAGCTTGTTGAACTACAACCTCATGTTTCTAAGTGGAACAACATGTTGGGAACGCGACTACGCTCTCAAAAACGACACTTTTGGATGACTAATTTGGACAGGACTTCGGAAGAAAGCATTTATTTTGCAAAGGATTACGAACTTAATCCGGATTCTCCAAGAACCATTGTAAACTATCTCCGTGACATCGCTGAACAACTTAGAAGAATTCATGGAAACAAGAAACATCTTTTTATCAATTTGGAATGTGGAAATAATCAACCGTTTGTCAGAGTGGCCGATGCTGTGGACTTCATCAACAATTCCGCCATGCGAGTTTATCCTTTTTCATATGCCAACAATTCCTAATAAAAGCTGAATTTTATTTTAGAATAATAACTTTCAGCTACTAAGTTTACTCTGTCAGTAGAATACTTGACTCTGTGTGAAAATACGTCTGAAATATGCATTAATATAAAAAGTAACTGTCTATAATAATATATTTTAACATTTCAGGAACTTACTTCAAAAGATTCAAAAATTGAAATCAAGCGAACTTGGAGAGGATATCTCGAAAGCTCTTTCGGTGCTGGCTGAAATATATTCCTCCAGTTTACCCAAACCGTTTCATAATTTGGACCTTGCAGAAATTTGTATTCGAACTGCACATGAGCTTTTTCCAGAATGTACAAAAGTGAATCACCGCTTTGGAATATTTCTTTGGACTAGAGTAAATTTCTTGGACATCATTAATATACAGTTTACCAATGTTGTCTTAACACTGTTTGAGTTATTACCTTACCATGTAATGAATGAACGATATTTTTTCCAGCGTGAAAAATTTCAAGAATCAATAGATGTTCTTCAGAAGGCTATAATAACAAGCTCTGAAAATTTCTACGCCTTAAGTGATTTGATACAAATCTTAATTTACAAAGCAAAAGACAAACATCAAGAACTATCAAAAATTTTTGAGGAACATCTGAATAAAAATTGGAACGATGAACAATTAGGGGACCTGCATTTCCTTAAAGGTTGTTTTTTGCTAGCTATAGACTCTGAGTATGCTGACGTTCTTTACTGCTTGATGAAGGCGGAGCAGCTTGGAGCCAAAATGAAATTGGGAAATTTGCAGCGCATGAAATGGCGCTTTAAATGGGGTTCCTCGGTGACCTTGCAGAAATATGAAAACATTTTGGCAAATGCAAGGATGGCAATACTACAGATGGAATTAGAAGCGTCTAGTGTCTGAATAAGGAAGATTATGATCACCAATCCTATTATTGCAGCAGTTCTTGAATATTGTAAAATGTTTGTTCTTTTATCATTCAAAGAGTATGTCGTAAGTCAACTTACATTAATATAATTGTCAAAAGGAAATTAATCCTTTTGTGGATTGAGTGCTTTTAATTTAATTATATTCTATAGGTATTTGTAGGTATAATATTTGTATACTGTTTTCGTTACTTTCATGCAATGACGCAAGATTTGTCTTTGGAAAAATATTTTAATAGAAAGTTCACCTTCATGAATGAAGTTGTCAATAAGATAAATGCACTTTAGAAACTCTTTGTCTGCTATCAATAGTAAATCAGCAAAATAGTCCAGAACAGAAAGTTCCGTCGGGAGCAGAAATATTCTGTAGGTCAAGTTTCTTCATTGTTTGCCATGTCCTTGTTTAGATCACGCTAAAATATTTTACTGATAGTGAATCCCCTTCAAGTGCATTTTTATCAAAAATCCACATCCAAGAAATAAAAATTCTCTAAAGTTACAATTTCATTTTTTCCTTTGGATTAACGTGCTCCAATACTTGTACTAATATTTATGACAGACTTCTATACTATTTTAAATTGTGCATTAGAAAATAGTGAACAAATACTCTCTTTTTCATGTTTGCTATTATAAATAGTATATTAAAATTGATATATTTCAGTGACATTGTTATTGTAAAAGTCTAAAGTTACATACAGCGGACGTGTAAGAATATTCTCAAGAATACCTAGATGAATTAGTTTTAATGCAAAGTATGTAAACAAAAACAGAATTTACCTCCTTATTGTGGCAGTAACAATACTTAAGTTAAAGTGCACTTAGGTATTTTACAAATTAGAATATAAATTTAACTCCTAAGTTGATTGCGTATTTTTATGTACTTTGTAATATAGATTTCCATAAAATAATTTGTTAATGATACAAACAATGTTAATGTATCAAACAGTGATGCGTGTTTTAAGCATGTTTTAGTTGTCTCATAAAAATTGTACGGATATGTCCTACATTACCTGCAATTCTTCTACTATACAAAATACTGTCAAAATTTTGTCCTATCTGTAGAATTACATAAAGAAAAGTCTGTGGAAAAGTAATAATAAAATAAAAAAATATATAAAATCATTTTGGTATTTAGTGTTATATAAAACTTCATACGTGCTCCAACTGAATATAATCTTTCCACATTCTGCTGGCTGTTGCTATTTTTTGAGAAAAAACGTTTTGTGTTTTACAAAAGAATAGAATAATAATGCTTGAAGTGTTTTCTTTGTTTTCACATTGCATGTTGCACATAATTGTACCTCCGACAATTAATTGCACAACATCCCGAAATGCGACGGAACAGAAAAGTGCAGATCAAAATAGTTTTATAACCAATAGTATGGATTATCTTTATAAGAACAATTTCAACTCTGGTCTAGTTATTCAGAATACTTGGAATTTCTCACCAAATAAGTATACAAAGAATCCTGCATTTCTGCAACAAAAGTTCGTGTCTTGTTACGCAAAATACTACATCTTACTAAATGTTTTTTCTGGGACTGAGGAGAACTTGAAGTTAAATCTACAAAATGCCACAAATGCCGAATATGCTGTGATTATCCATGGAGAAGAAGAAAAGAATATTTTGCGATCTATTTTTGCAAAACTTAATGCTGCATCGAAAGTTATATTTGCGAATATTGACTTTGGAAACAATTATTCCTCCTTTAGCATTTTCTGTCGTCATTGCCCTTCTGAAAAACAATTGGAGATTACGAATATTTTTAAAGACCCGGAAAATTTTGGAAAATTGTCTACCATTAATAAATTGTGGTCAATCTCATACAGAAATTTCCATGAAATCTCTATTAAATTTAATGTGTATCATGGGGAATTTACTTATAAAAGGTGTTTCATGGTTCCAACAACAACAGAAGAATTTCACATAACAGAGCAATTGTGCCTAATAAAACATCTTGCCAGAAATTTAAATTTTACGATTGACACAATGTATCAGCAACAACATGATTCGCAACTTGGATCTGTCCTATTCACCGATCGAGTTAATATCAATAATATCTATTATGACTCTAGTGAAACGAATATAGAGTATTCTCCTGTTCCCGTTGGTTCCAAAGTTGACATCTACACACATGCAATCATTACGGAACAAAAGGTGCTTAATTGGCTACTTCTTTGGAAACCATTTGATAACCTCTCTTGGTTATTTTGTGGAATGTCTATTTTTATTATAAGCATAATTTTCGAACTAGGAACATATTGGCCATATAACTATTATATCTTGGAACCAAAGCGAAAAATATTTTCAATGAATTTCATAAACGAAAAATTAAATACCATGATTTTAGTATTTGCTGCTATTCTAGACCAAAGTCAATGTTCTCTCATTAATCCACTTCAAAAACACAGATATTTCAAAATATTCCGATTCATAACCGCAGTCTGGATTTTAGCAGCTATGGTAATTGGAAGTTCCTACAAAGGGAAACTGTTCGCTTTGCTAACCAGGTTAAATATTCCCGATGTACCTTACGAATTAGAAGAACTTGTAAAGTCGCCTCTTCAAATCGTTTGCAACCATAGAATAATATTTGAACCACAAAACGGAGATAAGGATATTCCTCATTTTCTACGCGGAATGGATGGAATCATTCACGATGACATAATTCTAAATGGAAAATACACTTTTCAAGAAGTACAGTCTATAAAAGAGCTTTCTTCCACAAGTTTATCGCTTGGAATGTCTGGAATGGAATTATACCTGCATATAAAGGACCAAATCTCTTTAATGGCAAATTGCAAGGAATTGCACACCCCATGCGAACCAAAGCTTGTTGTAATTAAAAAAGAATTTGCCTTCATAGATACAGTAAAAAATCTGAATCACTTTGCTGAGGCAATGCGGAGAAGTTACGCCAACTATGACTCTGACGTTCATCTTCTCTTCGGACCAACAAAATCGAGTCTCCTGAAAGTAAAGCGGCAGTGGATTACACAAAGAAATGTCTACGGCGCAATCCTTACTGATAAAATAATGTCCTACTATGAATCAGGCTTGTATAATAAATGGGAAGAATACTTTGATTATTACAATGGTTTGAAAGAAAGGAAATTTGAAGAACAGAGGAGATTGATGATGGAACAAAACAAAATGTATGCGGAAAAGAATGGGAAAGGTGGTGGCGGGATCGGAAGCCACGATGGTCACATTGAGCTTAACGAAACCGCTCGGAATGATACCCCAATTTCAGATTCTGTTGGGAAAACCGCAGCAGGTCTTGGCGCAGGATATGTTCCATCTGATAAAGATGTAGACAGGAATTCTCTTGAGGCGTATATTGACAAGGAGGAAGCATTGAAAAGTCCCAAAATTTTGACTTTTGAAGTTCTGAAGCCTATAGCTTTGTACTATGTAATTTGTCTGGTTCTAAATATATGTACGTTCCTTTTAGAAACACTGTTCCTACCTCTATGTTGTAACTATATTGATAATGGAAATTAAATTATCAGATATGCAGTAGATAGAGAACGAAGAAAACACGTTTACAAAGCACTCACGATTGTATTGTATAGATACCGATTGGTAGATTGGTACTTCAGTAAAGCTAAACCTTAAAAATTACATCAGTATTGGCTTAAGTAAAATTGTATGTATGTTATATCACCTGAATCAGTGTGAGTATTAATCTTAATACCTAAGCTATTAATGATGTTGCAAACTAATAATTTTGATGATGTATTATTTGTATATCACTGAATATGAAATAACATTTCGTCGGTACATGGTTTCCAGTTAATTAATTTACTCTCCGGGCCGAGGTTATGTGTCTCTGTCATTCTTGCTTTGTAATGACTTTCAACAGTCCGCAGAGTCATATATGGGCGCCCCTGATGGTCTTACACAAGGCTTAAAAGGAGATTAATTAGGAAATAGTATTATGCATCACTACTGCTACTCGCTCCTAATAATAAATAAATATTACTATAATACAGTAAATGTCTAAAGTAGGTACAATAACACAAATTTATTAACAGTATTAAAGGTTCTGCTTAGTCAATGTATTTTGAATTTTGTGACTGAAATGTTTTATTTCGGTCATTCAGTTTGAAGGTACGTTTTTAATAGGTACGAAGAACGATTTTATGGAGACTTGTGTTTGTGTTACTAATGAGAAGAAGCATTCTGTTTTTGATGTCATAATAGTATACTTTACTATGTCACATTAATAATTTACATGTTGACAAAATACCTTATCGGTTACTAGTGCAATATTTATAAAATGACCAGAATTTGAAGCTGGCTCAAGGTTCATCTTTTATTAGTTAGCTTAGTTACTGACGAAGAATTGTCACTATAATTTTGTATAAAACTGGTAAACAAAAGGTGTAATGTAAGAATTTTAAACACTTAATGGTAAAGTAGCAGTAATGTTTAAGAATTCTTAATATATATGTACAAATATCATGTACCTATACAAATGCCATGTAAAATATATTTGACATGGCTGACTGTTAGAATTATGTCTTATTAACCAGTTTCTGTTGGTTAACAATTCATTGCTGCCTGTTTTGCGATCTTGCGATTATTGCAATAGTGACGTCATTAAGTCTCATCCAGGCATATATAGGAAAATCGTACTTTGTTTCACATCTTAATACGTTTTTTATGTGTCTATTCAGGTAAATATTTATTTAATAGCCAAAGCTATGTTTGGCAACATTATGTCATGTCCATCCATTTTATCAATCTATCTGTGGGAAAATTCAAGAAGAGATTAAGAAAAGCAAACATTTTTAAAATTTGACTCTAACGCACCAAAAGTCTAGTAGAGTAGAAATTCATTTCGGAAATTTCTATTTTTTGTCGGGATCTTATCTCAGGTCCTATAAATTTAGTAGAAAAAGGCAGTTTCAGTTAAGTGGTTCCAAATTAACAATTTAGGGAGAACGGCATGTCAAGCTTTTGACGAGTTCACATGCATTATTGATGCTGTATTTGGCTAGCAGGCGACAACTATTTTTCATTTCGCAGTTGCAAATGAAGGATTTCCCACCAATAGCCCATGCAGTGGTGGTGTGTTTGTCTTATTTCCATGTTGTACAATTTAGTGTAAGCGAATCCATTTTAACTGAAAAGTCATTTTGCAAAATGATTTCGACAGTAACTGCAAAAGTACTTTATTACTACAACAAAATTGCTCTTTCCTGTCCATTTCTTCCATTTGAAGTAGACAAAGAAGGAAATATTTGTAGAATGACCTCAAAAATTCGTCTTCTCTTTTGGAAAGTTGCTGTTGCACTTATGTTTCTGCATTCAGTATTTCTAATGGTTTCATTTTATTTTGCTTACCATTCTTCAACGGTGTCTCTAAAACAGAAATTGTTTCATTTCTTTTGGGTCATTATGAGTTTTTACGGTGGAAGTTTTCATTTCATGGCTGTAATGACAAAAATAGAGACAGTGGTATTTTTTGACGCCCAAGCAGGACTCTGGAAGTTTCTTACCGGTAACTCGTGATTTACAAAATTATAATAATCATATTTTCATTACTAATTAGTATCTGTTGTTCCTAATAAAGGAAATTGGAACTGTCGTGTCGGCGACAACATACCAAAACACTTTTGCTGTCTTGTTGGTGATACCGGTGCCTTACATTCTACCAATTGGATTCACGTTAGTGTTTCTGGCAAATTCCAGTGATTCTCGCTATTTGTACTCTTACTGCAAACTAGTTTTGGGAGACTGGGAAGATTATTTGATGCCAGCTTTCATTCTCTACGAGTATTTTATGTGGTGCAACATCGTAACTCCTATTAGCTTCTATTTCGGCAATTTTACAACTTTTACGTTTGGAGTGCTATTCTGGCTCAAGCATCTAAGGTAATTCAAACATTAATATTAGTTATGTCAATATATTTAAGTTTATGTCAACAATTTATTACAATTCTAATAATCTGTGCCCTGATACTATTGATATTATTATATGAAAATTATTTGCCACTTTGTCTTTTTAAGTTTTTCATAGTTACATTTATTATTTATTCTAGATGTGAATTAAGAAAAGGAAAAATAAACTTAGAAAAAATTATTATCAGCTACCGATCCATCCATTACACCATAAACATGTCATGGGAACTTTACATGAAAATTATGATGCCCATATTTTTGACTATTATTGTTATTTGTGACACAGTCGTTTTATACGTTTCTCTAACTATGTATGGTAACTTATCATTAGCTGATTATGCCATATTCCCTGTATTTGGATTCGTTTTAAATGGAGCCATGATAGTATTCTTTAATAAAACTTCGATGGTTTCTTCATTATCGACTTCAATCATCGCAATCAAAAATTGCGACAGCACTAAATTAACAGAAAGATATCATAGGTCGCTTTATCACATAAGAATTGGAATTGGACATTTCTTTTATTTCCACAGAGTGAGCATACTTTACTTTTTCGAACAAATTATTGATAATCTTGTTCTATTAATGACCACATTATAAAGCTTAAATGTAATTACATCTTAGATGATATAATCGCTTTAATTTTGATTTACTTTTTTAATGTGGAATTGTAAGCTTTTTCAACAGTGAACTTTTCCAATGTTAAGGGGGGGTCCGCAGGCAAGAAAGAGATGAGAACGGGTCCCCAGTAACATTTGTCAAGTCGTGGATAGTATATTACGGATGTTTATCTTTTTCCCGAGGGCACATGAGGAAGAAATTTTCAATTTTTTATTTTTCAATACTTGTAATCGTATTTTGAAAAAAACAAGTTTTGAGTAGGCAAACACATGGGAGTTGTGAAAGAATGGTCTTTTGTAGGTGCTAAGACATCATAAAATGCAAAAATCGGCCTCATGTGCCCTCCAGAATTTTCCCCTCCTTCGAATGATCTACTCTACGACTTTCGAAATTGCTTCAAAGTGTCGTTATCACATTTTTCGTAATTTCAGTTTTTCTTCCTATTCTAATACATGCGTCAATTGCAAATACTGACACAGACATCCTTTCCTGCGATGCGGCAATTTTGCGAGGGCTGTTCATATGAACATGCAACATAGATCTTTATTTACAATTTCGCCGTTACTCAATTCAACACAGTGATCCGCAAATCAAAACAAACCCCCACGCATTATGAACAGCTCACACTCCACACTAATTCCCACGAATGCCTCGCAATATATATCCTTCCTTTTTCCACCAGCGGAGGTGTCCTTAATTTGTGCTCTTACTTTAAGGTAGATAGCAAAAATAAAATAATTTCTGCACAATGCATTTATTATTAAAATACTTCATAGGCACTGTGCAGTATTTCTTAGTAGTTTAGTGAACAATGTATGTGCATTCAGTTATTAGTATTTTTCCATGCAATATTCCTGCGGTAGAACTAAAAAAATACCTACATATATAATAGAATTAGATGAATAAGGGAAATAAAACAAAATAAACTAAATGAAATGTAAACAGTATCGGAACAAGTACTTATCCGTAATTGATAAGTTGACATATGCAACTAATGCAAAAACGCAAAAAGTAAAAACTACTTTCAGACAAGTGTACCATGTGTATGTACAATGTAAATGGACACAATGTCCATAATAGTATGCACTAGTTTTACTTTGTATTACTCGACTTCTAGTATGTACTTCGATAAACGTTTTCCGAATTTCTTGTTTGCGAGAGGGATAGTACTTTCTAGAGAGTGATCGTCTTTGAACTCCAATTTTATTTCACGTCCCAATTTATTACAAAAGGTTTGACAACATTAATTTAAAATCGCTCTAGAGTTAAAAAGAGCTAAAGGGAATACAAACACATCAGTGGACAGGGCTACAGAGCATTTGCAGTAGTACCGTCCCGATACTGATAATAATAACAAGATCTGTTTCTGTATTTACTATACAAAGTATACCTTGTCTATTATAAATAATGTATTAGTAGTGAAAAACTAGCAAGCTTGTAAAAGCTAACTTTAATGCTGTAAGCGCAAAGAAAATGTAAAATATTTAAACAACCATACTCCTGAGAAAACCTAAACATACATATAGTAGTGGTCAAGAAATGTTATTGATATATTTTTCCATCAATGTTCGATGCATTCCGCAGAAAATATTGTGTGACAACTTCTACTCTGTTGCATTCTTGTCCGACTGTCAAAGGTACAAAAACAATTCTCTTTAACCTTATAAATTCTTACATTGAAGTTTAAATAAAATAAATATTTACGTCAATATTTAAAGACAATTATTATACATGCATGGTGACATCCATGCGAACAATTAATATACCATTTTTCTTTTTATGTCAAGTTTGTATTCACAACCCTAATAAATATAACTGGTACTGATGAAACACAGTGTGCATCACATGGCGGAAATTTTATCAAATATTGAAGATACACACATAAAGTATGTCAATAAT
Organism: Yoshiicerus persimilis; assembly: GCA_020352615.2. Taxonomy (NCBI): domain Eukaryota; kingdom Metazoa; phylum Arthropoda; class Collembola; order Entomobryomorpha; family Tomoceridae; genus Yoshiicerus; species Yoshiicerus persimilis. The sequence goes on from CM036940.2 coordinate 51,041,477, forward strand.
AAATAAATACCAAACCAAAATGAAAGCACATCCATGTTATAAGCCAAAGGGTATATTACAATTTGTTTACTAACTCTTTCAATTTTCTCATTGAAAATTCATATATGTATGTTTATTTCGGTTTTTGCAATAAATTACTTTTTCAACAATGATGAACAAAAACGGTTTCCACAAGTTTTGTTTCACTCCGCTCTGGTAGGTCAAGGTATATAACAGTAGTCTGTTTATTGCTTATATAATATTGTCCACATATCTCGGGCTTTAGAAAAAGGGCCCACGTTGACATTTACAGTCTAATATTTCGATTTTTGCAGAATTGCGAAAAGGTTTTTGGGTTAATTCTTTAGAAAAAAGTAGATAAAAATGGCCAATATATTTTCACAATGCATGCTACATGTATTTATAAGTCCTACAATTACTAACGAAACATTTTCCTTGAGGATAGCAGAGAATCAAAGTGTGGTTAAATACAATGTAGCGGCCGAACTGATAGATAATTTCTATAACGGTAATTTTAAGTACAATCTAGTTATTCAAAACCAGTGGAATTTTCTCTCCAGCAGAAATAAGGAAGGAGCAGAAACATTTGCGCATACAAAATTCGCAACTTGTTACGCAACGTTTTTCATTTTAATAGACATCTACTATGTGACAGAGATATATATGCGTAGGTTGCAAAATTCCGGTAACATCATTTCAAAAAATTCAAAGTATGCTGTGGTTTTCTACAAAACCGAAAATGAAAAATCGTTGCTGTCTACGTTTATCAACTTAAATTCCACAGCAAGGGCAAGAACATTCTTTGTAAATATTTATGGTGCAAACAACTATTCATCCCTCAATATTTACTGTCACCACTGTCCAATTGAAAAGAGATGGGAGGCTTTCAAGATGTCAGAAAACACAGAAATGGGTCAATTAGATATTATTGATGAATTGTGGGTAGCCAGTTACAAAAACTTTCATTTGCACTCCATTCAAACCAATGTTATGGTTTTTCTTCGTCAAAACTGCTATTTACTGCATTTGACTAATGGATGGCTGGATTCAGAACAAAAATGTCTTATGGGACACCTCCTCGAAACAATGAATTTTACAATTCGTTTGGATGGGAGAAGCAATACGCAATTGGGATCTTTATTTTTCACGAGTACCAATTCGGATTTTCTTCTTATTCCAGTAGCCTTCAAAGTGGATATCTATACGCATGTAGTTATCACAGAGGAAAAAGTTCTTAACTGGCAACTTCTTTGGAAACCATTTGACAATATTTCTTGGTGCTTGCTTGGATTATCTATTTTCATCGTAAGCATTATTTTCGAACTAGGAATACGTTGGCCATTTAGCTCTTGTGCTAAGGAAACTAAATGTAGGTTTTCATTTACTTTTACAAATGAAAAATTAAACATCCTCATTTTAGTATTTTCTACTATTCTGGATCAAAGTCAATGTTCTCTATTAAGACCACTTCAAAAACACAGATATTTCAAAATATTCCGATTCATAGCCGCAGTTTGGATTTTAGCAGCTGTGGTAATTGGAAGTTCGTACAAAGGAAAACTGTTTGCTTTGCTAACCAGGTTAAACATTCCCGATGTACCTTACGAATTAGAAGAACTTGTAAAGTCTCCTCTTCAAATCGTTTGCAACCATAGAATAATATTTGAACCACAAAACGGAGATAAGGATAATCCTCATTTCCCACGTGGAATCGAAAATTTGATTCAGGGCGATATAATTCTAAATGGAAAATACACTTTTCAAGAAGTACAGTCTATAAAAGAGCTTTCTTCCAAAAGTTTATCACTTGGAATATCTGGAATGGAATTATACCTGCATATAAAGGACAAAACCTCTTTGATGGCAAATTGCAAGGATTATAACACCTCGTGCGAACCAAAGCTGGTTGTAATTAAAAAAGAATTCGCCTTTATAGATACAATAAAAAATCTGAATCACTTTGCTGACGCAATGCGGAGAAGTTACGCCAATTATGGTTCTGATGTTCATCTTCTCTTCGGACCAACAAAATCGAGTCTCCTGAAAGTAAAGCGGCAGTGGATTACACAAAGAAATATCTACGGTGCAATCCTGACTGATAAAATGATGTCTTACTATGAATCGGGGTTGTTTAATAAATGGGAAGAATATTTTGATTATTACAATGCTTTGAAAGAAAGGAAATTTGAAGAGCAAAGAAAATTGATGATGGAACAAAACAAAATTTATTCAGAAAAGAATAGGAAAGGTGGTGGCGGCTGTGGACGCCATGGTGGTCACTTTAGTCGTAATGAAACCACCCAGAATGATACCGCAGATTCAGATTCTGCTAGGAACGTATCAGGATTTCGCCATTTAAGTGGCGCAACCTATTTTCCAACTGATAAAGATGTAGACAGGAATTCTCTGAAGTCTTATATTGACGAGGAGGAATCATTGCAAAGTCCCAAAATATTGACTTTGGAAGTTCTGAAGCCTATAGCTTTGTACTATGTAATTTGCCTCGTTGTAAATATATGTGCGTTCCTTTTGGAAACACGTTTCCTACCTCTATGTTGTAACTATATTGACAACTGAACTTAACTGTAACTATCCTTACACTGACTTTCACTATTTCCGTTGACGCCCATCTGATGCTATGATGTACTTACAGTAAAAACAATTAAAATTAGGAATAAAATACCTGCTATTTTGAGCGAAGATTTATTTTGTTATTTTACTAATTGTCATACTTTTTATTTCGTTTGAAGAAAGAATTATTATAGCAGACAATGTTACACTGCGAAACTACCGCATCGGTATGAGGTAAACTCGTTATAAAAGGACTTCAAGCCAGGAATTTGTACTAAAATTATTTTTAGTGTACAATTACAATTTATTAATTACCAGTAAAAGTATAAGAATATTACTGATTAAACCTTCCCCTGTAATGTCTCGATTTCTTCAGCTGTAAGGCGACCCTTATCTTGAATAATGGAAAGATTTTTTGATAGTCCAGATCCCTTGCAAACAGCGTTTACATTAAGAATGCCGTTTTTATCAACTTCCATTGTGACCTCGATACTTTGGGAGCCTTTCTTGCCTTTTGGAATGCCATCTAATTCAAATTTTCCTAGTAAGTGATTTTCTTTAGCAACGGTTTCTTCCCCTTCGTAAATTTCAATGTTGACAGATTTCTGATCATCATACACCGTTGTATAATCCTTAACTTTTTTGACAGGAATAGTTGTGTTTTTCGGTATAATGACTGATATGTTCCCTCCGAAAACTTCAATTCCAATCGACAGCGGTGCAACATCGGTTAAAGAAATCTTTTTCAGTTTTTCGGCATTATCCCCGTTTAAAATAGCTGCATGAATGGCGGCCCCGTAAGCAACTGCTTCATCAGGATTGATGGTGGTATTTAAAGCTCTTCCATTAAAGAAGTTTGTAAGTAGTTCCTGTACCTTGGGAATTCTGGTTGAGCCTCCAACTAGAACAATATCTCCAACGTTATCTTTACTAAGATTGGCACTTTTCAAAGCTCGTTCAACAATAACAATTGATTTGTCCAGTAATTCTTTGTTTATCTTTTCGAATGTTTCCCGTTTTATTTCTATTGCCAAATCATGCTGCCCATGAATAGCATCAAGAGCAACTGTTACGGATAGTGCCCCTGACAAATTAATTTTCTGTCGCTCGCATTCATTTCTAAGTCGCCTTATCCTCCGGTTAGCATCGCTTCGGTTTCGCAAATTTTCCGAGGTTCTATCAGCAAGGAGGTCAATTTTGGTAGACTTTTTGAACTCCTCTACGCAATAGTTTACCATATTGCTATCGAAGTCTTCCCCTCCCAGGTGAGTGTCGCCATCCACCGCTTTCGCAGTTATTTTCCCATCTTGTATGGAAAGAACTGCAACATCAAAGGTACCCCCTCCAAAATCGAAAATTAATACATTTCGGCTTTCATTGCAAGCGTAATTTAAACTGTAGGCCACCGCAGCAGCAGTCGGTTCATTTAAAACGCCTAAAATATTTAAACCTGCCACTCGGCCAGCATCTCTGGTTGCTTGCTTTTGTCCATCGTTGAAATAAGCTGGAACTGTTATAACAGCATTCTCCACTTTACATTGAAGATATCTTTCTGCAATTTCCTTCATTTTTTTCAAAACTTTTGCCGAGATTTCCTCAGGGTGGTAAGTTTTATCATTGACCTGTATTTTTGGAACTCCTTTGTGATTTATAACCTTAAAGGGCCACTGCTTTATATCGTTTTGAACAATAGGGTCATCAAATTTTCTCCCGATTAAACGTTTGGCATCGAAAATAGTGTTTTCTGGATTCATGTGGGCTTGATCTTTGGCTGGCTCTCCAATCATTTCTATACCGTCTTTAAATGCAACATAACTTGGTGTTGTATTTCGTGAGTTTTCATTTGGTATAATTGTCACTTTTCCAGCGTGATACACTGCGACGCAGGAAAATGTCGTCCCTAAATCTATTCCAATCGCTGGTTTTACCGGCATATTCATTTTGTTTTTGTCTTGGTATTTACTAAAAGCTGTTTCAAACAAAGTCGTTAATTCCTTGGATGCTCTGGGTGTCATATTAATTGTTGTGTCAGATGCAATTTTTCGGAGAGCAACTTTACTGGCTTGGCGGTGATGGTTTTCCAAAACTTTCGGATGAATAAAATCAGAATTTCCTAAATGTCTGTTCATTTCTTCTTCATATGTTAAGATAGCGTCCTGCTTTGCCAATTTCAATGCAATGCTATCCGGTTCTTTACTTTTTATGACAGTTTCTGCCTTTTTCCGTTCTTGTTCTAAGTGCTTTTTCAATTCAAGAACTAATTCTTCTTTTTTCGTTTGGTCCGCAATATTATTCTTTAATTCCTGGTTTAAAAGGGTATTCAACGTTTCCTCTAACGGTTTCAATGCGCCTATATCATTTGAAGTTTCTGACAAATCCTTCATCTCTTTAGCAATGTCATTTTTTAATTTTTTGTTAAGTTCTTCAGTTTTTCTAGCCACTTCTATTTCCGAAGTCACTCTTTCTTTGTAAGTCGCATAAGCAGATTCCATTTGTGATTTGATGGTTTTGGAAATTGTTGAGGAATATTTGGGCGGTAGATTTTGTAAAATACTACTAGTAAATTTTCCGTGCTGGTCATCTAAGTTTGCCAATTTAATTGCACTGTTACCCTTTAGGAAGTCATCCATCTGCTTCTTGTAAAGAGCTACAGATTCAGATATGGACTTTTCCATTATTGCATCTCCTTCGCATTGTCTTCTTTTAAAAGTGTCTAAAAATATTTGATATTCATTATCAATTCGAATCTTCAATTCTTCCTTTTTATCAGTAAAAACTTGGGGTGGAATTCCGACGCTGTACTGTTGAAAATAGTTAATACTTGACTTTTTTAGAGCATTTTCCTCTCGTTGAAATTTCAAATCGTTGTCACAAGTTTCTGAATCCAACAGTTCGTTCATTTTGTCTCTGTACATATTCAAGGCCTCTTCAAGAAGACTACTAATGTTGGCAATATTTTCTTTCAAGGTTGCAGTACTCTTTCTTAGTATGTCTTGAAAAATTTTTGTAATTTGATTTTCTAATTTTGGCACCATATATTCGGCATCAAATTTTAAGGATTTTACCTTTTGTGTAAAGTAATCGACGTTTTGTTTCCTAAAGAGTTCATGCCACTGAGATAGAAGATCTTCTTGTTGTACAGTTAACTGCTTAGCATTTATTTCATCGTTGTAGTTATTGATAGCTTCATTATAGAAAATTTCCACCTGTTGCTCTATATCACGCTTCATCAAGGCGAATTTCTCCTGCATTGACCCATATGCATTATCAAGTTCATCGGCCAAATTCCGCTTGAATTGCTCCCCAATCTCGGAAGGCAAAAACGAGATCTGCCTTGCAAAGTCTTCTTCGATTTTACGACTGAATTTATTATGATGGTCTTCCAACTCGCTTTCCGTTGCCAGATTCTCAATGATATTCTCCATTTGGGCAGTGTAGTCAAGCAAAGCATCAGCAATAAGGTTTTTGGTTGCATAATTTGCATCGTCGAGTTTGTTTTGATGACCTATACTCAAAGATTCAAATTCCTGGTTTAATTCATCGGTTAATCTATTACGCAATTCAAGTTTTTCGTGACTGTTAAGAAAATCGGGAACTTGAAGTTTACTTTCGGCTTCCCTTAATATATTTTGATGAAAACCATTTAACTCTTGTAGGGAGTAAACCTTGACATCATTTATAATTTCCCGTGCCTGTTTTTGATAGTCATCCCTAATTTGTTCTATTTGTTCTTCAGCTCCACCTCTTAATCTATTTTGAAATTCTGCAAGTTTTATCTTTGCATTTTCTAAGGAATCATTTAAATTGGATTTAAGTTTTTGCAAGAATGGGGCGAGGACAGTTAATTCTTGTATTCCTGATTGACTCATAAATACATCGCAATATTTTTGTGAAACTATAAAATGCTGATTTTGAAGAAACCTTGCATCTGGAGATAGTTCTTGCGCCAAGGCATTTGAAATGTCTGCTTCATAAAGCTCAACAATGTTTTTCAGCAATTCCTCTATCCTCGAAATCTGATCGTCCTTCTTTCGAGAATTGTTGAGAGCAATTTCTTCTAATTTTCCATTCATCAAAGATTCCAATTCACTCCGCAACTGTTGTATTAGTTTTTCGTTTCTGATTTTAAAGGTCTGATCAAATGTTGTAAGAGCGTTTCTACGAAGAATGTTGTCCACTGTCAGGATGAGCTCGTTATTCAGAACCGTGTTGGGTGTTTGAATAAGTCTTAGACTTATTTCGTTTTCGTAAGTCGCAAAACAATTGTTAACAATCGATTTTCCCTCTGTTTTCGCATTGCTAATCTTTTCATCATTTTCTGCATGAAATTGGCTGATCAATTCTTGAATCTTAGAGTTAAAGATGGGAACCATTTCTTCCAAAATCATTTTATTGTTATCAAATTTCTGGCAAAATGCTGTCAACATTTTTTCTGTATCATCTTTAAATACGGCATCAAGGTCATCGTGGAGTATAAAATTGTTTTCCATCAATTGGGAAATTTTGCTTTTGAATTCAGATAAAATTGTATCCTGCTCATGATTACTTTTTTCGTATTTCAATTTTGTATTTTTCTCCCTTATTTTTTCAGTTAATTTATTCAAATCTCCCTCAAGTCTCCTTTTATGTTTTCTAGCTATTTTAGCATCCCCAAATTTTTTCTTCTTATCGAATTCTATTAAAAATTCCTTGGTTAATCGTTCGGCTAGCGTTTTGAATTCAGCGTCATTAAGAAATCCCGAAATTTTCAATTTTTCCAGAAATCTTGTCTGAAACCCGTCTTTGCATTTAGAAGCCATGGTTTCGCATACTGCATGAGACGTTGCATCCAACATGCTGACAGAACTTGGCATTTCATCGCTATTAAATATGTCAACGTACCTTTCGAATAGTTGAAGGATATTTTTCCCTTTCATTAGCTGACCTCCAACTCTTTTCGCCTTTATTTGATCCGGTCCCAGCACCGATTCCATAAACGATGTTAGACTTCTGACAAATCTTTTGTCCAATTCTCCAATGCTGCCTGTAAAACCATTGCTTTTTGCTTCGTCACCAGGATCCGGCATTAGAAAGCAGTTTAATTCATCAAAACACTTCCTTAGTGTTTGCCGTACTCTTTTAGATGCTTCAGGAAGGTGATCTTGAATTTTCAATTTATGATTTAGGAATTCTTGACCTCCCAGTGGACCATAATCGCATTCATCCGGCATATTCCAGTCTCTGATTAAAAATGTTAGATTTTGAAAGCATTTATCCCCGCTCTCATCATCTTTCATCGCCAAAATTCCATATTGCATAAAATTTTCTAGAATTTGCAGGACATCTTCTTGCAAATTGTGAACAACATTGTAAATGAGGCAAGATGAGCAAAGCAAGCTGAGGCCCACAATAGCAGACCATTCCCTGCTCGTAGTGTGGTCATCGAAAACTCCTTGGGTGTCCATTACAAGAACAGCAATCTCCTCGTCTCTGTGATTTCTTATCATAAAGGGACGAGACCAAAGCCAAAGTCCAGTGGTGTGTCTTTCGATTCCGTTTTGAAAAGGGAAACCTTCAAGTTTCTTTGCATTATTAGACTTCTTTATCCACTTTGAGGATGTTTTCTTTTCTAAAGCACTTAAATATTTAATCATATAACTAAGTAGGAATGACTTTCCCTGCCTTGAAGGTCCAGCTATTGAAATTAAAGCCACATTTTTGTCACCAATGTCCTTGAGGATATGCCTTATGTTACTCTGAAGATTCATCCGTGATGGGTGATTTGGCATCATCTGGATGTCAATTATCTGCACTGGGTGACCATCCTTCTCTCTCTTTCGCTCGTCTGCCGGCTACAGAAGTAATGTTTAATGTTTTTAAATATGTTTAATTCAAATATGAACGGATGATGTAAAAAGTATTCTACTAAACCTTATAATGAGAGTCAATCAATAAATTTCTCAAATATTTGGCATTATTTTCTTGCCATTATTGTACATACACAAAGTTTCCTGAATCAGGCTCAATGGGTGTGGTCAAGTTTGACTACTTTTATGGATTGCACACAAGCATAATAAAACTTGTTAAATAATCCTAAAAGGACCCCACTAAAGTTTACTCAAAAATAAGTTTCAAAATAAAAGCCCACTAATACACCATTCTAAGTATTCAAACACCTAAGACATTTATAGGTTCAAATATTTTTTCTTTTATATACCTGTAGTATTTCATTACATTAGTTTGCAACAAAGGACATTCAAGGACGTTTGCAACAAAGGAAATTTGGTAGTTTGAATACTTAGAATGCTGTAAATAGGGTAGGCTGAGTATATGACAATTTGTAGTCAAGCTTTATGCCATATTTATAAAAAAAATCCTCTAAGGCAAAATTAAATAGGGGTGGCACATCTAAAAGCTCTACTAAGGCTCTGCTAAAGTAACTTTGTGACATCTGAAATATTGACTTCATTATTTTGGATTATACCTTTTTATAATTACTATTTTAACAACCCGCTTTTAATTAAGTCTTATTATATTCCCGTTACATTACCAACTACACAATTTCAGTACATTCCGTATTAAATAAAAACTTTCCAAGTGAGGTTGTTTACAACTCACATTAAATATATAAGTCCATTATTTTAATAAACTTTCATTCAAACCAATCGAAAGAATATCGGACATCATTTTTGTAAAAAGATCAAGAAAAGTACATGGATGCGTGCTAAAGGAAACCCGAACAATTACATTATAGATCTGCTCCTATAATTTCATCGTTTTTCTTTTCCGACAAATTTTTGTACAAGTCAGAAAAAACTTAATGTGATTTACTTAGTTTTTGTAGAACTGTAAGTAATGTATGTGTCACCGGCACTGAGCTCACATTGGCAGCTCGCTGCCCGGCTGTGACACAACGTGTCCAAATGCCCGGGCATCGAGACCACGGCCATGCCAGGCACTGAGAGCACAGATAAAACACTGTTGAACGTCATTAATAATGGTAATTTATTAGTTGGAGTCATAAGAAAGTCATCAATTAAATTTTAAAAAGCATTAGCATTAGATACATTTATGTAATAATTTGTCGAAAAAAATCAGTGTGCAGACCAATTATTGTCGGTTTTTGCAGTTGGGAGTATAGTGGACTACCTTAGTTGTTGGGAGCATAGTGGCCCTATTACTCTCAACAATAGTATGAAAACAACATTACCATTTATCTGCCTAGCAGAAGGAGTATTCAGTCCACGGTGGGAGAGCAGTAGGGCACTTTCAGTGTCAAAATACAGAACCGTTAATGACTATAAACCACAACTTTAACTTTTTAATTGCGACATGACATTTCGTGCCACATGGTATATTATTTTTTTGCAAACGAATACATTACACATTACACATACACACATGGTCTGCACACTGATTTTTTTCGACAAATTATTACATAAATGTATCTAATGCTTTTTAAAATTTAATTGATGACTTTCTTATGACTCCAACTAATAAATTACCATTATTAATGACGTTCAACAGTGTTTTATCTGTGCTCTCAGTGCCTGGCATGGCCGTGGTCTCGATGCCCGGGCATTTGGACACGTTGTGTCACAGCCGGGCAGCGAGCGCTCGCTGCCAATGTGAGCTCAGTGCCGGTGACATATGTACTAGTATCGCAAACTGGGAATATAGGGTAAAGATTACATGTGTAGTCAGTAATCTCTGGTATTTTCTATATAATAACTGACCTTCTGGTGCAAGAACCATTGACAATATTTGTCGAGAATGAAAGATTGTAATCGAAAATATTACTAGCGACTATTGTTTATACCAAAGGTTCTCTACTAAACTGTAAAGACAATGAGTGCAAATTTGCATAAATGGCAAGTAATTCTAAAAATTAAGAACGAGGCACTAAAATTATCAATTCTACTATAACTTTGATGAATTTTCGTACACTTTTGTTACATTTTTCCAATATTTTTGGTGATTATTATTTGCATAGTATAGAAAGAAAAATTACTTTACCTCCATGCTGATCTTTAAAATACGGTTTCTCAAACTTTTGAAGTATTCTGCTAATAACAAAGTCTTCTAGTACTGCATTCTAAATGTTGACGTGCTCGCCATTCCAAATAAAAAATGAATGACGATGGACGATAAATTAATCACAATTATTAAGCATCAAACACACGTTGATGCTTTATGAGATAGTGGAAGAAACTAAAAAAACAGTGCATGCAGCTACTCTAGTAGCGGGGTAATAAATCTTTCGGTAAAAATCAATTTATATATAAGGTTGATTTTTCATTTCACCCAACTGTGATAATAAACATTTTTCACTCCAGACTGGATTGGCAATATTTGACATTATAACGCAGTTATATGCTCGTATTGCACCTAATATTTGATTTGAAAACACTTTTCGATCATTTGGATTACCTAAGGTAAATATTTATGCAAATATCCGTTTGATAAAGCATATTCAAATACCGGAAATTTGCAATTGCCATCAGTATTAATTATGATGGCGAAATTTTTGAACTAAGTAAACACAATTTGTAGCTTTATTTATTTAGTTTTGCCACTTCATAAATTGTGTTTCTTGACACATTAAATGCAAATATCTAGGTAATTTGTTGATGACTGCATATTTACCAACAAACGACGATACTCTAGCAAATATTTAATACTTATTTACATTTATTAGTGCACAACTTTTTGGAGATTTGACAAACAAATAAAATATAGTATGTGGAAACTGTGGAGTAACTTTGTAGACCGAAATTTTTCGATTGACATTTTTCAGATGTAAGCTGTATTGCACATGTCATTTGTTTATGAAACTTTCTGTCATGAGTCAATGAACTTGATTGTCAAATAAAAGCTTCTTCCGTGCTATCAGTCATAAATTCTCCTTGCACGATTTCATCAGCTGAATTACAGTCATATCCATAGTATAATATGTTCACCCAACTAAACACAATGTTATCTGAGGTTTATCATCCAGGCTTCCAACTAAATCACTCAAATTGGTATTGCTAAACTGAAGGTAGACTTGAAAAGGCAACATATATGTTTCGACTTTATTGAGAATCAGATGTACATTACTCGGCTCTAGAAAAAGTTCCAAAATGGCATCTGAAACTGTTTCGTTTAGGCCCATTACTTTACAGCGAAAAAATTGGCTAGACGAATTTATGAAAACATTTCTGGATATTTTAAATAATTCAGGTGTCGTTTGTGCGAAAATAATTGACAAACCCGCGAACTCTACTTTGAACAGTAAGATTTACTATTTAGTATATTAATATAAATAAGAAATTAGATCCAACTGTAATGTTTTTCTTGGGTAATTAAATAATGCAATATTAATTTTTAGAACTAAATTCAGGGCAGGCAAGAAAAGAAGTTCAACCAAAGGTCAATGATGCGATTGACGAAATCAGTCAATTTGAGAAGAAAATCGAAGAACTGGAATGTGAAATTGATACGCAGTACAAAGGACCATGCTTTGATCAAACATATAGAATTCTAACGGAAAAATGCTGCCAATATCAGCAAGAATTAGATATTATTAATGTAATAGGCAAACCAGAAATACGCTTAAAGCGCAAAAATTGTTTAGTTAGAATTGATAATGCTGCTACCAAGTTAAATAACAAAACACATGAAGATGGTAAACCGTGCCCTAGATGCACTGTCCGAAATTGATTTACAGGCAACGAATTAATAAATCTTAAAAATAATATCCGACATTATGTACACCGTAAATGAATTACACATACTACTACTAAAATACCCTTTATATACTACCATGCCTTCATATTTGTTAATAAAATGTGAAATTGTATTTCCTGTAATTTCGTATTTCAATCTAATAATTAAAAATCTGCGTACATGATAACATATCACTTGCACGTACATAATAATCCATATATTCAATTCAGTAACTTGGTTTTCAAAGCCTATTAATATTACAGTTATTACTAATTAAGTTTAATTTAACTATTACAACATTTAAATAACTCGCCCAAAGTTAATCCTGCTTGGGTATTATTGTCATCACAAAATGTGGTAATTATAATTATGTACAACAGACAATATCGTATATTACCCTGCTTTCTGTCCCAAAAATTAGAAACAAGATCCACTATAGTTTGTATGAGGACCTAATAAAGTGCAGAACATTTCAATATAGTCAATTTTTATTTGCATATAAAAAAGATGCCTAGGTTTACTTATGCATAGTGAATGCTAATATATAATATCATTTTTTAATATTATTCATTAATGCTGATTATGTGACTACTACACGCTAATTATCAACTTCAGCTTTGTTAGGGTATGCTCTGTTTATGATAACAGCACTAAACACATGTATAATTATTACAAAGGCAATAATTCTAAAATAACAAAGGATACATAATAGTTGTACATCTGAAATATCATCTCTTATATTTCTTGTTTAATTAATGAATTATTTACCTTTACCTCAGAGACCAACCGGCTGACAGTCAACAAAAACAAATTTTTAACCAACTTTTTATTACTTACTAAAAAAATTTCCCGTTTAATGGTAATATAAAGAAATGATGTGTTAAACTAAAAGCTAATTCAACGAAAGCCATAACATGAACATACTTTTGTGCCTTGTGCCATCTTTAATTGAAAGTAAACTTGGAAAATAAAACAAATCTTATTCAGGAATTGCATTTGGACTCAGCCAGTACAAATAGAAGCAAATAGATTTCTGCTTTTCCAAAATATCATTAATTGTTATTTATTCTGAATCAACACAACATGTCTCCACGGTTTAACATTTGTCGAAAAAATATTTACAATTTTCACCGATCACACAATACAGAATGATCTATTCCGTCATGATTTTTTATTAAGTAAATATGTTCTGCCTAATGCACATCAAATTGTCAAATTCACATGTAAATAATAAACAATCACTCAAACCTCATATCAGAGACAAAAAGCTACTCAAAGAAAATAGAAAAACTGTTTACCGAACATCTACTAATATCGTGGAGATCAATAACCGGTTAAAAAAGTGGGACTTTATATACTTCAGTCTAATGTAATGGCTTTATTGTCAGACACTATAAGTCTACCTATATAGTCTACCTTTATGTGCTTTCCGAACTGAGCATTTAGCTCTATACTAGACTATAAATATGAGAATTTAACTCATTTGTACTTCAGTCGAAGTTTTTCTTTTATGCAGTTTTTAAAATGGTCCAACACAATACCACACATCATTTAAACTTTTCAGAATAATGAAGTGCGTATTATTAATGTTTTGATAAGTTTTAAATCAAACGAAGTCGCCAACAACTAAGGTATTCTTTTCAAATATATAAAGCATTTTTATTTTTCTAGATTATCTTGAAGGCTTTCCTTTCTTCATCAGTTTATACATTAATAAAACCCATGCTGAAATAGTTGCATTTCATATCACTTCCAATTTTACATATTTTTACCATTTTTAACCTCACTTTGCCACTTTTACTAGTGGAAAGTATGAAAATAGCTACGGCATTAATTGCCTCCTCTAAGCTCTATTTCTGGTGCAATCCAGTTGGTTAAAAGTCCGAATGTGTGAAATGTGTGAAAATTATTGGTTATTGCAACTAAGATGCTTTGACAGTGTATTTTTTCTAACGGGGTGATCTTTCTTTGAAAAGTGGATTAGACCACATATAGAGGATGAATATTCAATACATTGTACCATCTTAGAGCAAATAAGCAATTCAATGTTTAAAGATAATCATCCCCCATTTGTGCTTGATCCAGGTAGTCCGTTTTTCAAACTTTTGAGAATTAATTGGTTACCGGAAACCTAGAAAATTATACTTTTGATAACTCATTTTTGATTTTATACTTAGCTGATTTAATAGTGCTAAGGAGCAAGGAGTCATACAATGTCTCCAGCATCAGTTGACACTATAATATATACAGTACATTTGATTATCTTGGAACGGTAGTGCTATCCATTCAAAAGCAATTCTATACTATAATACTTAGATGGCTGCTAAAATTGCCTTTGAATGGGTGACAGCACTGACAATGAAATTACTTATGTGTATACGCACAAAAGTCCAAAATCAGAATATTTGCAAAATAATGGTTATTGTTGTTATGCAGTACATAAAATTGTACTATAATTATTAGGCTTACTAAAACTTGACTTATGTAAACTTACTTGATCATTTAATTTTATACATACATTTACTTGAAGTGTGCTACTGTACAATACCTCGACGAGAGCAGACTCCAGTAACCATATTAATTTATGACTTGTTAAATTGATATGCAATGTTGAAATAATTTTCTTTAAAATCCAGAAACAACTGTGAAAAAAATCTCTACTACAAAGACAGTTACTGACTTGAGCTTAAAAGATGGCAGAAATAGGCAGATTTGTCGAAATCGCAACCATTGAGGAAAATGAGATTGAGCTAAATATTGAAGCTTTGGAGGAACTGTTCAATGGCCCAGATACGAGAAATGTCCAAGTAGCTGTAATTTCCGTCTTGGGACAAATTAATGGCAAGAAATCGAAATGTTTAGGAAAAATGATGCAATATCTTCAAGAAGAAGATGAAACTGATTTGGATGAATTAACTGCTAGCCAAGTTGCAACTTTTGGAAACGATGAATTGATTAATAAGCCATCGATTGTGACTTGGTCAAAACCATATTTTGTTACGAAGGGCTCAAAACAAAAAGTAGCAATTTTCCTATTGGACGTAAAAGGAAATTTCAATGGCAACAATGATATGAATTACATAGCATTGAGTGGTCTTTGCACTTTTATATCTTCGTCGGTTCTGTACCTTTCTTACGGAAAATTTGAGGTACGGCAATTTGATTACTTTTGAGACATTAAACTTTGAATGTGCAATAGCTGCAATCATGTGTATTGTTGGCTGTGGCCAGTGTAGAAAGTACCATGTACAGATAATAAATACTCATCAATTGGGTTAAATGGGAAAAAATAATGATGAATAGCATTGTCATGAAATTTAAGGTAGTCAAGCTAGACGATAAAACTGGGGTAAGTAAAATAGTTTAATCGCGTAATTTACCTAACGTAATTACATTTCACTGACCACTGACTATTTTAATTATATCAGTGTTTGTACCAATTTTCATTGAAATCGTAGATTAATAAAATTAATTTTTCATGTTGGGAAGGTTCTCCCTGAACAATTTTCCCAAAATGTCAAAAATTTCGATCAACTCAGATTTTGATAAAAATCTTTGATTAAATCCCTTATAATGACATTCTAAGAGAGGCAAATTCTATTTCGGAAAAAAAATTTAGCGATTAATGGAAATTTTTTCTTTGATTCAGAATGAAAACAGTAAGTTGAAATCGTGCAATTGACCCTTTTCGTGGTGTCCAATTCGAAAATGGATACCAGGTACCTGAGTGTAGAAAATTTTTGCACTTCCTATTCCTATTTACACTAAGTAAATGCAAGAATTTTTATACATTCCACTACATAATAGTTGCTTTCTTTGGGGAAATGCGAAAACGTCAATTATTTATTTATTTAGGTCGTTAGCAATAATTTATGTAATTGATTCGAAGAGATAAGTTACAATGATTGTTGTTTTGCAGGACTTCAGCATGAATCATATAGAGTGCATTGCCTTAGAAGGCATACGGCATTTTGGAGGAAAACTGTCTATTATTCATCAGAGAATAAGAGTTATCTGTAAAAACTGGAATGCAACGGATGAATTCTTTTATGGAGACAAAACTGGAGGAAAATATGCTGACTATTTAAAGAATAAAACCAAAAATCCAATTTTTGATGCCTTTGAGGACTTCACATTTTTCTTTTTGCCTGATGAGAATCAAAAGCAATATCCAGATTATTTTCAAAAACTTTTGAGTACTACACTTGAAGACACATACGTGGTCCCTAAAAAACTCGGCAGTGCCGTAAAGGCTCCCGTTATTATCAGTCAGCTGAAAAAATATGTAGAGGAAATGGATCCAGAAGACAATTCAAATTGTTCATTAAAAGATTTCTTTTCTTCCAAAAATGCAGAAAGAAAATGTGATAAGGTCCCAGAAAAGGAATCAATTCAAGAAAAGGCAAATTCAAGAGAAGCATCAGGTTCAGCGAAATCACGTAAAAGCGATACCTTGCCTAAAGAAAAAGAACGTAAACCCGTCAAACCGAAAAGAAGTAGCTTGAACAGAAATAAACCACATTCCCAAAAAGATTATGGTGGCCCATCAAAAGAAGAGTCTTCAGGTCTGGCATTCACAGATACTGGAAATATTACTGAAGCAAACGTTACATTGCCAAAAGAAATCACAGAGGAGCAGTTTAACTTGCAAGAAAACAAATATCCGGCAGAATTCGGCCAATCTGATGTTTTGACAACCAATACTTTTACAAATTCGGATGAGAAATTTGATTTACAAACATTTCTTCAGGCGAATATTTCTCAAACGACAAATAATTTTAAACAAAGTGAAGAATTGAAACAGACTCTTCCAACTGTAACTCCGCAACAAATTTTGGAAAGCTTAGATCAGAAAATGCATAAGACAGAGCCGAAAGACCAAGAAAATGGTACTGCTGAAGCACATTGCTTGATAGAAAAAGTTGTGGATAAAGAAACCAAAGAAGTCGTTGTTGAACAAACAAAACCTTTTGCATTGTCTCATAGCATCAAAGAAAAGAAATACAAAGAATTGGCAAGCAGAAATGAAAATCAAATGCATACAAATTTAAGAACACAATCTGCGATTCAACGCAATCAGATATTACTCTCTCATGGTAGTACTCCTATTACCAATCAAGCCAAACGTAATGGTCTCATGAATCCTAAGATGCGGATCCCGTATGTTCCACCCCAAACACAAGGCAATAATACAACCGCAGAAATTACAAAAAGAAATACATATGTACAAAATCAAATTCGGTTACATATCCTAACAGTCTTTAAGAACACTCCCTTGCAATCGACGACATCAACTGACGATATTCTGAAGAAGGTAGAGCAGAATATTGGTTCACGCTTACAAAATATAAAGGGTGAGTTAGAGAAAGAGCGTAAAACGGTTAATCTAGCAATTACAGCAGTAACATTGTACATTGAAGAAATGGAAAACGCATTTAAAGATACGTTTAGCTTTTCAACAGCAGATTTTGCCAGTCTACATCAAAATTGCTATCAAAAAGCAAATTCCTTTTCTGACAGATTAGACTATCTGAATGACCCTGTAAAGAAAAAAATAGGAGAAGCATGCCGTATTTTCAATGATTTCAACAACAGCAACTTACGACAACAGGATACACTTGTTAAGAAAGCTATTCAAGGTGTAAGGGAGATTTATGTGAAAAAAATTTCTTCAAATGGAGCAGCAGATACGCTTGAAGAAAGGCACAGAGAAATTAAGAAAAGCATACTCGAAGCAGCAAATAAATCGTGCCTTATTAATAAATCTGCATGGGCTAATAAATGGCTTGCAAATTTGGATTCGGAATTGGAATCATTATTTGAGCAAACCAAATTAGCACTTTTTAAAGAGAAAGTAGAAACGGCTGTTTCGGCATCGCTTATGTATTACAAGAGTGAAATGAGTCGGACGCTGCATTCTGGAGTCATCAACGAATTGACACAATTCGATTCACTTCATGAAACAAAATATTCCGAAGCGTTGGCCAGGTATAAAAATAATACTGGAAGAGATGTTCAAAACATAGTAAACCAGGGGGAGAAAAAATTGGTGGCAGAATTAACAAAACATTGTCTCATTTTGCGAACCGAAAAAACATTGGCAATGCAAAATAATGCTAGCCCACCCCGAAAGTCAAATTTTCAGAGTCAAGAAGTTTTAAGGAAGCCATTTTTTGAGCAAAATATTCAGAATGAAACCAGAGTTGACTCTCCAGGGCATTGTTGCATAGGAATCCATCTAAGCTTTTCCAAGATTGTAGTCACCGCTCTTTTAAATAATGAGGTAACTGAAATTTTTAGAAAAGAAGATCCTTGTATTGGTTTCAATGGCAAAGTTTTCATGCAGGAGGGAAAATCTTTGCTAGACAACTTTGCAGATTACTCCTTAGGCTTTTGGTGCCGTAAGATGGTAAACACGAAACTGATTTTTCAAAATCCGATTGGAACTCGGATATCCCTTAATTGGGACGGTTTGAAAACATTTAGAGCTGAAGAATTGCTATCAATTCTTTTATTTCAAATAAAACAAGAGTGTGAGAATTCTTTAGGTGGTGCTATCACCACTTGCACTATTGCGGTGCCTTCATATTTCCACAGCGTCGAAGTTCAAGCAGTTCTGCATGCCGCTTCAATTACTGGGTTTACCTCTACAAAAGTCATGAGGGAGATTTGTTCAGCTGGCATAGGCACTTGGTTTTTTAAAGACGGTACAAAGAAATATCCAACAGAGTTTGTTTTGATTGACACTACTGGAGAAAATTGGGAAGCTGCCTATTACAATTATAACCAAAATCTGAATCCAAATATCCTATCTGGAGATTTGTATGTAAAGACACGATTCAAAACAATATACAACAGAAATCAAGTTAGATTAACAAATATCTTAGGAGACATCATAAAGCAAATCTCTGAAAGACATCATCTAAACGTGGGAATTATTGCAGATGAGGATGTTTATAATGAAATCACTCCAAATGCCCATATCTGCAAGAATATTAACTTAACATTCTTTCAAGTAAGCAAAAAGTCAATCAAAAGAGGAATTGCTCTGGTAGCCGCCTTGATGGGAAAGTGTTCCGTGGCTCAGAACATTTGGGACAGTCAGCATCCAATTTCTTCCTTTCAGGAGAGATATGAATTAGACACTTTACTGAACAACCCGTGGACAGCTCCAATCTCTAGTAAGAATTCATCCCATTATGTCCAAGGAAAAAACTTGGAAGAATCAAATATACCGGAATATAAACGAAACCTTCACGCTTACATCACAACTCCGCAGATTTTTGAAGATGCTCAAAGCTCTCTTTTACATATTGGTAAATTAATTAGCGATGTATCTTTCAACAGAAATGCGGCTTCTAAAATTAGGTTGCTCATTGAACAAGCATATGAAGTAATTCAGAAACGTTCTTCAATGAAAGATATTCAAGTCGCTGTTCAAAAAGTAACAGATGAATACGAATTTAGTAAAATGCTGGTATAATAATACCCATCTTATTTTTCAGAACGTAGAATTGTATTAAAAAATTTATTACCAAGATATAAATAAAATTGCTAATGTCTTATGCATTTATTTAGTTCTCAGATATACTAAAATAAAATAAATAAATATAAATATTTAATAGTATATTCGACTCATTTAACTAAGTATAATAAATAATGGCTAGATTATTGAAATAGTAAAGTAGGTAGAGTTTGCAGTAGCAGCAAATATGATTGTTTTCACACATAAAGTACAGAAGAAAGCACTTTAACTGATTTTGGAGTTAATAATAATCCATTACCATAATAAATTATAAAATGTTGTAAATTAATAAACTAATATTTTGGATTTAACGAAAATATTTTGCCTTCGTGAAATTCTTTTAATTCAGTGAATGCTGTTTTTAGGGGTAATGTTAGGTAATTGTATGTACTAGGCACCTATTTCAATCTCAATCAGCATATACATTCAGCATGTTTGCGGTCTTGCAAAACAATAATTCATTAATCATTACTGATCAATACAAGCTTTAGTAATCGCTTGAGGGAATAGCAATGCTCAATAGCTACCGAAATAAAGTTCTTCAAAAAATATTTATTATCACGATTTGAGAAGGAAAAAGACCTTAAAAAACGCCTCGAACAATCATAACCAGTATTAGCAGATTGAATAAAGTAGCAGCAGCGCAGCAATGCTTTGCCATATATATGTAACTGCAACTGCGGTATACTTTTATCCATTGTATATTTTGCAAAGTATGTGTATGTGACGACGTTAGGTTATATTGATAAAACTTATTTACCACTTTTATGGTGCCGTGATGGGTCTTCGGGATATTTTGAATGTATTTGGGAGTATTAAAATTAACTTAAACAAATTATGACGAACAATCGTTTTGCTGACAGGCGGATTAAACCAAACAAGACAAATTTATAAAATATATTCCTATATTAAAGAAATGGGAAAAGACAATTTACTGAAAATCGCATTATTCTGTTACATGGCCAGAGGTTAAAGTCATTTGCTTTTCACAACAAGATACAGTGTATTGACATAGCAGACAAGTGTGAGCAACAAAGCAACCAAATGAATAAAAATATCGTATATATTACTGTCAATGCCGAACAATGGCAAGAATTAAATGAAACCTGTTCGGCGAGGCCATAAGGAGTTACAAAGAAGCGCAAGGTTTCGAGCTTTTGGTATTTTAAATGTAATTACGAGAAAATAAAAATAGAACAAACATTTACGTATATTGAAATTCTATGTTTCTTAGAAATTAAAATGCTTTGTGTTGGCAATTTTCAATTTCATTGAAGAATCCGATGCAAAAACTAAAATAAATTAAAAATGCCTATGTTTATTAGAGCTGACTTAAAAAATAAAGGCAAGTTAGTTCTTTAATTTTGTTACTCAATTTACAATTTTGGCCAACAGAAGTCTTAATTAGTTTTTAGCAATATCAATTATTGTAAGCCGAAGGACTGTCTATAGTTAACAAAACGTATAAAAAATTATATTTTTATTGTTAGCCTAATGGAGCTGCGGAAATCACTTTCAGGTTCCCAGATTATTACAATAAATGAAAAAACAAAAATCCCTAACTATTTTTTTCTATCCTTGCACCATATTCCCTGTACCCGAACTGCTTTCAACTCCAATATCCCTTTAAGCGTGTAGTGGATGGTTTGGAAAATTATTAAGTTGGAATTAGTGTAATGCTGTGGATAAGTAACTATTTCCGCCAATTATGATGGTACACAACAAAACCTTCAGTTTGGAAGGTTTTGATATATAAAAGTGAGAGCAAAGCAAAATCAATTAGACAAGATCAAACCTCTGAAGAAGGAACCCGTTAATATTAGAACCTTCAAAATAGTTTAAGGAAGCAAAGCCATAAGCAAATTTCATAAACAGACTCACTCAACAAACTATATATTTTTGTTAATTTGCTAATTCAAAAAGTTCAAATGAATCCAACAACGATTTTCATTTTAGTACTTTGTGTACTCGCAGCATTGATAGAGGGGCTGAATGCCCAAAGGTGTTATGAAAATTCTGATTGCCCTAAAGGACAAGTTTGTCTCAGTTTCTTCTGTAGTCAGCTTCCTAGTTCTGGCTCTCGAAATCCCTTCCCTCCTGGATTTCCGTAATTCTATTTGGAAGAATGTAAGCATATAATTTCATTTTAAGCCTCTATTTCAAAAACATTATATCTAAAAAGTAAAATATTAACAATAAATTTAAAAAAGGGCATTCTTAATTTCTTGAGAGTTTTCAGGCATGTCGAAAAAATGTAACGCTTTGTTTTCTGTAATCTTTGTTACAGAGTTAACCTCAAAGATGTCCTGAATCTGAATCTACACCGTCTCTATTTGATTTTGCATGGTGAGGACGACCGTGAGAATATATTATCATTGCTCACTTTGTAGTAGTGCTATTCATCAGTTTTAGTAGTGTTTTTCTTTTAGTAATAACCAAAACCATAAACCGAATAAAATTTACATTTTTGAAAGTATATATTACATCAACCGTTATTTCAACTGGAAAGTACAATTGGACTGCTTTATGTCTAAAAAATCACAATAAAGTATAGAAATCGCTTTCATGGTATTATCAGATATTCATTTCATAATATTTCACTTTTACATTTCGTTAGTGTTCATAGTAAAACACAATTAATACTGGTTTCAAGTACTATACGAAATTGGTTGAATAAAATGCAATTTGTCAGTTGAACACTCATGCGTTTTTCATAATTGATTCTTTTTGAACCACTAATACTACCTAGCTCATTTTGTATATTTTTTACCGTTGACAGTAAATGTGTAATTAATAAAGTACAACTTTTTGAAATCAAAATGGATTTACGAAATATGCGTCACAGGTATTTTCTGTTCTATTTGTTAGTCTTCTCTTTTTGTTTATCAAACACAAATAGTGGATGAAACAGAAACAGGAAATATGCAACTTTATGATATTTGCAAAATCATGAGTCATAATCTCAGCGCTTGACTTGACTTGACTGCAATGAATGGGGACGAATAAATAATCGAACAACATATTATAGGCATCCAATATTTGCCCTATCCGCTGCTATCGGTTATAATAACACTTTTAATAAACCATTACAAAACGGCTATAGCACAGTAGTGCAACCGTAATATTTTTAATTTATTTTAAAAAATTGAAATAATTTCAAACTATTTAAAAAAGTTTGAAAATATTTCAAATTATTCAAAAAAGTTTGAAAATATTTCAAATTATTCAAAAATGTTTGAATTTATTTAAATTTATTCAAAAGACGGGTCATCAGCTCAGACTACGACATATAGTTGTCGCTAGTACAGACTGCGACACATACCACAACATACACACAACATCCAATACATAACATACGTATATAGTACGAACAGTTTAACCTCCCCCTTTAAGGGGAAGGCGTTACCCAATTTTGCTCATTTACGAACTTGTTCATAAGGAGAACCTAATGTGAAAACAGATTCCAAAAAAGTTTAACCGTTCTTGAGTTACAGCGCTATCTCACTAACTAACTAACTAACTAACTGACTAACTAACTAACTAACTGACTAACTAACTCACAGACAGACAGTCCAATCGCATACAGTAGTTGCACTACTGAATAAAGGAAACATTTATTGACTATATACCTTAGGAAATGTAAAATACTTGTGTTTAATCTCAATAAACGATTTTCATTTATTTACATGAAAGAAATAGATAATACATGAGTAAATAGTATTATTTCAAATACAATAAGATAAATATTCCTAATACAAGCATATTCAGCAGTGACGAATAGTGCTTCTTAAATGAAAACTCCAGAATCAAATGCGTGTCATATTGTGTTCATTGTCCAATTGATATTAATGTTCGCAGAGGAATAGGAAAACCGGACCGAGTCCAAGTTTGCCGAACAGCTTTGAACAGTAAGCGTGCATTTTACTCATTTAGCATCAAAATGTCAGCATCAAAATATCAAATATCAAAATATCACCTTTCGGCTTCTGACTTTGATTTTAGTTAATCGAACCAAGATCCCTCACTCACATTAGCAAAAAAATTATAGGAATGCCGAAAATTATATTCATAATCATGCTTCTTGCTTCTAACACTGAAATGACAGATTGAACTTTTTTAAATAAATTAAATTATATTATGCGCTAACCTTTGTGTACTTCTTACCATACAACCTTAAGCATAATTATCAGTTACCTTTACGTTGTAAACTTGTTCATTTTTGTAAAGATGACAATTGGATGATTTAATGGTAATTTTCAAATATTTTCATGGGTCGCCGTTAAGTGGTCAATTTGGTTAATTTTTGTTTTGTGTAGTAATGTATTGGTTACTTTACAATTGCCCTACTTTGGTGGACAATTAAAGACTTCAAAATGTTGTTCTCTATTAGAGATGGTAAAGGGAGCAAAAAACTCGTACGGCAATCCTGAACATTCTGAACCCGAGCGGGTTTAAGCCGTTCATCAGGGTTCGCGCTGTAGGGTCGAAAATTTTTGTAAGCGGTGCAGACAAACGAGGTAAAAGTTTGTACCGCAAGGTTTGAACTAACAACCAAAATGGCCGATGAAGGCTCACTTTTGAAACAAAATTATTTTTTACAGTATGTTTTAGTATTTGCACACTGCACACATATGCACTTTGCAAAATCTAGTATTTTTAGCAAAATGTTTGATTTTGGATGTGCGAGCTCATGAGGGTTGATTGAGTCCCTTTGCTCTGCTTGAGGGTTGAGTCTCTGACACCTGTGGGGTGGGAGCAAATTTTGAGCTGGCCGGTCGGGGACGAGGGTTGAATAAAAGTTAAATTTACCCACCTCTACTCTCTTGTATTTGGACTTCCATTCCCCAGAGATGGATAAATTCATATCTAAGGGCAATCAAACTTTGAAAATATGAATTTATATACCTGTACAATAAACTAGGAACTGCATACACTGATATTGAACGCACTTAATCCAAAGGCTTGTCTTAATATTTGTAGTAAATACCAGCAGTATTTTGAGAACCAATATAGTAGATTCAAAAATTAGGTAAACATGTTTCTGGAGATATACGATCTCCGTCATATCTACTTTTACTACAGTAATGGTTTAAATTATTAGTCAATCAACAGTGTCTGTAATGCAAATGTAATTTATAGATCAATATGGAGCAATCTACAAACGGAAAAAGTAATCTTTCGTCCAAACTTAACTCTAAAAAGATAATGGAAGACAGAGACGATTCTGATAATGATGCAGACATAACTGATGTATCTAGCACAGAAGAGTCGGATTTAGAAGAAAGCGATGCTTCTGGGGAAGACACAGAAAACGAAAATCTAAAATCTGAAATTCAGAATGAGAGCGATTCCTCAGATGATGATGTTGAGGAAGATGAAAGGAAGTCAGAAAATGAAGATGGTCTTACCAGTGATGAAGATCAAAGTATGGAAAGCGATGATGACGGTAGTGAAATCACAGATGAATCTGAGAAAGAATCTTCAGAGAAATCCGACGATGAGGCTCAGTCGAGTGAAGATCTTGAAAATCGCCAAGACTCGCCATTAAGTGATATTTCCCAGGAAAATGATGCTGCTTCATACAAAAACGTAGGTAAAGTAAATGGTGAGAACAATTCTAACAGGAAAAATTCTAAATCTTATACATCCAATGAAGTATCCGAAGGTCATTCTGAAACTAGTGAAGACACCGATAGTGTAGACTCAGAAGATGACAATGAACCTGAAACGAGGAATGCAAATCACCCTGCAGCTAGTAAAACCACAACCAAAACTCTTCAGAAAAGTCAAACTATTTTTAAGAAGAGTGGAAAACCGGAAACTAAAATAATAAAGGTAACTAGGAAAGAGGAAGATTCAGAAGATTCTGCATCAAGTGATGAATCAAGTGAAGAATCACAAAGCAACAGTGATTCTGATTTTTCGTCAAAAAGTCAGTCTAAGCCCACCAACAAGAAACGAATGCAAGGGAAATCCTTCAATGATCTTACAAGTAGCAGCAACAAGAACCAACAAACCATAGGCAGTATAATTGAACTTAAAAACCGGACCAAAGTTGACTTTAGGGAAAATGAAAATAGCAATTTTAAGAAGAATGGCAAAAGTGAATCCAGTGAAAATTCCGAAGAAGACTCGGACACCAGTGGTAGTTCAGAAAAAAGCAATAGCAGTAAGGACGAATTGCAATCTGAATTCAAAACCAAAGTCCATGAAAGGGACACAATGCAAAGATTACCAAAAGATATCCCCCGTATGAAGGGCGGTAGAAGCACCACGAAAAAACTACATGAAGAAGATTCTGAAACTACAGATGATTCGGCAGGCACCAATGAAAGATGTGAAAATATCCAAGAAAAAATCTATTCCAAATGCAAATCAAACAAGAAAAGCAAAATTGGTACTCTATCAAAAGAAAAGTCAGCAGATACGGCAAATAAAGGTAACAAAATAAACAATAAAGCTGAATCAATCGAAGACTCCGATTCTACTTCAGATGATACCCAACAATCGACCGAAAGCACGCAGAAGAGGTGCAAAATCCGCAAAAGCAGTCACAAAGAAAAACCTATAATAGAAAGAGTTGCTAAACCACGTTCTGTCAATGCTGAATCACTGGAGAAACCCAATAAGCTATCTTCAAAAAAATCTAAATCGAATAAAAAATATATTTCCGATGAATCCATCAGGAAATGCAAATGTACCAGCAAAAAGAACCCAACTAGACGCAAATTTTCCACGACAAGTGATTCCAGTGATGACACTGAAGAGGATTCCAGCAGTGACGATGTTTTTGAAGAACTCGTAGTCAGCGATGAAGGTAAAAATCAAAGATACACAAGCAATAAACTATCCAAGAAAGGTGATGTTTTTGTTTTTACACGCCGGTGTAAGGGAAATCAGAACAGTTCGAACACGAATAAAAGGAGTGAGGACCTTGAGTACGACATGGCTGATGGTCCTATTGACGCTTCAACATCAACAGGAACAAAGAAAAATAAAGAAACAAATGTCTCAAAAGTCATTGAAGGTAATAAATATATCCGCAGGAAAATAGAGCAAGAAATAATTGAATATTATTTGCCCTAAATTCGTGACAAATAATAAGGTATATGAATAGTATTTTAAAATAATTTTGTCTTTTAGGTCCAAACTGTGTGCCACCAATCCCTCCGCAACAACCACCACCTCCACCACCACCAAAAATTGACGAAAGAGAAAAGGCTAGTCAACTGACCTTAAAACCTAACACCGCTAAAGAAGTAAAAGGAAAAGAGAAAAGCTTTCAGGAAGAATTGGACATTGCTGTTAAAAAGCGAAATATCGATACTTCAGCACGGAATAATGGTAAAATAAATTCAACTGTTCTAATTATTTTGGTTAAGTGTAGTGTGTGTAAACTTTTGTAATAGTAGTATTTATTTTTATTTACAGAAAGCAGTAAGAAAGATCCTCTGCCAGTCAGTGGAGTCAGTCGGGAATGTGAACATTTGCTTTTGAAAGAATTAATATTCGCAAATGAAGTTAACAAAGATGATCCTCATACCACAACAAAAAAGCTCAAAGACAAAATCGGAACATGGAAGCCTATTTCGGGCTCTGAACTGACGAACAAAGAAAAAGAGAAAATTCTTGATTTTCACACAAGTCTTATGAAAGAAATATTAGCAGGGTATAAGTTGAGACCTGTAAATTCACGTCGACGAAGTCAATTGCCGCATGAACCGGACCTTACATCAATTTTGAAAGACGCGATTAGCTTACGGGACAGAGCAATGAATCAAGACAGTTCAAGTGAAAGCGATGACAGCGCTATTGGCAACAATAATGACGAATGGGACGACATTGAGCAAACAATGTTGAGAAAAACAGGTATAGCATGAATAGTATTATGCATTTCAAGATTTCCAGACTAATACCTATTGTCAATTGTATTCAATAGTTTTTGCTAAAATCAATTATTGTCATTATAATTAATTTTATTTATTTTTATGCATTTTAGACGAAATAGTGTGCATTTAAAGGAAGTTGCAAGTGATTATTGGGCTACTATGAAAAGTCATTCCAGTTATTACATACAATATGATGTAATTCATATTCTCCGGACATCATTAAATTAACACGTCTGTTTTGTGAGACAGTGATAATAATTTGTCAATAGTACAGCACTTGTTTGCATTACATAAACAGTTTAATAAATCAAGCGTGTTTGGTAAATTGTTGATATTTTGGTAGACAGGTCTGCAAAAGATATACTGTTTCCATTAATCTAGTATTCCCTGTTTTTGTATGATATATAAAATAGGTATTGCAGGTAGTATAAATAGGTTGCAATGGTTTGAAATCTACCTGCATAGCTAAATACACCATTTGGTTTTGAATCTTAATTTGTATGTTCCAATCTGTATACCTGAGCTTCCCTATTGTATATCTGGTATCCTACACTATCAAAAGGAAGTTTGCATTTCAGAACATTATTAATCATATAATAATACGCGATCCCCAAACAAATGTATAACATGTATTTACATAGGTATACCATATCTTGAATTTAATGCAAACAGTTTTGTTTGCAGATAAAGGGAACCATACTGGGTGTACACTAGCTATGCATATATCTCATCTTATATTGCAATTTGCAATACACAACTTTCTGATTACAAATGCAAACATTGAACCAAGAGAGTTTTGTTTTACACTCAGAGTATATAAATCACATTTACTCGGACATTGCTCCACTATTCATAAACAATGAGCAGGCTAACTTAAAAATATTATTCGGAATACCGCCAAAATTCTTTTGCGAATGTAAGTTCTCTTTCTTGTTTTACATGCATACAATAATCCATTGCTAATTTCTATTCATAAATATTAGTTACACTGAAAATACAAACTAAATTTTGATTGGTACACATATCAAAATTGGTGTGCTCTCAAAATAACCCAAATAACCTTACTTAAAACCTCAGTTTCAACAGAATCATGCTGCAAGAAGAAATGCGGGCCTTGGTGGAAGCACCTAAACCTTGGAGGAGAGATGAAATGAGAACAATGAAAGAAAGAAATGTAGAGCTCATGAATAATAAAATTCCCTCCATTCCTCATGACGTTACTTTTCGAGTTGGTGAAGAAGTTATCTCTGCCCACAAATGGATATTAGTCATTGCTTCAGCCACATTCGAAAATCTCTTCAAGAAGAATTTTGGGGATGTTGAAGAGTTCGATCTTCCAGAGTGTGATCCTCAAGCAATGAGAATTCTTTTGCAGGTAAGTTTCCTTCATTTCATGAATCCTATTTAGAAATGCAATACAAAACAAATAACCGTTTATACATACTAGACAAGGTATAGTATAAATACTAACAAGCATTTTCTATACTATGTAATGAGGTTATTACAGTACATTGTCTGGAAATTGTATAGACATTTTAGTGGACATGAAAGGAAATGTTATAAAAAGCCTCTGTTATAACTTTCAGTACGTATACCTTTGGGAAATGAACATATCAACAGTTGCAGAAGCTATAGGTACGGCGAAGTTGGCATCATTCTACGATATCCCCGAACTTGTTGAACATTGTACCAATTTTATGGAAAATAATATATCGTCAGAAAATGCAGTCGAGGTGTATGAAACATCGGCAAAACTTAATATTGTCTCTCTATCTCAAAAGGCTAATTCGTTCATTTTAAGGTACATAATTTGTATTTTGCTCCACGAAGAGTACTTTTGACAATTTCATTATCTACATATATACAATGTCCTTGTATTTTTGTCTTTAGGAAATTCCACGATATTGTACAGTATTCCAGTTTTGGTTTGCTGAACAAAGATCGCTTGAAAGAATTTCTCCAGGAGAATGACCTAAATATTTACTCTGAAAGCACTCTTTGCACTGCCTTAATAAAGTAATTTTTTTCTAGGTATACCTCTATAAGTAGTATTACAGTTGCTGTGATATTTTCTTTTTTTCGTTTTTGAAGGTGGGGGGAAGCCCAATGCAAAATTTCAAATAAAGAAATAACGGCAGAGAATATTAGATTATCTTTGGGAGACATCATCAATGGTGTCAGATTTCTTACGATGAATGTAATTGAATTCTGCGATTTGTGTGACTAAATGAAAGAAACTCAAAGACAAATTCTTGCTGACAAGGAGATAGCTGAACTGTTCTTTTATTACAACTCATCTAGAAAAAAGTAAGGGAGATTAAATTATTTAACTCCAATCCACATTTAAACGTAGCTAGCAAAATTATGACCATTTGATTCCAGGAAAAATTATCTTAGTGGTAGTTTGGGATACTAAAGCTTACCTATATCAGATACTTGATTTTAAAAAGAACGATGTAAGTTACCACTTAAGTCAGTTCAATGCACTTTCAAGCAATATTTTACTAAGTATCTGCACGTGGAACTGTGATGGAACAGTGCATCCAGTATTATCTCTATCTCAACATTTACCCAAGATTTCCATTTACTCTTTTAATATCACTTAATGTTAGTCATTTATTTGCGGCTTTATTTACACATCATCAATTTACATTTGCGTCATGTAATGTCAATTTGCACAAGTAAAGATAAAGTTTATACGGATATTAAGGAATCAATTGATTTTATTGAAAGTAATGTGGAACTAAGGCACAAAAATTATTTACTTCGTTTTCATAAGGGCTATCTAGCAGCAAATAACAAAGAAGTCATCGTTAATAGTGAATCATAAAAACAATAATGCAGATGGAATAGTTTTTATTAATAGCTACTATTTATAAATCTATACTGTTTTCGTTGACATGAATTCGCTAAGTTTACTCAAAAGATATTCGAAATTGAACATTCAAAATATTGACATTATTTTGTATACAATTCTAGATACACTGGACGATTCAAATTCTCTGAAACTTTACGCACGTGCCAAAACTTAGCTGTTGCAAATTTAGTTGACAATTTTGAAAATGGCGAAGAAGTTAGGGCGGAAGACACGAACGATAGGTAAGTGTCTTTAAGCCTAGTAAAATAGACGGAGTCTTTTATGATCAAAAATATGTAGTTACGTGATGGTCCCACCACATTCAAAATTTTTGTTTTTAACGCAAAAGTTGCAGAGCGGTTTATTGTACACGTTTTTATTGGTTGTACTAGTAGTTATCAGTTATGGGTGGTACATGGTAATGTTTACTAATTATCAAAATTAAATTTTTTATAAATAGATAAAAATATTTGTATCAATTGGCAGAAGGCATGTATATAACAGTTGAATATACAACGTAAAACAAAACTTACGCCTTTAGATACATTATTATAAAAAAGCACTACTTATAACAATGTTTGTGAATGCTAAAGACGCAATCCATTAATCTGAAAATTCGATTTTTGTGAACATTTTCTACGTATTTCCTTATGCAGAGTGCTGTTTGTAGAAAAATTAGTCTCCCCAAAATCCTATTCGTAATGTTTACTTAACTAACGCTAGCGGCTAACTAGCTTTAGTCGGAACTTTTTAAGTTCCGACGTTCTGCGACATAGAAATTAATTAGTTATTGCTAATTAACCACTTATACTAAGGTTAATTAAGGCAACAATTTAATTAGTTATGCTGAACAAATGCTATTTATCAACTTTTCCCAATTATAGTTTTCAAGTAATGAGTGAATCACAAGTGTATCTGAAGGCAGTAGGGTTCACAGGAAGGCTATCTCATCCCAAAGAAGACATTGAATTGCAAGTAAAATTATTACAATGGAACGAGCTCTACGCAGATGAATATAAAGAAATTGCGTCCGCAAGGGCAAAGGTTACAGCAGCAGCTGGAAAAGAATATTATATTTATTTTGATGAAGCAATTTCCATTACTCAATTGCAGAGATACACTCTATCCTACCAACTAATTGAGGTAATAGTCTTGCGTTTCACTCTGTTGTATCTTAAATACAGGTTTGGGATATAACTATAATTTTATTAATTTTTCTTTTTAAAACTATCGCTTGCATACTATACTTGTACCACTGAAAACATTGTTTGATGTTTTTTCAGGGAGGACTATGCAAATGGAAGAACTGTCATGAACAAGCTTTGTTTGATGCTCCGGATGGCAAAACTGTAACAATTAAGTATTTACCTTACACTTCAGCAATAACTAGCTTAAAGTTTACACCTGTTTCACCATCTGAACAGAGTGAAAACGACCTATGTTAAAATTACAGCATAAAAACAACAAAGTTTCTGAATGTTATAGTGAATGTACATTTTAAGATACGAAAACATTTGGAAGGATACAGAATTATTTAAATATGAACGTAAAAAGAAATAAATACCTTGTTATAAATCTGTTTAAATTCCTATGATATTTACCTGTACAATATTGACCACATTGCATTAATAGATAAAATACCCAAGTGTATACCCAAGTCCATCATATAGATACTGAAATTTCATGTTCCATTTTTAATCTGCTATCTCTTAAATTAGGTTTATGAATACTTTAACAATTAACTTTTGTAAGCATACGTAAGTTGTAAGAATTCTTATATTTTATAAGGATTCTAATGTAAGAATATTTAAGTAAGGACACTTGTGTAAGATATTTATTTTAATCTTATGTTCACAACCAATATTATATTGTGTGTTAAAATACAGGGACCAAACACAACACTGTAATACTGGAGTCCATTAAAGTGGCATTGAATGGCTAATTTTACATAAGGCAGAAACTTAAGCTTAATTGGATGGACATGATTAAAGAAATTATTTATTTAAAGCATGTGGTACATAACATCCATACCTTTGATTGCGTTTAGTTGCCTAAACAGCAAACCGTGACAAGTTCAATTGATTGTGGTACGTCACCTCCTTCGCAGTCCAAACGTCTTAGATTTTGTACTGGAAATAAATTCAAAAGAAAGCATAACTTTTAACAATAATAAAGTTTTTATAATTAAGAAAACTTTTACCAAGTTTTGTCTATAAATAGTGTAATTATTAACTTGGAACATAGTCTCTGCTAAAATGAACCTTACGGGTTATTTTGGAATATTCATGATCACCGTTTTGTGTTATAAAAATGCTGGTGCGCTGAATAATTTCAATTTACAAAGTTACAAAGGGTGCGACTTTTATTTTTCATTCAGTAATTTGGCAATGGATTCCCAAGTCGATGATATAATTTCGGAAAGTCAATATAATCAACCGTGGTTAGTTATGGATTTCATGGAGCAAATAAAAAGATTTCAAAATAAATTCATGACAAATAAAGGAAACTGTCATATAAATATTTTATTTGAACCACCGAAAGAAGAGGTTGTTGTAGAGGCTGTGAAATACTTCCAAGGAAATAGAAAGAGTGGATTTTTCTTGATTCTTCTTTACAATACCACAAAATTTCACACACTTCATTCAAAAATTGAAAGTTTTAACACTAAATTATTTATTATAGACTTAAGTACACCTAAAATGAAAGGTGTGATGGCAACTTTGTTTTACGGTTACGATAAGTGGGAATTGAAAATAGAAAGTTGGAAAACGCACTCAAAAATTCCTCACGTGTCACTGCAGCGAAGGAACAT
The DNA here is from genome assembly GCA_020352615.2 of Yoshiicerus persimilis. Lineage (NCBI taxonomy): Eukaryota > Metazoa > Arthropoda > Collembola > Entomobryomorpha > Tomoceridae > Yoshiicerus > Yoshiicerus persimilis. The sequence continues at coordinate 51,074,818 of CM036940.2, forward strand.
ACTTTTGGAAGGAATTAATATGAAGAAGCTTCCATTGTCTCTTTCAGAATATGCTAGAAACAATAATGTTAGAGAAAATTATGGAGAAGATGTACTGATAATGATGTTGAGTAACTTAGCTCACCATTTTAATTTTACGATAACTGCAACAAGCGGAGAAAACAAAAACACTAAATCTCTTTCATGTGGGAAAATTTACGCATGGGAATTAGGGAAGAATTTAAAAGGGAATGTTTTCTTACACAAAGACGAACAATTCATCATTATATACTGTCATCTAGAAGATAAATTCGAAAACACTTCGTTTTTCATTTGGGTTAAAAATGCGTTTGACGTTTCATCATGGCTTTCAATCGCTCTTCTGTTCGTTTGCATGGTAGCTTACGGCTATCTCAATATTTTCCTTACCAAGACAAAAGGAATATCGCACTGGTCACCTTGGTTTGACGGAGTTTCTATAATTCTAGGGCAAAACTGTTTTACAATAGTCAATAACATTTTTCTTTTGTATACATTTATCTCTCTATTTATTGGAATGCTTTATGAAAGTTCAATCACAAGTCAAGTAATTGCGACTCCAAAGCCAATTATATTCAGTGATTTAAAAGAACTGGTGGATAACGGATTTAAATATATGTACGAGAAAAGTAACCCACCTGACAACGATGATGAGATGAAAGCAAATGCCCGATATAACAAAACTTTGGAAAAATACAATTTACTAAGTGTTAACAATACTGTAAAGTCTTACTCAGCGGAAGATTACTCACCTAAATGGTGGAAATCTATTTGGATGGAAATAGCCACAATTTTGAATGATACATCTTTTACTCAAGTCAAATCTAAAGTAGAATTATTACTAGACTTTGTCACGAGTTTACACAGTGACGATGTTTACACCTTTATGAAAGAAATTCCCATTGATTTCAGAACTGCAATAACGAGTCTTCATGTGGGGAAAACTGAAAAGGTTTCATTTCTAATCGACTATAACAACTCAATCAAAATTATTTTTACACTAATTAATTATGTCTCCACAGATGTTAAATATCGAATTACAAAAGATATCGAAATGAAAGAAAATGTTTTCATGAGGTATGAGAATTGCTACGCTAATGAATTTCATGCTTTCACGCAAAACTATTACGAAGTAGGGTTGAATGAAGCCATGAAAAATGTGTTCGATTATACCTTACATTACAAAGTTTCAAGGCAAATTGCTAAGAAAGAAATGGAAAAAAGTCTACCAAAAGCCGTAAGCCTGTCAATGAAATTTAAAAACGTTTTTGACTTACTCGGAATTTTTATTTCCATTGGCACATTCTCATATATTGTGGAGTGGTTTTCTAAAAAGGAAAATAGAAACAAATTTAAATTGTTGGTCATGTATGCAATTAGCAGTTACAGGGCATCTCGTCGACTGGCAACTCGCACCCGGATAATTCGTCGACAGTTAATTCGCCAGTTCGCTATTCAGGAAACTCGCCACCCGGGCAACTCGCCACGCAAGTAACTCGTTCACGGGCAACTAGTCGATTCAGTACCCAAAACAAATTGGATCCTATACCTACCGTATTTTCATGGTTCTTCAAGCTGTAATAAAATTTATAATTCATATATTTTGTAAACTGTTAATGGCAAAAGCAGGGCCTACAAATTCAAATTTACAGGATTGTATTAACTAGTATACCCCCTGCATAAAGCTTAATGACATGTGTCTGGATGCGCATAGATTAAAGTACAATTACCGATTGTATGCATGGACTTATACATAAAGTTAAATCTCCGACGATTTGCTTATAAATAAAATAAATTGCGTTATGCTAAATCCTCACTCTCACTTGACTACACTGAAATGCAAATCTTGCCACAACATGCGAAATATGGCATTTACTGCTTACTTTAACCATAAAAGCACTTCTGGCCAAACTTTTAAAATGGACTGCACGCTATGAATTAAATTTTAAAGGAATCTTTCGTTTTGTTGGAAATTGTTTTCTTAACTTTAAATCAAGTTGTTCATTAAAACCCCGTGATCGACATAATTCAGAATCATTGTCAAATATTAGTATTATGCTGAAAAACCTACATATAGGCGAAAAATTCAACCACGTCTATTGGTATTTAAATAAATTTGTTTCAATCGAGATAAAGTTTCCTTCACCACAAGTGGAAGTGAAGTGTTTCTCCATTTCATGAATACTCCGACTAGGTTACGTATAGTTTCAGGTAAACAAAAGTACAGTTTAATGCCTCATATTATGTAGCTACATGCGTATTTATTTATGAATTTGTGTAGCAATGTACCAAACTCTAAATTCTCAAGTATGGGAAAAACTGCGTCCATACCCCGTCCAAAACATTTTGTGCATACATGTATACGAGATGTGAAACATAATGACACATAACTAAACATTAACATTTTGCCCCAAACTATATGTCAGAATATATTTGAATTAACGTGCACTATATGTAGTGAAACTACAATCACCACTTTAGTTTATGTGGCTATGATTGTGTCTTATCTTATGTATAAAGGTTACCATTAAGCAAATTACATACACTATTATGATTAAATTATTACATAGGTACATAATACACCAGTTTTCTACACAGCTATACATATGAGTAGAACCAGTCTCAACCTATTAGTATTGCTTTCGTTAGTGTATTTATGTTCAATATTTACCACACTGAGGAAGGTGACCTTCAGCAAAAATGCTTACAAAAAGGAAGAAATTATTTAGAACACTAACTGAAGCACTTAATTTCACCGATTTAAATTATGAATTTCAATCGCTTAAAACATTAAACAAAGGCAGTAATGAACTGAAATTAATAGGTAAATATAAGCTATTGGTGTAGAATAAAATCCTTTACAATTAAAATAATCCTGTTTGACAATTCCACAGTTAACAGTCCAAAATTTGTCCCCAAAACTAATAAACAAAAACAAAATGTAAGATAAATTTAATCTGCTTTTGCACCATTTCGAGTGGATTGATTATTTTATGTAGAGCATATTTTATCGTACGATGTATTTCAGCAATACTGTGCTATACAATATGCAATACTAAACATATGCCTAAATGACACAGCATTTAAAAGAGCAACGTAATAAGAATTGAACAGTGTCATTTGGACTTCGAGCATTGTCAATATATGATGCAACTTGCAATATGATTTGTATTATAGAATGAAAGAGTGTACATGTTATGTTGTGTGCTGGCTGGCTACCTTTAAACGAGTAGCTACTAGAAAGATGTAGAAGCTTACAGCAAGTTCACAACAACTACAAACTCACTGTGACTCAGCACAAACGGAGCATTGGAAACGACGTAACCTACACACAGCAACTCTTTCTATATTATACATCATTTTTCCTGACATAGCATAATACACGTTTCGCAGTACTTCATAGTGTATTAATCGTAAGCGTATGTCCATTTTGTCGCGTATATTACCTATGTTAAACTGAACACAACATTTTCTGCAGTCTCATTCCCACCGTCTCATCCTGATGTATGCAATTCCTGAATGACTGTCTCAATGGAAATGATTTTGCACTTTTCTTCTTCCTTTAAATACCTGCTAGGCAGGTCAGTTCCCTTCATTCCAATTCTTCATTCTCAACCATACACAACTAGCTACACTGATTTTGAAAAGATTACCGTTTTCAAACAAAACCAAACTGAATATCTGCATTTACAAAATTCGAGTATTCCAAATACAGTACCACAACTTTCAATAGACATTCCTTAAAACCAAGTTACACTACGTCAGAGAAAATATACAAGTTTAACTTAACGAATCAAAACGTAAACATGGACAATACAGATTATAACCAGAAATCTTCTCAACAACAACAATCGTCCAGCAGCAGCAGCGGTCCCAGTTCAAGTGAACCGATTGTAATGCATCAAATGGAACATCCAGGAGTTACTTGCGACGTTTGTAATGCAAGAATCTGTGGATTTCGGTACAAATGCATGCAATGCCCGGATTTCGATTTGTGTCATCCCTGCGAAATAAAAGGTAATTTTTACGATTTCCAATTAGTTTTCTTCATCTAGCTTTACATGTTATCAGTATTTCTTATTTAATGAACTATTTTTATAAATTATTTTGTTTTAAATTATTAACAGGGCACCATGTCGGTCATGTTATGATGAGGATTCCGTTTCCGGAACAATCTGTTGATGCTATTCCTGTAAGTCCTAAAATAATTCTCAGTATAATTTTCCTTAATTTGCACGTTGGTTAATGTGCACTGTGTAGAATTAGTCATTTACAGGTGTGTATTTGTTGCTTATTAGCGGTATATGGGAGGGGAGCGTCATGAACCTCCATTCAGAGGAAGAGGACCGTTTGGTAGACACGGTGGTATGGGATGTGGAAGAAATAGTTGGACCGAAGCTCTATTGAAGAACGCAGCTTCTCAATACGGATTATGCGGAAACAAAGGAGGAAAGGGAAAATGCGGAGTGGGACAGAAATGCCCTGAGTCTGAACAATTCGATTGGACCGCTGCTTCTATGCAATTTCAGGAACTGCTCAACGCTTGGGGTATGTACTGCAGTTGACACCTTTAATGCTGTCAAATAATTAGTACACTATCGTGATTATTATACATATATATTTTATACTAAGGGAATTTAGTGAATACATCAAAATAAGTCTAAATATGGAAACTAAAATACAATGTTTTGAATTCTATTTAGGTGTTCCAATAAACGTTGCAGATTTGTGGCCTCAGCCCAAACCTGAAGAAACAAAAACACAAGATTCAAATGGAAATGCTTCCGCAAATGGCGGAAATGGAAATAATAACGACATGGAACATTCCGGAAATTCTTCAGGCATTCCACCACCACAACCTTCAACTTCAAATGGAATTCCACCACAACAACCGGCTGCATCTACTTTTGGAAACCCAAGCGCTCCGTTTCAACCACCAAATATTGGAGAATTCTTGAACAATGCTATGCAGAATCCTCAAGTACAGCAGATCATCCAGGGAGTGACTGCAGCTGCTGAAAATGCTGCTCAGCACATTCCGGGAGCTAATCCATGGTCCGAAAGCTTGTTTCCATCTGCAGATACAAAATCCCAACAAGAGACAAATACGGAAACGCTGAATCAACTTTTAAGTATGGGATTCTCCAACGACGGTGGATGGCTGGAAAGACTTGTTGCTGCCAAGAGAGGCAATCTGCAAGCTGTCTTAAACTCCCTCTTCCCTGCTGGACCCACCAAGTAAATGACTGCAACAGAAGGGTTGTAATTAAAATTAAAGTAGTAATAGATTGAAGAATTCATTATAATTAAGTATTCATAGTTATATAATTTTACGGGAATTACGTTTCGCTTGCATCTGTAAATAATTTATATTTAGGTTAAAAATGAAATAGTTAACGTAAACTTACCTATGTTAGTCTAGTGGACCATAATATTATCACATCGAAACACAGAATATCTAAATATCAATATTACTCATTAAAAAATCAATAAAAAGAAATCGCTTAATTTGTTGAACACATTTAGCCGGTTTGATTCATATATCATATAATTGCAAAATCTTTTGACACCAATGCAGAATCCATTACCCTGTGGTTAAATTAAAGATATGCGCAATCTCCACATTAATTCTCTGGAGTACGAAATTTGACCAATCTATCCCTATCCAAAAGGGTAGGCAAAGTAGGCATACGATTTAGTATCAATGTTCAATGTTCAATGTTGTATTTTATTCAAGTGCCAACTATATTCAGTACAAAAAAGGATTGCTCTGTTTTTGCAACAATCAGCACCGAAGGTATGCTTGTTACCTTACTCCCAGGGAAAGCCGAATCGTCACCCGTAATCAATCGAAGTATAAAAGTAACTAGGGTAAAAAGTACCAAGAACTTGAAATTGAAGTCAGCTTTATTTTACATATAAAATAGGTACATTCACCAGTACAATTCGCAATAATGTAGTGTCACCCAAAGAAAGGGCCACAGGAATAACAAAACACAAACTTTCAAACAACTTTCTCTCCACACTTCTCCGGAGAGAAAGTTATTCTACCTTATTTGGTTTTAACACATAATCATTTTTAAGAATAGTCTGCAGAAAAAAGGCAATTTTAAAAACACCTTTAATTAAAATTATAGCAATAAATTATTTCAATTGTATTGATATATTGTATTGTATGAAAATGTTTTCAATTTTAAAGCATGTGATACGATACAAAAATTAATGTATATATAATGCATGTTTTCACCAAATACCCCCGTAGCTGAAAAAAAGTTATTAGTCAGTAAATTCAAAAATGAATAATTTTATTTCTTATTTTAATGAAACATTAAAACTTTTATGTTTATATATGTTTTATGTTGTAACTTAAGTTTTATGTTGCCAACTATTACAGAAGATGATAAGTTACTAGCAATGTCTACAATCACCAACGGTGCCCGGTCACCGTCGTGGATAATATGTCCGCGATATGACCTGTCGAGATTAAAATGAATCCCTTTAATGAACCTGCATCTCATATTTTACCTTTATAATGTTTTACATGCATAACTTCCCAATTAATTCGTAACTCTTTTATTTAAACAGTTTTCTCAGTGCAATCATTGCTGTATACTTTTTCAATTATGACCTGCTCCTTAAGACATTACGGATTTAAAAAATTACGCAATTGTGCCGTAAAAAATACAGTAATGCCACGTAGTCATTGAACATTCCATTTATTTTTAGCTTTCTCATTGACCATACAACCAATTTTGAAATTAGACTTAAACGAGCCGCACATAAAGTTCAAGCAAACTGCTGCTACCTACAGTACACGATGTACAGAACCCAAATAATTTTGATTGTGGACGTCTTTGTCCGAATATTCAGACTGGATATTGTACGAACCCCAAAGCTTCCACCAACAGCATAAAACCGCCGTCAAATTGCATCTTATGCATACCAATGAAAGTTAGTACGTCCTAATATTAGGTAATTACAGCATTAAGGTCTTGGTATGCCCCAAGACCTAAACCAAGTTTTATGGTCTTGGTTTACGTATTTGTGCAATTTGTCTTTCCGCAACATGGTTCAGAATTGTTTGAAAAATGACGGCGCAAAAATTAAAATTTGCTCATACTAAACACTGCACATCAACTTTACTACTCTCTAAAATTAATCAACACAAAAATTTTAAGTATACATCTTTTCAAAACTGTCAAACGAATTATTGTTGATTCCCCTATTGGAGGACTGTGAAAACGATGATCTTACAACAGCTGCATGCATCAAAAATTTAGAAGAGAAACTTCCCATTTCAAGGTCATTTAATTTTGAGTTGGTTATGATAAATATTTGGAACATTTCAATTTTAAGAAAGCAGACTTTAGCAGACATCTATTTGCTGAAGAGTTCTCTGAGAATCGCCATTTACATGAAGCTAAAACACAGAATTGCAACATTCACTTGAGAACAGAAAGTAAAACAATGTCAAATCTAATGTCACTTTTAAAACAGAATTGTTCGGATTCAGTGGTCATAATTATAAATACTTGACTATTTTCAAGTAGAAATGAATGTAATAGTTGATTATTTACCAAAAACTTACATACAGAGTAGTTTAAATGTATTTTAATAGCACCCTCACAGTTATCGTTTGTAAACTACGTTTACCTAAAGTTGAACCATAAATGAAGTCATTCTTGGTTCAAAACATGGTCTAGGTAAAAAACCTAAACCAAAACCATAGGGTGAAAGCAGTGCGTGACGTCATAAGTTGCGCGCGCATCCAATAGTTGGTCTTGGCAAGACCAAGACCTTAATGCTATAAAGCTCTATTATACCCCTGCCTGTACTCTGTAACTCTGTGTCTGTACATAACAAGTATAACAACGCAATGGAGTTTAGTTTGGATACTAAAAATGTATTTTACAACGTTGCTCTTATAAAAGACAAGACCTATTAATTAGTGAAAATATTACTGAAAATATGTACAATAAACATTTTATACTGCTTTCTGGTAGGTAATATTTTGTAATTAAACGTATAAAGGCAGCTCGACTCAGAATTTAAAAATCAGTCCATTAGAAAAGAATAGAATAATTTTGGGATTAGACTAGTTTAGTCCACCCAATGACACAATAAAGCACAATCATTAAATGTGTCTTTTTTAACAAAATGCATTTTTGTCTTAGATTTAGAATTTTTAGACTGCATTCCATGGACTACAAGTTGTAGTCGAAAAATTGCCTTTCCAAACATAAACCGGATAACCATATATGACCCAAACAATTCCAAAACTCAGTCCACAACAGATTGTTCCAGCATCTCTAACTGCTTAGGGGATTCCCAACCCAATTTAGTTAATGATTGATTAATTAGCATCTGTTGAATGTACGTTCCTTCCATATACATTCATTCTTGTTTGACTGCTGTTGAAACAGAAATGTAAGGAACGTATCGATTTTGTGATAAGATTAAACAGACCGAGAATTACTCAATGTTACGTTGGATGCCCGGAATTTTCAATTTGACTCTACATAATTTTTCGGGGAATCTTCTAAATAGATGTGAAAGTACAGTAGATATATTATTACTGCAGTACGAAATTTACGGTTTTCATTTTGGTCTACCATATACTAGAAAAATTCTATTTTTTGAGTGCTGCTTCAAATATTGTTAGTATTCATTCATTTCATTGGATTCAAGAAATGTGTACCAATGAACTTACTTCAGAATACGTCACCTCTTATAAGGCATTAAACGTAAACCTAAAAGTTTTGTTTAATGATGTGGTATGTATATTTAATACAATTATTTATTTAATTAATGATCTTGCAATAAAAGGTTACAGCTCATGCTTGCATTGAACGTGTCTAATAATTGGTATGCTAACAAACTTATCACTTATCTAACTTTATGGCATTCTTGATATCATGGATAACTTTGTTAAGACATTCTTTGTCTTTAATGGTTATATGGTTAACAATAAATAAATGAATTGTATTCTTTAATGGATGAAATTCTTTGGAAATTTTGACAGATTCTTGCTAAAATATTTAGCTTTTTTACACTGAAGACTCTTAAGGAGGTGAACCTTGTCTGCCAAAAATGGAACGATATTGCTGGATCCTTCATTGCAAACCAATCTACTTTTGTTATCTCATTTTTAGAAAATCCTTTTATGATTCCTGAAACAACCAATCAGACACAAAAAGACGGTTGTGAAAAAGTATTTGATATATGCGAATTCAGAGGTCCAATCAAAAATTTAAAATTGAAGGGCTACATACCGTGGACAACGGCTCCCTTTCAAGACCTTTTAGAAATGAAAAAGGAGAGTTTTGAAGAATTAATATTTATGGAGTGTACATTCGTAGATGAAGTGGAAGAAATCTTAAATTACGATTTGACGTCATTTATTTCGTCCATTTCTGTAAAGAAATTGTGCGTTGATTGTACAGCACCTCCACTTAGGTTTTATTGTACTCGGTTAACTTTATCAATGGGGGCTTTGAAATTAATTGAAAATATAAAGCTCTCGCATTGTGTTCTAATCTCGAATATGAAGTTATGTGCTAATAAAATACTTTTGAAGGAAAATACTTTTGTTCAAGATGGAAACGAAATTAAAGAAATTATTATTAATGACTTTGTGGATTTTCAAGAAAATGTCGTTTGCAAATTAACTGGTGATATGACATTTGATTTGAAGCGGTGTACCAAAGTTAAACTACTTGACATGAACATTACAAAAATTATAAATTGGAGTGAACCAGAGAATAGTATTGAAAATTTAACGCTTTGGAATTCATTTTCCTATGAAAGAAACAACTTGGCAATAAAAGAACTTACTTTTTGTGCCGGAGCAAATGTTAATCTCTCTTTGCTTCCAAAAACTTTGGAAAGACTGACTTTTTCATGTTGGAGGTTCTGCCAAGTCTACAGCAACGCAACGGTGTGCCTTCCTGGTCTTAGATACTTGCATTTAGATGAAAATAGCATTTCTGCCCTGGATTTATTTAAAAGTGGAGTGTGTCCAAACCTAGAGAATTTCGAATTCACAAGTCATTTCAAAGAAAGCATTACATTTCCCTCGAATATGCTGCCATTAAGTGTTGAAACTGTAAAATTGAACAGATTGTGCGAATGTGACTATTTCTACTATTCTCCTATGTTCTTTGAAACAAGAATTGAGAAGCTTATTTTACAAAATTTTAATTGGATGGAAGTTATTCACTCTGTGGAAGTTTTCCAACCAAAGCATATTATTATTTACCATCCAAAATATCTTTACGATGAAAAACACTGGTATTTCATCTGCCCTTACGAAGTCGACTACCATCACTTCTACTATAGGGCTACTAGTCCTCATCTCTTTATGTTTTACAGACACTGCGAGCATAATTTTAATTATTTTTTATTTAATCCCCGTAAGTGTCCCAAATCAATTGAATCCTTTGCAGTGGGAAAGTTTTTGTGGGTAACCAACGGAAAGGAATTTGAAAAGTCTTTTCTGTCAAAAGTTGTGGATAAGAAAGGGGAATATTATATTTTTAAAGATAGAAAAGGTACTGCAATTGAAGAAAACTGCTTCAGAAATATGACGAAAATCTAAATAAGGCTTCTAAATAAATAATTTTAATGTATTAATGTACATGTTTTGTCTTGTAAGCATTTTACAAGCTGTAATTTTTGAGATATAACTGTATTTAACTTTTGATTAACTACTAATACTTGTCTATATGCCAGAAGTTGATTCAAAAAGTATTGATAGTACTAAAAATACAGTTATTGAAATTGTAATGCATTCCCTACATTTCATTAGCATTCGTATTCTCCATGAATTTGGAATTTTAATTGGACATCGTAATCCAATTAAACAATGCTGTGCTTAAATAAAATAGCAAATAAAATATTTTTGCAAACATCATGGCTTATTAATAACTAATCTTTAAACAGCGAATCAGAGCATTATATTCTTCCATGCATTATATGAACTTTTTCTAGTAACTCACACGGTGCACCTAAATAACAATTAATTGGAATTCCTCTTATGTATCCAAAAAACCTCAGGTATACAACTGTTGCTATCGAACGAAAGTCAACACTAAGTGATATTCAAGTTCCAGTTTTATAAGATTAATAGCATAGGTATATCATACACCATACACACATTCGTTGTTGCACAAATACGTACACATACTAACTTTTATAATTTCCAAAGCATGGTAACTGTAATTGAATTTATTAGACAACTTCTTTGGATCGTTTATTTCTCCATTATAAAACACATTTTTGCCTGAAGAATTGGGTTCTCCGGAGAAAAACATTTTTTGTAGCAAAATTTCTCAATGACTGCGATTTTATTCAATATTAAATTGTCTGGAAATATTTGGCGGATAATATCGCCAGTACTAAACATTAGAAACGATAGCACTCCCTTCAAATATAAATTTTTGGCCGACAAAACGTTTGCAAATGAATTCAAATATATTCAATAACTTATTGTAACTTTATGCCAGGATGATAAGATGATATTCATGTTGATAATAAGATAAGGATTATTTACTTATAATTTACATATTACATTTCAGTCATAGAATTTCCCTAATTCTCTACTGTTTGGAGTTTTAGTACGGCCGAGAAAGATGCGTAATAGTAAAGTATTGCAATATTATGACATTTCATGAGCTTCCAGTATGAGAATACTATGATTAATATAAACATAGTGGCTTCATAAAACACATGAATGGCTTTTCATTACTATTACTGATATTATGATATAAATTGCTGTGTACATTCAGATAATTAATTTTTAATCTTATACATATTATTACATAAAGTGTTTAAGGAGGATTCTTGCTATTGTATTCATTTTCTTGATCTAATTGAAACAAAATATTACGTAATACCTAGTTGCAAGCATGTCTCACCACTTAATTTTCTTCTTGGCTGTGCTTTGCTAACACACATCTCTACAGATTTACAAATTGCATCAAAAAGAAATGTCCTTCGGTGAATAGTGCGGATGAAGTACAAGCGAAAGTATATAACCGAGTGTACAAGGTCAAGCTGACACAGCATATCTTTGTTTTGTTCTGATGAACACTGGACGCAATTACAGATTGTACACATGTTATATAATATATACCAAGTTGGCCAGATAAACCATTGAAAGGTTATTTTAAAAGCTTCTTCGTATAAAGGTACAATATAACCATTCATGGATACTGCCAAGCTGAAGATCTAAAAACATAATGAATGGAAAGATTAAATGAACGTTGAAGGTAATACCGATAGCAACAGCAACTTAGATACTAAGGGCCGTTCGCTCAAATCTGGTCCGCGAAGCAAATTAAAATTCACATAAGTGTATTTAGCAAAGCTCACCACATAGTGTGCATTTAATGGTATTTTCATAGCACATCATTTAATTTCTTGTTAAATCTACCTTCTTTTCCTTTTACGTTATTCAAAGACCTTCTTTCCCTTCCTTTTTACTTTAATTGCGCTTTACTAAAATTAAAAACAATCCTAAACCTACAATTTAAATTTTTTTACGAAAAAAATTCATCCGATTGGTTGTCGGAGATCGATCGCCAAAAAAACGTACATAAATACATGATGAATATGGCCAGCTGTCCAGAAGAGCGATACATATACATGACTCCCTTGTATTAATGTGCGTTAATAAAGATACTCAGATTGCATGCTTAATTCCACTCGAGTAGAGTTATGTATTCGACGTATATGTAGAAGAATAATATTAATTCTCATCTATCTGTATTCATATACGGAATGCACTACTATAATTACAAATGCATTAGTCATCATATAACAATATCCAGTTTTCGTGTGGAAATTAATTTATATGCAGTCTTGTTGGGTTGGACTATTATAGTAACTTTGTATTTACCTCAATGTCCTATTGTCGATGATATCATTACTGTTGCTACCTGTTGTGTGCGGAGCAGGGATACGGTAAACAAAAACTGCTTCATGTAAAAACAGATATACAGAGTAAAGGCAATTCATTTTGGTGGTCATTCTTAATAGAGACGTACTGATGTGCAGTACTCTAGTACGTTCAATACATTTTGTTTCAAAATCATCACAGTTTAATTTATAACTTTGTGACTTATTCAGCAGAATAAAATGGCACTGCTGACTTATTTCATAGTGGGATCTCTAATAGCACTACTCGGTTATTTATACCACACGATAAGTGCGAAAAATCGAGCATTTTGGCCGAAAAATGGAGTTCCTGTTTTAAAAATGCCAAATATGATAGTAAGACTGTGGAAATCGACCAACTTTGTTCAGATTGACGAAGATCTTTACAAGCAAATGGGAAATCTGCCATTCGCCGGTTACATGGAAGGGCACTTGTCAACATTATTAATTAAGGATATGGAACTAATGAAGAAGGTTTACGTGAAGGATTTCGACCATTTTGTAAACCGTAGGACGTTTAAATCGGCAGATGTCAATTTTAAAAATATGCTAGTCAACAAAGAAGATCAAGAATGGAAAGATCTGAGAACAACAATGAGTCCGACTTTCTCCACTGGAAAAATTAGAAGAATGTTTCCAATTTTGAATGAATCTTCAAAAAAGTTGATCGCTTACACGAAGGAAGAAATAGCAAAAGATAAAACCGAAGGTGGGGCCGTGAACTTGGAAGATGTTTTAGGTCGCTATGCAATGGACGTTATCTCATCAGCTGCTTTTGGTATCGAAAGTGGCATTTTTAAGGATCCAAATGTCCTCATTTCAAGAATGGCTAAGAAACTCCCAATGAAACTCAATTTTGCGATGATGTTAAAATTCTTCATTACTTTATTTGTGCCTTCAGCGGCAGACTTATTAGGAGTGAGATTTGTTGATAAGGAAGCGGATGATTATTTTACAAATCTGCTGACAGACTCCATTAAATACAGAGAAAAAACTGGGGAAAAACGAAACGACTTTCTTCAGCTTATGATAGAAACTAAAAATGGTCAATTGCAAAATGACCCTAAAGACACCGAAGAAATGGATACTTATGAAAAGGATGCCCAGTTGACAAATAAAAAAAGCAAAGTGCAAATCAATGACCACACCATTGTTGCTAATTGCATTTTATTTATTTTCGGAGGTTTTGACACTGTCAGTTCTGCATTAATTTTTACAGCATACGCTCTCGCTCTAAATCCAGACATTCAAGTGAAACTGAGAAATGAACTGGAGGATGCCGCTGAAAATCATGGAGGAGAACTTAATTATGATGACATTAACCAACTTGAATATTTGGATAAAGTTATTAATGGTAAGTCAATTTAACCGCATTTCTAAAGAGATTTTTAACTTCATGATAGATGGATTTATTTAAAATGGCTTACTGTTTCAGTTTTGTCCCAGGGTCATTAAAGTTGTTGAATAAATATGTTATGCATATTTAATAACTATTTTTATTTGTACATTAGAATCATTAAGAATGTACCCACCAGCAGTAAGAACAGAGCGACGATGCACAAAGGATTACCCCTTGGGTGATGGTAAAGGAGTTGTTCCAAAAGACAGTCTTGTGGCCATTCCAGTTTATCAAATTCATCATGATCCAAAATATTTCCCAAATCCTGAAGCATTTGACCCAGAACGATTTTCAGCCGAATCTAAAGCCACAAGAAGCCCTTATGCCTTCATGCCTTTTGGTCATGGACCTCGAAATTGCATCGGTAATTTTCACAGAAATACAACCAGATGCCAGATACATATATCAGTTGATATTGTATAATGATTTTTGATGTAGCTTGTTTTACACATTAAATAAATATTTTGTGACTCCTGTATTACAGCTAACCGATTTGCACTTACCGAAACGAAATCGGCTATTGCCAACTTAGTAATGAATTTCGACATAGAACCTTGTGCAAAATCTCCAATCCCTATGAAGTTTCGAAACGCCACTTCCTTGAAACCGGAAGGCGGAATGTGGCTTAAACTGAAGTCTAGAAAATAATTGAACGGACATAGAAAAACTTTCTTACACAACAAGCAGTACGAGTCCTTACATTATTGTGAATTCCTTTGCCGTAAGTAATACTTCATATACGTTTAAGTTACCAATCGACGAAGCATATATTACTCTAATTAAAAATGGCAGTTATCTTTCCATTCTAAACTTAAAGTTTTATTATTTTGGTTTACCTATGTGTTTTTGTAGCACGATATACCAAAATGTTCAGAAATGTAACCAAATTGTCGAGATCTTCTCCAATGTCTATGAAGTAGTATTATTTCCTTTATTAGTATATGTGTTGTTATCCTGCGTTGTCATTCCTCAAAAACAAGACTTTAAATGAAGTTGCCAAAAGATCTCCAAACTTATTTGAAAATTTGAAATTAATTAGTTACCTCGCTTTTAAGTTAAACCTTTACGTTAGTTGTCCTTAAAAGATACACCAATATTCGAATAAGCTACCAAAAATCTGCATATATTATTCTGAAATAGCTCTTAGTGAGATCATAATTGCTAAGTACACTATTTTTCTTTGGTAAAATGAAATGCCTGCTGATAATAGATAATAGATATTGGATTTTGGTATACTTATGTAATTCATGGATGGAATAATTAAAAGCATTATATTATTCTTAAAATTCACTTAATTTGATTGACATATCTAAAGTTATTTCTAATTCACTTTTTCCATTTCAATTACAATTATTATCCCCAAGATAGTATTCATACCTTATGTAGCGATGTATCTCATTCATAATTCTTGCAAGCAAACAAAGTAACCTTTTTTATCAGATGAATTGTGTTCCCCGGTTAAACATACAGTTTTTATAAGTGCTCCTTAATTCTCAATGTCGATAATTTTACTCATCACATGTCTGCATGGAAATGCTTTAGAAGACTGAGCCAATGCTATTCTAACTGCTTGCTTCATTGGAATAACACCATTATTTTTTTAATATTTAAAAACTGATTTAAAAGAAATGCAGAATGACTTTTCCCTTTTAGATTTGTGTTCCCGCTGAATAGTAAAGCTTGAATAGTAAAACGTTGAATAGTGAACCGTTCTTCCATTTTGGCTTATCAAAGTAGAAACCTACTACCTATGTTTATATCTGAATATTTTTTACGTTAAAATACAGTCCTATAACGAACTTTATAAATAAAATCCATAATAATGTGAAGACGCATTTAAAATGACAATTTTTAGTCTTTCGGGCACTACAACAATCCAAGTAATTTTTCCTCTGAAAATTAAACTTCATAATCTTGAATCAGCAGTGAGAGTAACCCTTTGTTCTATTAATTTGGGATTTCGCATTTCCGTTTTCTTTCAACAGATGCCAATAATAGCAAAATGTCAATTTATTTTTACAGTTTCTCGGAAGCACGTATTGACAAAACAATAAAATAAAATTTTCTTTGTGTAGGCGAAATTCAAAATTGATACCCTTGTCTTCAATTAATTACAAAGAATTAGAGACCATTGAAATATGTGCAATGACCCTGAAGCCCCTAATTTTTGTGTTTTAGGATCAATTTAAACGGTCGCTCTTCTGAAAAGGAAGAAAAAAGAAAAAGAACTACTAGGCAAAAAGCGTCGTAGTACAGTCTTACGAAGTGTACACCAAATATCGCATATATTGTTGAATATACACAAGAATTTCTCAAAATGCATTCATTACCTGCAGTCGTAGTAGTCAAAACTTGCAATTTGCAAAGAGTTTGATGTGCGTGTCAGTCGTAACATATATTCTAGAAGTCTAGTAGTCGACTTAATAATGTTTGTGAATAGTAAAAAATAAATTGAATGACTTAATTGTAACTAAATGACAAAATGATGTTCATGGTGATAAGATAACGACTAACGAGATACCCAAAAATAATCAATTCAATCATAGAGTATTGCTAGAATACCAATACCTAAATCATAACTGAATTCCCTGCTGCTTTAAGTTTTAAAGTATCTGAGAAATGTGTGTAAAGGTAAATATTTCAATAATGTACTTCATGGACTTCCAGTATGAGAATACGATTCATATGTATGAAAATGATGGCTTCACAACAACAAGATAATACGGACCATGCATTACTATTACAGATATAATTAAATTAATAATAGTATAGTCTATCATCTACAGTTCAGATGATTAATGTTTATACTTTTAGTGTAGTACATATTATTACGTATTGCAGAGTGCAATTTGATTTAATAAATTACTGATAACAAGATTGCTATTGTCCTTGCTATTGTTATTGTATCCACTTGAGCTAATTGAACGAAAACAGTACATAATACCCTGAGTTGCAATTTGCAAACATATCTCATCAACTTAATTTTCTTGCCTGCGCTTTGCTCTCACACATCTCTGCAGATTTACAAATTACAGCGAAAACAATGGCCTTCGGTGAATAGTGGATGTAAAGTACCAGCGAAAGCATAATTAACGAGCTTCCAAGGTCATGACTCATGCGTAGGTACTGTATTGCTTCGATATTATGCACACCTCTTATGAACGTTGGACATAGTTACAGATCTTGTTATGTAATACCAGAGTTGTCCAGATCAACAATTGAAACGTTTTTTTCCAATGATTCTTCATATAGGGGTACAATATAGCTATTCATGGATACTGCACAGCTACAGATCCACAAACAAGATGGGTGGAAAGGTTGAATGGACGTTGAAGGTAATATCGATAAAAACAGCAACGAAACCTCCAAAAAGATAATGCTATATTTCTACTATATGATGTGGATAAATGTGATTCTCGGCAATAGCTTTATACAAGTGGTCATTATAATGATATACGGAATGCATTATAATAACCATTCACTAATAATGACAGAAACATTCAAAATATAATAGTAATGGGTGTTTGTATAGAACTTTTATGAGCTGTTCTGGCTACATTATTATATAATAATTGAACTATTCAAAAGATTATTACTATTTGTGTGCAGAACCTTAAGCAAACAGTACTTCAAGCAAAATGAGAGACAGACAGCGTAGGCAATCGTTTATTGCCTTCATTCTTAAGAGAGAACTACATTAGTGCAGTACTCTAATCCATTCACATTGGCAAATACTTCTTTACGAGCGTACTTTTACATATACTAGATGTTCTCCAATTTGGTCCATTGGTTACATTTTCTTTCAAAACCAGTGTAAAATTTCAGTGTAATTTAAAACTGTGTGGACTATTTAGCAGATCAAAATGGCAATACTGACCTACTTCATTGTGGGATCTCTGATAGCATTACTTGGATATTTGTACCACACGATAAGTTCGAAAAATCGAGAATTTTGGCCGAAAAATGGAGTTCCATATATACAAATGCAGAATATGATAACACGACTTTGGAAAGCGACAAATTTTGTTAAGGTTGACGAAGATCTATATAAGCAAATGGGAAATCTACCATACGCCGGTTATATGGAAGGTCACTTGTCAACATTATTTCTTAAAGATATGGAACTGATAAAGAAGGTTTACGTGAAGGATTTCGAACATTTTGTAAACCGTAGGTCACTTAAAACGGCAGATGTCAATTTTAAAAACATGCTAATTAACATAGAAGATCAAGAATGGAAAGATTTAAGAACAACAATGAGTCCGACTTTCTCCACTGGAAAAATTAGAAGAATGTTTCCAATTCTGAATGAATCTTCAAAAAAGTTGATCGCTTATGTAAAGGAGGAAATAATAAAAAATAAAAGCGGAGAAGGGGCCGTGAATTTAGAAGATATTTTAGGCCGTTATGCAATGGACGTTATCTCATCAGCTGCTTTTGGAATCGAAAGTGGCATTTTTAAGGATCCAAATGTCCTCATTTCAAGAATGGCTAAGAAACTCCCAATGAAATTCAATTTTTTGATAATGTTGAAATTCTTCATTTCTTTATTTCTACCTTCAGCGGCAAACTTATTAGGATTGAGATTTATTGATAAGGAAGCGGATGATTATTTTACAAATCTGCTAAATGATTCCATTAAATATAGGGAAACTACTGGAGAAAAAAGAAATGACTTTCTTCAGCTGATGATAGAAACGAAAAATGGCCAATTACAAACAGACACAAAAGACATCGAGGAAATGGATACTTATGAAAAGGATGCCCAGCTGACAAATAAAAAAAGCAAAGTGCAAATCAATGACCAAACCATTGTTGCTAATTGCATTTTATTTATTTTCGGAGGTTTTGACACTGTCAGTTCTGCATTAATTTTCTCAGCATATGCTCTCGCTCTAAATCCCGACATTCAAGAAAAACTGAGAAGCGAGCTCGAAGAAGCCGCAGAAAATCATGGAGGACAGCTTAATTATGATGACATTAACCAACTTGAATATTTGGATAAAGTAATTAATGGTAAGTCAATTTATAAATGCAGTACTAATCATAGTTTCACTTTTATGCCTACATATTGCGTATTATTAGTATTATACATTAATACGCCAATTTTAAATGGGAATAGTTGCTATTCAGTCCGACATAAAGTAATCTAATAAAAAGGATTTCCTTTACTTAATACTTGTTTTTAACTAAAAATTATTAGAATCATTAAGAATGTATCCGCCAGCAATGAGAACTGAGCGACGATGCACAAAGGACTATCCCTTGGGTGATGGTAAAGGAGTTATTCCGAAAGACAGTCTTGTTGCCGTTCCAATTTATCAAATTCATCATGATCCAGCATATTTCCCGAATCCTGAAGTATTTGATCCAGAACGATTTTCGGCCGAATCTAAAGCAACAAGAAGCCCGTATGCCTTCATGCCTTTTGGTCATGGACCTCGAAATTGCATCGGTAATTTTCACAGATATACACCGTGACGATAAACTAAGGTACCCCCCTATACAGGACAAACCGTAAGTAGCACAGCGAAACTTATTACACCACTCGAAAGCCAGTCTAAAGTTACATTGAAATCCAAGTTTTCATTAAAATCGGTAGAAGATAAGTGGGTCAAATAATTCGGTGAAAAATAAAAGTACGAAAATGTACTCGGTTTTTCTGTGATTCGGATTTTTCCCGGCCGAAAAAACAACTTTTTCGAAATAATATTTTCACAGCTGCAATCCATGTTATATGAGTGATTTTTGCTGAATTTTTCATAATAATCGAATAAGGTTGAATTTTCAACTTTTGCGGAATTTCCTTGAAAAACATGAAAGTTGTAAAGAAATTGCAGAAAAGTTGAAAATTCAACCTTATTCGATTAATATCAAAAATTCAGCAAAAATCACTCATATAACATGGATTGCAGCTGTGAAAATTTTATTTCAAAAAAGTTTTTTTTTCGGCCGGGAAAAATCCGAATCACCGAAAACCGGGTACATTTTCGTACTTTTATTTTTCACCGAATTATTTGGCCCACTTATCTTCAACCGATTTTAATGAAAACTTTGATTTCAATGTAACTTTAGACTGGCTTTCGAGTGGTGTAATAAGTTTCGCTGTGCTACTTACGGTTTGTCCTGTATAGGGGGGTACCTTAGTTTGTCGTCACGGTGTACTAACCATATGCAATATTATCAGTTGGTATTGACTATATGATTTTGCATAGTAATTAGCTTTGCACAATAAATGCTTGGTGACTTTTGTATTTACAGCTAACCGATTTGCAATTACCGAAACGAAATCCGCCATTGCCAATTTAGTAATGAATTTCGATATAGAGCCTTGTGCAACATCTCCAATCCCTTTGAAGTTCCGTAATGCTGGCTCGTTGAAACCTGAAGGAGGAATGTGGCTTAAACTTAAGTCTAGAAAATAATTGGACCACGATTTAACAATAAGCATTGTACCTTATGTATTATTGTGAATTTCATTTCCGTAAGTAAAACTTCATAAGAGTTTAAGTTGTTAATCGACGATGCCACTCCAACTAAAATAGGCGGCAGTTGTCTTTAGATTCTAGACTTTTAGTTTTCTCCTTTGTGTTTTTATTGGGAGGTACACCCAACTGTTCAAAAATGTTACCAAATTGTCAAGGACTCCAAATTTTATGAAGGATGCAAATAATTATAGTAATGTTGCACGCAGACAGCAAAAATATTTTAAAATGATTTAGTATTTTTTCCTTATGGTTGTTATCATGAAGTTGCCAAAAGATCTCCAAACTCAATTGAAAATAATTTGCTCACTTAGATACACCAATATTCGAATAAGTTAACAGAAATACGCATACCGTATTTACCGAATAAAAAGCCCCTGGCTTTCATTGTTACAAGTTGATTTTTTCTCATGTAAAGTGCGCATTAAGAGCCCCATGGGGCCTTTAAAACGGCCAGGGCTTTTATTGTTTCAACGGATTTATTTAACAGTCAAAATAAAGTATACAAGTCAGATAATTGGGATATAGAAATGTGAATTAGTGTCAGTGGTAATAACATAGGTAGGTACTCCCATCACTCCGTGTCTACGTCCATTAATTCGTCATCAGAAGGTAAAATAATGTCAAAATAATATAGGTGTATAGGTAGCTACAATAAGTACACCTAACCTAGCTACTACTCTCCATGCGTATATTATTTTGGTAGGGGTTCTTATTTCGAACGGGGGTTTTATAGTTTGTTGCGCTATTTTAGTCATGTTTAGTCGTAATACAGCCCCCTTGGGGCCTGTAATATGCAGGGGGCTTTTTATTCGGTAAATACGGTATATTATTCTGAAATAGCTCTTTATGAGATCATATAATTGCTATGTACAGTATTTTTATTTTTGCTAGCTAACGTGAAGTATACGTACTGGTCTACTGACACCGACAGTAGATAATAGATATTGGATTTTGGTATGCTTATGTAAATCCTGAATGAAATAATTAAAAACCTTACATGCATTGTTAAAATTAATTTCATTGTAAATTTCCAAAGTTATTTCTAATTCACTTGTATCATTCAATTGCAATAACTATTTTGCCAGATGAATTGTGTTCCCCGGTTACAAATATACATGGTTTCATTAAAATAGCAGAATTATTTCCTTAAATATTTAAAACCGCATACAACAGAAATGTAGACTGAATTTCTCATTTTATATTAGTGTTCTCCTTGAAAAGTAAAAATTATTTAAACCGTTGTTCTTCCAGTTTGCCCTAATCAAAATAGATGTTTACATCTGAACATTGTTTACGTAGTTAAAACATAGTTCTGTAACGAACCTTATAAATAAAATTCCTAATAATGTGAAGGCGCATTTCAAATGACAATTTTTAGTTTTTGCTGACATTACAGCAATCCAAGTAATTTTTCCTCTGAAAATTAAACTTCATAACCTTGAATCAGCAGGGAAAATACTCCTTTATTCGATTAATTTGGTCCGTTTTCTTTCAACAGATGCTAATAACAGCACATTGTTAGTTTATTTTTTAAAGTTTCTCTGAAGCATGTATTGCCAAAACAATCAAATAAAAATTTCCTTGTGTAGACGAAATTCATATAGGTATATTATACTCTTGTGTTCAGTTAATTACACATAATTGGAGACCGTTAAAATATGTACAACGACCCTGAAGCCCATAATTTTTGTGTTTCAGAATCAATTTAAGCCGTCGCTCTTCTGAAACGGGAGAAATGAAAGTTTTGACTTCTAGCTAGGCCAAAAACCGTAATAAGGGGTTCCCTAATCCGATGAATGGAATTCGATGAAAATGAATAGAAACCGATGAATGGCTCTAGTGATTTGTTTATTTTTATTAGGTTAGGTTTGTAAAATACGCGTTACGATGTTCAGGGCAACAAATAATTATTAACGTGTCCATAGTAACGCATATTTACAAACCTAACCTAATAAAAAATAAACAAATCTCAGTATATTCATCGGTTTCCATTCATTTTCATCGAATTCCATTCATCGGATTAGGGAAGCCCCGTAATAATACTTAGCAGTAGTCTTTATTACGAAGTGTACTTACACCAAACATGTATATATTGTTGAATATAGGAATATACACACGGATTTATTCTCAAAAACATTCATTACTGTAGTAGTCAAAATTTGCAAATGTTTGTGTGCACAGTGCACAGCAGATATAACATATCCAGAAGGCTTTAACTAGACTTTATAATAACTTTTGGCCGGTGGAGCGTTTCAACGTTTGCGAATAGTAAATTCATATAAAAATTGAATGACTTACTGGTAACTGAATAACAGGATGATGTTCATGGTGATAAGTTAACGAGACACCCTAATATATACTTCAATCATTGAATATTACCAGAATAGGTATACCTAAAATAATTATAACTGATTTCTGATTTCCCTGCTGTGCTGCCTGACTTATCTGAGAAATGAGTGTAATGTCACGGTAAGTAATTAAGTAACTATTTCAACAATGTACTTCATGGACTTGAGAATACGATTCATATATGAATACGATAGATTCAGAACAACAAGATAAGACGGACAACCATTACTATTACAGATGATAAATAATATTAATTAACCTACGGGGTTAGTATTGATAATTCAGATAATTTAAAGTTCATAGTTTTAGTGTACATATTACGTAGTGTAGATAGAGTACAATTTAGTTTACTAAATTACTGATACTAAGATCATATCCTTGCTATTGTTACTGTGTCCACTTGAGCCAATTGAACGAAATCAAGTAATGCCCTGAGGTGCAAGGTGCAATTGCAATCATATCTCATCTATTTAATTTTCTTGCCTGCGCGTTGCTCTCACACATCTCTGCAGATTTACAAATTACAGCAAAAACAATGACCTTCGGTGAATAATGTGGGTGAAGTACAATCGAAAGCACAATTAACGAGCTTGCAAGGCATGACTCAATTGTATATAGGTAATGCATTGCTTCGTTATTATGCTCATCTCTTATAAACGTTGGATATAGTTATAGATCTTGTTATGCAATACAGAGTTGTCCAGATCAACAATTGAAAAGCTTTTCAAATGATTCTTCATGTACGAGTACAATATAGCTATTGCTCAGCTCAGATCTTTAAACAAGATGGGTGGAAAGGTTGAATGGACGTTGAAGGTAATACCGATAGCAACAGTAACGAAACCCCCAAAAGGATGCTACTCTATGATAAGGATAAATATGATTCTCGGCGATACCTTTTACACCTAGTCATCATAATAATATTATAAGGAATGCAGTAGTAATCAGTCCCTAAAAATGACAGAAGCATTCGTAGTTATTATAGTAGTGCCGTGCATTTGTGAAGAACTTAAATAATTTGTCCTGGCTCCTGGTTACGTTATTATAATAGCTTTGAATTTATAAGTTACTATTCATGATAGCATTATTATTACTTCTCGTGTGCAGAGTATAAAGCAAGAAGTACTTGCATCAAATAGAGATACAGAGCGTGTATTAGGTACTAATTTTTTGCCGTCAGTCTTAATAAAGACACCCTTGTGTGCAGTACTCTAATCTTTTACATTTGCATATACTGTTTTACGAGCGTACTTTTACATACATTTGATGGTTTTCAATTTAGCCCACTGGATAAATGTTCTCTCAAAACCAGTGTAAAATTTCAGTGTAATTTATAACTAAGTGGATTATTTAGCAGATCAAAATGGCAGTACTCACCTACTTCATAGTGGGATCTCTGATAGCATTACTTGGATATTTATATCACACATTAAGTGAGAAAAATCGATCATTTTGGCCGAAAAATGGAGTTCCAGTTATACAAATGGAAAATATGATAGCAAGACTTTGGAAATCCACAACCTTTGTGCAGATTGACGAAGATCTCTACAAGCAAATGGGAAATCTGCCATTCGCCGGTTATATGGAAGGTCACTTGTCAACATTATTTATTAAAGATATAGAACTGATAAAGAAGGTTTACGTGAAGGATTTCGAACATTTTGTAAACCGCAGAGCATTTGCAACGGCAGATATCAATTTTAAAAATATGTTATTTAACAAAGAAGATCAAGAATGGAAAGATCTGAGAACAACAATGAGTCCGACTTTCTCCACTGGAAAAATCAGAAGAATGTTTCCAATTCTGAATGAATCTTCAAAAAAGTTGATTGCTTACGTGAAGGAAGAAATAGCAAAGGATAAAATCGAAGGAGGGGCCGTGAACTTAGAAGATGTTTTAGGCCGTTATGCAATGGACGTTATCTCATCAGCTGCTTTTGGAATCGAAAGTGGCATTTTTAAGGATCCAAACGTTCTCATTTCAAGAATGGCTCAGAAACTCCCAATGAAATTCACTTTTCTAAACATGTTGAAATTCTTCATTTCTTTAATTCTACCTTCAGCCGCAAACTTATTAGGAGTGAGATTTGTTGATAAGGAAGCGGATGAGTATTTTACAAATCTGTTGAAAGATTCCATTAAATACAGAGAATCAACTGGAGAAAAAAGAAATGACTTTCTTCAGCTTATGATAGAAACGAAAAATGGCCAATTACAAAATGATCCTAAAGACACCGAAGAAATGGATACTTATGAAAAAGATGCTCAGTTGACAAATAAAAAAAGCAAAGTGCAAATCAATGAAAACACCATTATCGCTAATTGCATTTTATTTATATTCGGAGGTTTTGACACAGTCAGTTCTGCTTTAATCTTCTCCGCCTACGCTCTCGCATTACATCCTGACATTCAAGTGAAATTGAGAAATGAACTGGAGGATGCCGCTGAAAACCATGGAGGAGAACTTAATTATGATGACATTAACCAACTTGAATATTTGGATAAAGTAATTAATGGTGAGTCAATTCTATCTAAATGGACGTTTAGCTTCATGATAGATAGATTTATCTAAAAATGGCTTACTGTTTCAGTATTGTCTCAGGTTCACTAAGGTTATTGAATAAGTGTTCGATTCACATTTAATAACTGCTTTTTTTACATTAGAATCATTAAGGATGTACCCACCAGCAGTAAGAACAGAGAGACGATGCACAAAGGATTATCCCTTGGGTGATGGCAAAGGTGTTGTTCCAAAAGACTGTATCGTTGCCATTCCAGTTCATCAAATTCATTATGATCCAACGCATTTCCCGAATCCTGAAGTATTTGACCCAGAACGATTTTCAACCGAAATTAAAGCCACAAGAAGCCCGTATGCCTTCATGCCTTTTGGTCATGGACCTCGAAATTGCATCGGTAATTGGAACAGAAATACTAACCATACACATATTATCAGTTGGTATTGATTATATGATTTTTCATAGTTTGTTTTACACAATAAATATTTTATGACTTCTGTATTTCAGCTAACCGATTTGCACTTACCGAAACCAAATCGGCCATTGCAAATTTAGTAATGAATTTTGATATAGAACCTTGTGCAAAATCTCCCATCCCTATGAAATTCCGTAACGCTAACTCGTTGAAACCTGAAGGAGGAATGTGGCTTAAACTGAAGTCTAGAAAATAATTGGACGGACATTGTACACTTTCTGTCACAACAGCAAGCATTATGAAGTGTGAAGTGTGAATATCATTTCCGTCAGCAAAACTTCATATTATGAGTTTAAGTTCTTAATCGGCGATGTTTTCACTCCAACTAAAAGAGGCGGCAGCTATCTTTAGATTTTAGACTTGCACGAAATTGTCGAGAACTGCAAATTGTATGAAATAAGTTTATGATAACAAAGTATATTTTACAATGATTTAGTAGTATTTCTTTATGTGTTGCTATAATGAAGTTGCCAAAAGATCTGCAAACTAATTAAAAATAATTAGGTCACTTCTACGCTAAAGGTTCACTCTTGTTGTTTATATTCGAATAAGTTAACAAAAAATACGCATATATAATTCTGAAATAGCTCTTTATGAGATCATGTAATTGCTGCGTACATTATTTTGCATGGCAAAGTGAAAGCAGATAATAGATATTGGATTTTGGCATACTTATGTAATTCATGGATGCAATAATTAAAAACATTACATGCATTGTTAAAATTAACTTCACTGAAAATTTCTAAAGTTAAAAAGTTATTTCTAATTCATTTTTATCATTCAATTGCAATAATTATTATATTATTACTATTATTATGTTATTCATATCTTATGTAGCGATATATCTCATAAGGAAAATTAGGAATTTTGGGAAATGCCTGAAGAAACCCGGCTCTTTCTGCATTAAGCACTCGGCATTAAGCCAAATATTTTTCCTTATTACCGAGTAATCATTTTAGTTTACTTAATAGCTGAATTTTACCAGGCAAAAAGTAGTGTCTCACATATAAGTACGCTGTAAGTGCGTTAAGTAGGTAACTAAAGTTGAATATGTCGCTAAAAAAGCATTTCATTGTCAGCAAGATGTAACGTTAACAAAAGGTACATATTTACATGAATGTATTGGGAAATAATTATTTTATTACAACGCTCTTTGTTGTTGCACTTATTGTTACATTGAACACTATTTTACATATTTGCATTTCTTATAAAAATCCTTGTCCTTGCCCTGTACCATTTGAAGATTTTGTCGCGATTTCTCTGTGTGATTTCCACATTAGGGATGTTTTCTGGACGTATAAATTTCTCCATAGTAACTGCGCAATATCCCGAATGTGGAAATCACACTGAGAGAAGTTGCGACAAAATCTTCAAATGGTGCAGGACAAAGATTTTTAGTAGTAGTCTTACGATGCGTACACCAGATATCGTATATATTGTTGAGCATACTTAAACAAGAATTTCTCAAAAAGCATTCATTACTGTAATGGCTGCAATGCAAAGTATTTGTGTGCTTAGCAGATCTGTACATTGTTATTGCAACCACTTGAGCCAATTAAACGAAAAAAATACGTAATACCCTGATTTGCAATTTGCAATCATATCTCATCAATTTAATTTTCTTGCTGTGCTTTGCTCTCACACATCTCTGCAGATTTACAAATTACAGCAAAAACAACGCCCTTTGGTGAATAGTATGGATGAAGTAAAAGCGTAAGTACTATATTAAGGGGATTGCAAGGTCACGACTCATGCGTAGGTACTGTATTGCTTCGTTAATTGTACATCTCTTTCGAAAGTTGGGAGCACTTACATATTTGTAGATATTAATTGTTATGCAATTCAGAGTTGTCCAGATCAACCAGTGAAAAGTCTTTAAAAGTGATTTTCATACAAAGGTACAATTATGCTATTCATGGAAACAAGATGGGTGGAAAGGTTGACCGGACGTTGAAGGTAATACCGATAACAATAGCAACGATACTCCTAAAAGGATGCTATATCAACACTATGATAAGGATAAATAGGATTCTCGGTGATAGCTTTATGCACCTGGTCATCATAATAATATAAGGAATGATGTAGTAATCAGTCCCTAAAAATGACAGAAGTATTCATAGTTAATATAGTAATATCGTGCATTTGTGCAGAACTTACATAAGCTGTCCTGGCTACGTTATTACAATAGCTTTGAATTGAAATCACTATTCATGATAACATTATTGTTACTACTTGTGTCCAGAGCATTAAGCAAAAAGTACTTCAACCAAAAAGAGATAGAGACAGAGAGCATAGGCAATTATTTTTTGTCGTCAGTTTTAATAAGGATGTGCTTGTGTGTAGTACTCTAGTCCTTTTGCATTGGCAGGTACTGTTTTGCGAGCAATTTTTTATACATACACTTGATGGTTTTCAGTTTCATCCACTTGGATACATTTTCTTACAAAACTAGAGTAAAATTCCAGTGTAATTTATTTATAATTGGGTGGGATATTTAGCAGATCAAAATGGCAGTACTCACCTACTTCATTGTGGGATCTCTGACAGCATTACTTGGATATTTGTATCACACATTAAGTGCCAAAAATCAAGCATTTTGGCCAAAAAATGGAGTTCCATATATACAAATGCAAAATATGATAGAAAGACTTTGGAAATCGACAACCTTTGTGCAGATTGACGAAGATCTTTACAAGCAAATGGGAAATCTGCCATTCGCCGGTTATATGGAAGGTCACATGTCAACATTATTTCTTAAAGATATGGAACTGATAAAGAAGGTTTACGTGAAGGATTTCGAACATTTTGTAAACCGCAGGGCATTTGCGACTGCAGACGCCAATTTAAAAAATATGCTACTTAACAAAGAAGATCAAGAATGGAAAGATATGAGAACAACAATGAGTCCGACTTTCTCTACTGGAAAAATTAAAAGGATGTTTCAAATTTTTAATGAATCTTCAAAAAAGTTGATTGCTTACGTGAAGGAGGAAGCAGCAAAAGATAAAACCGAAGGAGGGGCCTTGAACTTGGAAGATGTTTTAGGTCGTTATGCAATGGACGTTATCTCATCAGCTGCCTTTGGAATCGAAAGTGGCATTTTTAAGGATCCAAACGTTCTCATTTCAAGAATGGCGAATAAACTACCAATGAAATTCACTTTTCCAAACATGTTGAAATTCTTCATTACATTATTTCTACCTTCAGCGGCAAACTTATTAGGATTGAGATTTGTTGATAAGGAGGCGGATGATTATTTTACAAATCTATTGAAAAACTCCATTAAATACAGAGAATCAACTGGAGAAAAAAGAAACGACTTTCTTCAGCTGATGATAGAAACCAAAAATGGCCAACTACAAACAGATAGTAAAGACAATGAGGAAATGGATACTTATGAAAAGGATGCCCAGTTGACAAATAAAAAAAGCAAAGTGCAAATCGATGAAAGCACCATTATTGCTAATTGCATTTTATTTATATTCGGAGGTTTTGACACAGTAACTTCTGCGTTAATCTTTTCCGCATACGCTCTCGCTCTAAATCCCGACGTTCAAGTGAAATTAAGAAATGAACTGGAGGATGCCGTTGAAAACCATGGAGGAGAGCTTAATTATGATGACATTAACCAACTTCAATATTTGGATAAAGTAATTAATGGTGAGTCAATTTAACCGTGAATCTAAAAGGTTTAGCTATATGATAAACAGATTTATTTAAAAATTGTTTACTGCTTTAGTTTTGTCTCAGGTTCACTATAGGGGTCGTACTAACGGACACCCCGCAAAATGGACTTGGCACCCCCAAATAAAAGGCACACCCCCATTAAGGTGACCATTTTTTCCCATTGTATACGATGCATGGGAGCCAAATGGTCCTAAAACTTGAAAATGCACCCCCAATTGAGAAAGCGTGTTAGACTGTTGAGCTACCTTTAATTGCATGAATTAAAAGCGCAAAGCGCATTTTTCTAAACTAACCTAATATAACTTAAGAAAACTTCAATGTATAAAATAACTTAATTATGGTCACCTTAGTAGGAGGTGCCTTTTAATTGGGGAGTGCAAATCCATTTTGGGGGTTGCCTTTTAGTACTAGCGCTGATCACTAAATTATTGAGTAAGATTCGATTCATATTTAATAACTGTTTTAATTTTTATATTAGAGTCATTAAGAATGTATCCACCAGCAGTAAGAACAGAGCGGCGATGCACAAAGGATTATCCCTTGGGTGATGGCAAAGGAGTTGTTCCAAAAGACAGTCTCGTGGCCATTCCAGTTTATCAAATTCATCATGATCCAAAATATTTCCCAAATCCGGAAGTATTTAACCCAGAACGATTTTCAGCCGAAACTAAAGCAACAAGAAGTCCCTATGCCTTCATGCCTTTTGGTCATGGACCTCGTAATTGCATCGGTAATTTTTGCAGAAATACTAACCATAAACATACATGTCACAGATAGTATACCATATTGGGGAGTATGGTATATTATGAATTAGTATTATATTATCTAACTGATTTTTGCCAACATGTAATTTATCTAGATACTATCCAATATTAACTATATACCATACAACTACCCTGGATAATATCCTGCATTATTATAGTATACCACAACCTTAAAATACACATTTCATAGCCAAATGTCATCCATATTTAACGTCATTATTGTAGTCCAACAATTTAGGACATTTATCTAATGAATATTGACTTATAAATTAATGAAACTTTAAAGAAATATGTCAAAATTAGTTTATATAAAATTAGGAAAATTTGATTTGAATTACAAAGTGCACGAATACATCTAAGAAAAAGACAATCAAATTCCCAAGAAGTTCTCTGGAAACCGTTCTTTAATTACAATTATTACATTTTCACTGACATGCCGATACCCTATTTAACCACTAAAAAGTAAATTGAAATGTCCTCACATAAATAAGATCAATTGAGCTGAAAGAAAATAAATTTTTTGTCTTTTCATTTTCAGTTTGAAAATTGCATGAAAAAACAGTTTCCTTTTCAGAAACTGGAATCTAAAGAGTTGGATAGGTTGGAAGACCCTGAAATTTCATCTTGTCTCAGCCATAGTTTTAAAGTTAGATAGAATAGGTCGTGAAAAAGTAAAAGAACATTTCTTTTAACTTTTTTCTTTTTTGGAGTGATTTCTAGTGTTGCTTCATGCTTACAAAGATTGTTAGCAACAAATCCAGCTTGCAGAATTTAATGTATCTTCCTTAGATTCTTACATTTCGAAGAATTTAACTTGAATTTGAAGATTTGACGGTTTTCCAAATAATTTTTTGGGAATTGGATTGTTTTACTCTTAACTGTATTTGGGCGCATCGTAATTCAAATCAAATTTTCTTAATTTTACAAACTCATTTCGACATATTCCTTTTAATTTATAAGGCAATATTTATTAAATAAATGTCCAAAATTGTTGGATGTACAGTAGAGAGTTAAATATGGATGACATTTGGCTTTAAGAATTGTATTTAAGGTTTTGGATAATATAATGTAATAATATAGGATATTATCCAGTGTTGTTGTATGGTATCTAGATGTGGACAGTATCTAGATAAATTACATATTGGCTAAAAATCAGTTGGATAATATAATACTATCTAGATAATACACTATACACCCCAATATAATATACTATCTGTATTATACATATCAGTTGATATTATTATTTATATGATTTATGATTTTGCATAGTTCGTTTTACACAATAAATATTTTGTGACTTTTGTATTACAGCTAACCGATTTGCACTTACGGAAACGAAATCGGCCATTGCCAATTTAGTAATGAATTTCGATATAGAACCTTGTTCGAAGTCTACAATCCCTATGAAATTCCGTAACGCTAACGCGTTGAAACCTGAAGGAGGAATGTGGCTTAAACTGAAGTCTAGAAAATAATTGAACGGACATAGAACACATTATGCCACAACAACAAGCATTATGCATTAGTGTGAATACCATTCCCGTATTTAAGTAAAACTTCATGAGTTTAAGTTCTTATCGGCAATGCAAACAATCCAACTAAAAGAGGCGGCTGTTATCTTTAGATTTTAGACTTGTTTTCTCCTTTTGGTTTGTGTTTTTATAGGGAGAAATACCAAAATATTCAAAAATATTACCAAATTGTCGAGAACTCCAAATTTTAAGAAGTAAGCATATAATTACAACTTTAATGTTCTCCCCAGACAGCAAAAATATTTTAAAATGATTTGTCATTAATCATTATTTCCATATGTTATAATTTATAATGAATTTGCCAAAAGATCGCCAAACTGAATTGAAAGTAATTACTTCACTTTTAAGTTAAAGGTTTACTTTAGTTGTTTTTAAAAGATACGCCAATATTCGAATAAGTTGCCAAAAATATACATATTATTATTCTGAAATAGCTCTTTATGAGATCCTATAATTGCTAAGTATGCTTGGTAAAAAGAAGTTTACGTACTGACAGTAGATGATTTTGGGTTTTGGTATACTTATGTGATTCATGGATGCAATAAATAAAATCATTACATGCATTGTTAAAATTAGGTTCATCAAAAATTTCTAAAGTTATTTCTAAGTCACTTTTATAACTTCAATTGCAATAATTATTATTTCTAATATATTATTCACATCTTGTAGCGATATAGTACTTCATAATACCATTACAAGCAAACACGGTAACCTATTTTGCCGGATGAATTGTGTTCCCCCGTTACAAATATACCTTGTTTCATTAAAATAACAGCATTATTTTCTGAAAGATTTAAAGCGGCATTTAAAAGAAATATAGACTGAATGTTCTCTTTTAGTTTTGTGTTCTCCTTGAATAGTTAAAGTTATTTAAACCGTTGATTTTTCAGTTTGACCTAATCAAAATAGATGTTTACATCTAGACATTGTTTACGTAGTTAAAATATAGTTCTATAATGAACTTTATAAGTAAAATCCATAATAATGTGAAGGCGCATTTCAAATGACAATTTTTAGTTTTTGCTGATATTACAATTGCAGCATCCCAAGTATATTTTCCTCTGAAAACTAAACTTCATATAACCTTGAATCAGCCGTGAAAATACACCTTTATTCGATTAATTTGGGATTTCACATTTCCGTTTTCTTGCTTGCAATAGATGCCAATAATAGCAAAATGTCAGTATATTTTTTAAAGTTTCTCGGAAGCACGTATTGACAAAACAATCAAATAGAAATTTCCTTGTGTAGACGAAATTCATATATGCCCTTGTGTTTAATTAATTACACATAATTGGAGACCATTGAAATAAATGTGCAACGACCCTGAAAACCCTAATGTTTGTGTTTTAGGATCAATTTAAAAAGTCGCACTTCTGATACGGAAGAAAATAAAGTTTCAATTGCTAGTTTGGTCAAAAGCCAGGCAGTAAGATATTGTAGTAGTCTTACGAAGTGTACACCAGATATCGTATATATTGTTGAACATACCTAAACAAGAGTTTCTCAAAAAACATTCATTACTGAAGTAATCAAAAGTTGCAATGCAATTAAGTGTTAGTGTGCACAGTGAACAGTAGACATAACATATACAGAAGTCTACCTATAGAAGTCAACTTAATAATAATTTTTGACCGATGGAGCGTTTCAACGTTTGTGGATAGTAAATTCATATATTACATTGAATGACTTAATTGCAACTTAATGACAGAATGATGTTCATGGTGATAAGTTAAAGAGACATCCCAATATATACTTCACTTATAGAATATTACCAGAATATTGGTATACCTAAATCATAGCTGATTTCACTGCTGCTTGATTGTCTTAGTATTGTGTGTACTGGTAAATATTTCAACGATGTATTTCATGGATTTCTAATATGAGAATACGATTCTTATATATGAATATGATGGATTCACAAACAAAATAATACGGACTATTCATTACTATTACAGATATAATAAATAATATTAATAATTAGTATAGCCCACGCGGTTACTATTGATAATTGAGATATAATTAATGTTTATACTTTTAGTATACGTATCACGTATTGTAGATAGAGTACAATTTAATTTAATAAATTACTGATAATAAGATAATATCCTTGTTATTGTATCCACTTGAGCCAATTGAACGAAAACAGTACGTAATACCATGAGTTGCAATTTGGAAACATATCTCACCAACTTAATTTTCTTGTCTGCGATTTGCTCTCACACTTCTCTACAGATTTACAAATTACAGCAAAAACAATGGCCTTCGGTGAATAGTGTGGGTGAAGTACAAGCGAAAGCACAATTAACGAGCTTGCAAGGTCATGATTCATGCTTATTGCAGTATTGCTTCGTTATTATATGCACATCTCTTTCGAACGATGGATGTATTTCCAGATCTGTAGATAGTGTTATGCAATACAGAGTTGTCCAGATCAACCATTGAAAAGTCTTTTAAAGAGATTTTCATACAAAGGTACAATATAATATAGCTATTCATGGATACTGTTCAGCTGCAGACCCACAAACAAGATGGGTGGAAAGGTTAAATGGACGTTGAAGGTAATACCGATAACAAGAGCAACGAAACCCCCAAAAGGATAAAATGATGCTATATCTGTCCGCGATGGTGACTTGACACCGGCGGTGAGAATCGCCAACTAGTTGGTGATCCGACATCGTCATCGACTAGATTATCAGAGTACGGTAAATTAGTCCATGACTGGTCGTATTGCATGTACTTTTTACAGCATGTTAATGTAATTCATTGGTCATGTGTAGGAAACAAGAAGCATAATAGATAAAATAGGTGTGAAGTATTAAATGCTTAGAAAACTAAATATAAAAATCTCTTAGTCAACAAAAATAATCAGCGTCATAGAGTCATATTAACTTTTAGTAATGGTTATCAAATCTACAAAAATACAAAATCACTTTAACTTTCTGGCATTGTTTCCAATTCGTCATTATTTTTGCAAGTGATGCCTACGTGGCATTTAGTTTCACAAGCAAGTTTTTGCACATGCATCTATTGGTCTGGTGCCCTGGCTTGCATTTGAAAATCGAAGAAGTCATATATATTTTTGCCAAACAATAACTATTTACTTCCAATTTATATGTACTTTGTT
The DNA here is from genome assembly GCA_020352615.2 of Yoshiicerus persimilis. Taxonomy (NCBI): domain Eukaryota; kingdom Metazoa; phylum Arthropoda; class Collembola; order Entomobryomorpha; family Tomoceridae; genus Yoshiicerus; species Yoshiicerus persimilis. Next base: position 51,110,112 of record CM036940.2, read on the forward strand.
ACTTTGTATACGACTTTTCCTACTTCTACTCACGTTTTCTACATTCTCCCATTTCAATTTTAAAATAGAATTAATTTCTTCATATATACAATTAGTGGGGAATTGATCACTTTTTCGAACAACGTATTCGGTAAAATATGTACATGTAAAATATGCAATAATCTAGTCGATGACAATGCCAGATCACCAACTAGTTGGCGACTGTAACCGTCGGTGTCCGGTCTCCATCGTGGATATATCTACTATATGATAAGGATAAATAGTATTCTCGGCAATACCTTTGTACACATAGTCATCATAATAATTATAAGGAATTTAATGCATTAATAATCAGTCCTTAAAAATGACAGAAGCATTCATAAGTTATTAATATAGTAGTATATATGTATAGTAAAGTCGTGCGTTTGTAAAAAACTTAAATAAGCTGTCCTGGCTACGTTACTATAATACCTTTGAATTTAAATGACTGTTCATTATAACATTATTGTTACCACCACTTGTGTGCAGAGCATTAAGCAAAAAGTACTTCAAGCAAAAGAGATACAGATAGCATAGGCAATTACTTTTTGCAGTCAGACTTAATACAGACGTGCTTGTGTGCAGTCCTCTATATAATTCTTTTACATTGGCAGATACTGTTTTACGAGCGTACTTTTACATTTTACCCACTGGATGTTTTTCAATTTCGTCCACTGCGATACATTTTCTTTCAGTACCAGTGTAAAATTCTAGTGTAATTTATAACTGTGTTGGCTATTTAGCAGATCAAAATGGCAATACTGACTTATTTCATAGTGGTGTCCCTAATAGCATTACTCGGTTATTTGTACCACACACTAAGTGCGAAAAATCGAGCATTTTGGCCCAAAAATGGAGTTCCATATATACAAATGCAAAATATGATAGCAAGACTTTGGAAATCCACAACATTTGTGCAGATTGACGAAATTCTCTACAAGCAAATGGGAAATATGCCGTTTGCCGGTTATATGGAAGGTCACATGTCAACATTATTTATTAAGGATATGGAACTCATAAAGAAGGTTTACGTGAAGGATTTCGAGCATTTTGTAAACCGTAGGACGTTTGCGTCGGCAGATGTCAACTTTAAAAACATGTTATTTAACAAAGAAGATCAAGAATGGAAAGATCTGAGAACAACAATGAGTCCGACTTTCACCACTGGAAAAATTAGAAGAATGTTTTCAATTCTGAATGAATCTTCAAAAAAATTGACTGCTTACGTGAAGGAAGAAATAGCAAAAGATAAAAGTGGAGAAGGGGCCGTGAATTTAGAAGATGTTTTAGGTCGCTATGCAATGGACGTTATCTCATCAGCTGCATTTGGAATCGAAAGTGGTATTTTTAAGGATCCAAATGTCCTCATTTCAAGAATGGCGAATAAACTACCAATGAAATTCAATTTTCCGATGATGGTGAAATTCTTCATTACTTTATTTCTACCTTCAGCGGCAAACTTATTAGGAGTGAGATTTGTTGATAAGGAAGCGGACGATTATTTTACAAATCTGCTGAAAGACTCCATTAAATACAGAGAAAAAACTGGAGAAAAAAGAAACGACTTTCTTCAGCTTATGATAGAAACTAAAAATGGCCAACTACAAACAGACACAAAAGACACCGAAGAAATGGATACTTATGAAAAAGATGCTCAGTTGACAAATAAGAAAAGCAAAGTGCAAATCAATGAAAACACAGTTATTGCTAATTGCATTTTATTCATATTCGGAGGTTTTGATACTACCAGTTCTGCATTAATCTTCGCAGCATATGCTCTAGCTCTAAATCCAGATATTCAAGAAAAACTGAGAAGCGAGCTAGACGAAGCCGCAGAAAATCATGGAGGAGAGCTTAATTATGATGATATTAGCCAACTTGAATATTTGGATAATGTTATTAATGGTAAGTCAATTTATAAATGCACATGTACTACTAATCATAGCTTCACTTTTATGTCTCATAATGCGTATTTTGATAAGAGTTTTAAATTAGAGTAATTGTTATTCATTTCACCATAAAGTAATTTAATGAAAAGTATTTCCTTTATTTAATAATTGTTTTTAACTGAAAATTATTAGAAACACTAAGAATGTATCCACCAGCAGTAAGAACAGAGCGGCGATGCACAAAGGATTATCCCTTGGGTGATGGTAAAGGAGTTGTTCCAAAAGACAGTCTCGTTGCCATTCCAATTTATCAAATTCATCATGATCCAAAATATTTCCCAAATCCTGAAGTATTTGACCCAGACCGATTTTCAGCCGAAACTAAAGCCACGAGAAGCCCATATGCCTTCATGCCTTTTGGTCATGGACCTCGTAATTGCATTGGTAATTTTCACAGAAAAACTAACCATATAATCAATATCAGTTGATATTGATTATATGATTTTAACAGTTTGTTTTACAAAATAAATATTTTGTGACTTCTGTATTGCAGCTAACCGATTTGCACTTACCGAAACGAAATCGGCCATTGCCAATTTAGTTATGAATTTCGACATAGAGCCTTGTTCAAAGTCTCCAATCCCTATAAAATTCCGTAACACTGGCTCTTTGAAACCTGAAGGAGGAATGTGGCTTAAACTAAAATCGAGAAAATAATTGAACGGACATTTATCTTCGGAAGTAAAACTAATTACCGATCACCGAAAAACATTTAATGTCTCCCATAAGAAACAGTTATGTTATATGTAATCAAGTTGGAGACTTAGTAAGCTCCAATATTTTTTGAAGTAAACATGTGCTAAAAATAATCTTGCGTCCAAACGGCCAAAGTTAAATCTTTTGCAATGATTCCCTTACAATTTATTTCCCTTACAATTCTGTGTATTGTTGTCTTGTGTTTTTATTTCTTAAAAAGAGAATTTAAATAAAAATGCCAAAATATTGCTTACATGGATTTTTAACTCAATTGGAATCAATAGTTAGCTCACTTTTAAGTTACAAATATGCACTTTAGACGGCCTGTCATATACTATATTTGTCACCTAAAGCAACAGTAGCCATAAGTAATTAAGTTGCACACTTTTTTCTACTTGGAAATAAATTGTTAATTATCATATCCCTATTAATTCGTAAGTTTATTTAAGAAATCTGCTACTACCAATGAATTAATGTTTAGTGAATATACATAATGCTTATCATGCAGTTATTTGATAATATTCACTATAAGACTCTTAATTGTATCCAGCTTTTAAAAAGTATTATATGTAATAATGTAAGGAAAGAAATACAAGCATCCCTCATTACTCATGAATTCATACACTTTCCTTGACCGTGATTTGTTCATGTGCAAGAACAGAGTTGCAGAAAAAAGTAATGTCCTTCGTTACAAGTCGTGAGTGAAGTATAAACGAAAGTTTTAACTAGTGTGCAAGGTAAATTGGTTTTAGTATTATTCACGCCTAGTATTAACATATGACGTAAGTAAATGCAGATTATACCTATAGTTGCTTATACAGTTGTCCAGATGTTAATTTCTATTTCAGATGCTTCTTTGCACAGTGGTATACAGTAGCCATAAGTAATTAAGTTGCACACTTTTTTCTACTTGGAAATAAATTGTTAATTATCATATCCCTATTAATTCGTAAGTTTATTTAAGAAATCTGCTACTACCAATGAATTAATGTTTAGTGAATATACATAATGCTTATCATGCAGTTATTTGATAATATTCACTATAAGACTCTTAATTGTATCCAGCTTTTAAAAAGTATTATATGTAATAATGTAAGGAAAGAAATACAAGCATCCCTCATTACTCATGAATTCATACACTTTCCTTGACCGTGATTTGTTCATGTGCAAGAACAGAGTTGCAGAAAAAAGTAATGTCCTTCGTTACAAGTCGTGAGTGAAGTATAAACGAAAGTTTTAACTAGTGTGCAAGGTAAATTGGTTTTAGTATTATTCACGCCTAGTATTAACATATGACGTAAGTAAATGCAGATTATACCTATAGTTGCTTATACAGTTGTCCAGATGTTAATTTCTATTTCAGATGCTTCTTTGCACAGAGGTATATATACAACTATTCATGAATGCTGCTAAGCTGCTGATAAAAAGGATGGGTGAAATTGACTTTGAAGGCAATGGAGATAGCAAGCAACCAAATCACTAAAAGCATATTCATTATGATATAATATAACCCTTGTATACAAATACTATACATCGTGCTTATGTAAATCGTAGTATACTATAATGACTCATCATATATTCCATAGATTTGTAGTAAAAAGCATACACCGAATATACCTATACCTTGCAAAAATAAATAAACAAATAAGTTTATATTGCCAAAATTCATACATAGGTTGGTAGAGTAGTCATTTATCTGTTCTCATTTTTCAGAGTGAAGTAGAGTAGAGCACTGCCTTACTTTGACAGATATACATTTACTAGTGTCAAACAGCTTTCCTTAAATTTTGTTTTTGGGACAAACGCATATTTCAAAGTACAATAATAACTACCAGTTTAATTCGCCTTAACATAAGTATTAACTTACATAACAAAATGGAATTTTTGACTTATTTCATAGCGGTTTCTGTATTAGCTTTAATTGGTTATTTATACCACACGATAAGTTCGAAAAATCGAGAATTTTGGCCGAAGAATGGAGTTCCGGTTTTAAAAATGCAAGATGTAGTAACAAGAATTTGGAAAGGGACGACGTTCCTGCAAGTTGATATAGATCTTTACAAGCAAATGGAAAATCTACCATACGCCGGCTTTATGGAATCTGATATGCCGATATTATTTGTTAAAGACATAGAACTGATTAAGAAAGTTTACGTAAAGGATTTCGAACATTTTGTGAACCGTAGACCATTTAAATCTGGTGATGTAAATTTACATAAAATGTTAATTACTATTGAAGACCAAGATTGGAAAGATTTGAGGAACACGATGACTCCAACTTTCTCTACAGGGAAAATTCGACGAATGTTTCCAATTCTGAATGCATCATCAAAAAAGTTGATTGATTGCTTGAAGGAAGAAATATCAAAAAATATAAAAGGAGAAGGGGATGTGAACTTGGAAGACGTTTTAGGTCGCTATGCAATGGATGTTATTTCATCAGCTGCTTTTGGGTAAATCGTTTTGTTTATAATAAAAGTATTGTTTTTCAAAATACATTTTTCAAGAATTTTAATTTTGTTTTGTAGTTTTCGGTATTGATATAAAAAGAATTTTATTTAAATTATTTCAGGATTGAAAGCGGCATTTTTAAAGACCCCGACGTACTAATTTCAAGAATGGCAAAGAAACTTCCAATGAAACTCAATTTTTGGTTAATGTTGAAATTTGCTATATGTTTATTTGTTCCTTTTGGATCAAGATTGGGATTGAGATTCATTAATAAGGAAGCGGATGATTATTTTACAAATCTGTTAAAAGAATCCATTAAATACAGAGAATCAACAGGAGAAAGGAGGAATGACTTTCTTCAGCTTATGATAGAAACGAAAAATGGGCAATTACAAGCAGACACGAAAGAAACAGAGGAAATGAATATGTATGAAAAGGATGCTCAGTTGGCAAATAAAAAAACCAAAGCACAAATCACAGACACTACGATTATTGCCAATTGTATTTTATTTATTCTTGGAGGTTTTGATACTGTCACTTCAGCATTAATCTTTTCAGCCTATGCTCTCGCATTAAATCCAGACATTCAAGAAAAACTTAGAAGCGAGCTTGAGGATGTTGCTGAAAATCATGGCGGAGAACTTAATTATGATGGCATTAACCATCTTGAATACCTGGATAAAGTAATTAATGGTAGGGCAGTTAATCAAAATTGTTTGATAAGTAGTAAATTCACGAAGGTGTTTATTTAATAACTGTTTTTTACTTTTACATTAGAATCGTTAAGAATGTACCCACCGGCAATGAGAACAGAGCGACATTGCACAAAGGATTATCCCTTGGGTGATGGCAAAGGAGTTGTTCCAAAAGGCAGTCTCGTTGCCATTCCAATTTATCAAATTCATCATGATCCAAAATATTTCCCAAATCCTGAAGTATTTGACCCAGAACGATTTTCGGCAGAAATTAAAGCCACAAGAAACCCATATGCCTTCATGCCTTTTGGTCATGGACCTCGAAATTGCATTGGTAATTTTCATCTACAGAAATTATGTGATAACTACCTATAATATATATTGTTTTTCTGATATTTATATACTGTTTGGCGACATTTCTGTTTACAGCCAACCGATTTGCACTTACCGAAACAAAATTAGCAGTTGCCAACTTAGTACTGAATTTTGATATCGAACCGTGTGCAAAATCACCAATACCTCTGAAGTTCGGCAATCTAAGTTCGTTGAAACCTGAAGGCGGGATGTGGCTTAAACTAAAATCGAGAACGCACATAGAAACCTGAATTTCAATTATATCCAGAAGTAACTTGCATTGATATCTGTAATCCTACTACACACATATGTAGGCAAATGTATAATGAAAGAATAACGGTCAATCTGCGAAGCAATGTTGAAGCTTATTTATCCAAAAAAAGTATTAATTATGTCAAATTAACCTTTAAATATTATTGCTTTTGGATTACAAAATATTCTTTTAATTATGTAGGCAGATAGAAGCTAAATGAATGCAGTTTCGAAAACGTTCTCCATTATTTTCCTATAAAAACTTACTTCACATTACTACTACTACTACTACCTCTTACATTAAGACTAACAATGTTCTCAGGTATTCTCTTTTATCTCTTTTACTACTTTTTGCTAAGCTGCGGGTACATTTGGAATCTATGAAAATCATGGTAATACAAAAGTTGTTAAGGATTTGTTTACGTAGAAGCTTTAGCTTTAACTTAAAAGCTTAGAAAATAACTGTTTCACTTTCGCTTCATGTACAAGTATATACAATGTAATTTTTTAAATATTTTCTTTTCTTTTGACGATTGTTTCACTTAACTTATAGTTCCTGTACGAAATGTATCACTGTTGTTTTTTTCAAAATTCTTGTATTCTTTAGTCAAAGTTTATGTCATTAATGTTAATTACCGCGTACCATATACCATATTTCAAGATTTGCATAGTGATAACATAAATGATTTACATTTACTTAACAACATATTATTGTATACCCGCAAGAAATGTATAAAATGTAACTATTAACTCCTAAGTAAAATATTGCTTGTTGAGATATTTTAGTGTTTGCCAAATAAAATCGCTTCGAAGCAGTTATTAAAAAAAATTTCAGTTTTCTAAGGTATGAATACGACAGAGGCATTTTAATATGCATATACGTTGAACTTAGTGCAGAAACCGAATTTATTCTTTACAGGAGAACTCCATTTTGCTATGTACACCAATTCAACGAGGAAAGGAAGCTGTAAAGGTTGTACAACATCCAGTCTGAATATTCGGACAAAAACGTCCACAATCCAAAGCTCTATTTCTTTACTCTTCCTTAAGGGGATTTTCAATACATTCCACCAGCATTCGTCTAATATTTTGACCTACAGGAAGAGTTCTATAAATGTTTTGAATGCATCCACAAGCCACAAGGTCCATTGAATTGTTTTACACAGTTTTTTGAAGATATGCAATCAGACTATAAAACTTATGGCAAAATTAAAGGTACTTTTGTTAAACAATATCTACGTTTTGGTATTTTAGAGATCTCTCACTTATCTGGTGAAGATGAAATAGCATAATTTTTCACTTTCATGAATAAATCATTTATTTTCAGTTTTCAGTATCTACTTTCAGCATATATTTATATGCAACTTTCAAAGGACATCCCCGGTTAAACAATAATAAGAAATATTTATGTAGCGAGAGCGAACATTATGGTAACAAAGTAAATAAACTCCGACAATATTTTATGTGCACAAACATGCCAAACGTTACTGTAATCGGTGATAAAAAATAAAAAATATGTATTTGCTATCCTATCTGCAGGTCTACTCGACGTAGAAACCACATTTACTTTAGTAAATTTAAACTTGTAATCCCATTTTTGAACTGACTGTTTGGACACTTTCCTAAAGTAGTTTCCGTAGTACTAAGTTTATTAGCTTTACAAATTCATTACAATTAAATAGGCCTTACCGGATACAAAGGTACGGTTACTCTATTACTTGATATAACAACGAAGAAGACCAATTCAAACATAGCTACGTAATGGATTATTATTATGCATAGTTTATAAAAAATGAGGGGACTTTCTTTGTCACGGCAGCATTTGCCACGTTTAATTGTTCAATAAGTAAATCAGCTAAAACATACTAAGTCCAATTGTTTCTGTAATACATTAAGCATTCTTACGTCTACGTAATACAATTAATATACCTATATAACAAATAGGTTAATTATTGAGTGTTCTAAACTTGGAAGTGAAAGAAGTTTTACATTTCCACTGTATTCATAAGAATAATAAACCGTTGCAAAACGGGCGTAAAGAAATATCGGCATGTGGGTTTATAAAATAAATCATCATGGTTTGATTATCAGATCATCATGGTTTGATTATCAGATCATCATGGTTTGATTATCAGATCATCATGGTTTGATTATCAGATCATCATGGTTTGACTATCAGATCATCATGGTTTGATTATCAGATCATCATGGTTTGATTATCAGATCATCATGGTTTGATTATCAGATCATCATGGTTTGATTATCAGATCATCATGGTTTGATTATCAGATCATCATGGTTTGATTATCAGATCATCATGGTTTGATTATCAGATCATCATGGTTTGATTATCAGATCATCATGGTTTGATTATCAGATCATCATGGTTTGATTATCAGATCATCATGGTTTGACTATCAGATCATCATGGTTTGATTATCAGATCATCATGGTTTGACTATCAGATCATCATGGTTTGATTATCAGATCATCATGGTTTGATTATCAGATCATCATGGTTTGATTATCAGATCATCATGGTTTGATTATCAGATCATCATGGTTTGATTATCAGATCATCATGGTTTGATTATCAGATCATCATGGTTTGATTATCAGATCATCATGGTTTGATTATCAGATCATCATGGTTTGATTATCAGATCATCATGGTTTGATTATCAGATCATCATGGTTTGATTATCAGATCATCATGGTTTGATTATCAGATCATCATGGTTTGATTATCAGATCATCATGGTTTGATTATCAGATCATCATGGTTTGATTATCAGATCATCATAAGTAGCTTTCCGCGAACACATATACAAACAGACAGATCAGGTATATTAATAAAGTAGCTTCCCGCGAAGACACAGACGGACAGACAGCTCTGGTATATTAATAAAGTAGCTTCCCGAGAACACACAGACGGACAGACAGATCAGGTATATTACTAAAGTAGCTTCCCACGAACACGCAGACAGATAGATCATGCTCTAGTAGTTAGCAGAGCAAGGTAAGGTGGCGCTCTGTGGGAGTTTGCATTTCTGTGACTTGTGTCATATATGCATTGCTATGTGACTTTGCAAATTTTCGAATTCTGCAGAAACTAAAAGTCCGAGGGGGCTGATTTTCAATATGGAGCAAGATATATTAATAAGTGATGTTTTAAAAAAAGATTGATCAATTTATGTGAATGCGTTCTAAAGTTATACGACCGACTCACAGACAGACAGACGGACGGACGGACAGACAGACAGCGTGACAGAGCATTCCCAGTAAATATCGTGCCGATATTTAATAAATGAATATATAGCCAATGCAACTATTGCTCTATACTGTACATATAAGTAATAAAACTACATCCATTCATGTAATTCGAGATTTAATACATTTGTGAATTACCTACATAATCATCTAAATAGTGTTGTTTGTTAGCAAATATCATCGAAATAAATAGGATTGACAGGTTTTCTTTAATTTATTAAGAAATATTTCATTTAATAATGCAATTAATTAGTTTAAGTGGACAATAATTGAAATGGCACCTTTGATACCGTAGGGCAACTTTTCGCTTCTGCCGTAGAAGGGCTCATTTTACACAATTCCTCAATCAAAGTTAAAAACCATATTACTATAAGAGCATCTTTTATTAAAGAGAACAATGACAAAGGTATATTAATAACAGTATGGTATAGACAAAAATAATGCTGTTTTGCGTTCATAGATACATCAAATAGTTATCTTGGATTTGATTTTCTTCTGCACCATCTAACATCATAAGCAGCAGAATAATACTCTATCCATGGAAGAGCAGCTGCAAAGTTGCAATTATTATAAAGTAATTTCATCTTGATATATATGTAAGCACGTATAATATATGGGAATAAACAGTTTTAACCGAAATGTATAGGTACATGTACTGTGTACTAATTTGTCTGTATATTTGACGTACTTAAAACGTTACTGTAATAGCTAAGCCTGCCAAGACCGCTTCCACTTGTCCCTCCCGATTTATCGTCTTCACCGTGAGACACCACTCCTATTTCGAGCGACTGTTTCGATTCCAAATCAACGAATAGCGGTCCTTCGGAATATTAATCATTAGCCAATTGTAGTTAATATATAGATTTTATTGATATAGCTAACAAGCAAGTAAACTAAAAAGTGGTTCAATTTTTGCACCCAAATAACCCAAGTAAGTATCACTAGCATGGAGACAACTTTTGGGTTTTCAGCGTAAAAAGCAATTTAGGCCTACAGGCACTGAAATTACAATGTTACTTCAATAATTAAACATATTACATTGATACAGAAATTACTGTTTTGTGTTGCAGCGGCAATGGTTTGAGCTAGGGCTAAATATTTGGTTGTTTCTATTAGATTAGAATAAGCAAAAACATTCTAGTGTCTCTACACCAGATAAATATTATTTGCGTTCCTTAAAGTGTTCAGTTTTTGTTGCACTGTAAGACAGTAAGGTATTTAGTATAAAGGCTTACCTCCTGAATCACCCTGTAAGCAGTAAAGATTTGTTGCTCAATATATTTGAAGTGCCGCATTTTGTTTTAAAAAGTTAAAATAAAAAATGAGTAATTAATTAATTTTACAATATTGGCTCCAGATTCATCCCCGGCATCAGCACAAATAAATTTAGTCAAATCTTTTCCTGGAAGAAATTGCAAACATCTTTCGCTACCTTGTATAGGAACCATTAATTTCTGAGCTTTAGTGGCTGGCTGGGGTGGGCCTCCCGGTTTTCCTCTTGTAGTTCTACCCCAACCTGAAAGACAGGTCCGACAGGGTATGTCAATCTTTGACTTTGACTGAGGTGGTATCACTGGTTTGTATAGTTGTAAAAATTTAACCAACCAGCAAGTATTGCCAACCTTCCTTCGCTCAGATCTATTTTATCGGTTTTTTCAGGTAAGCAGACTGGATTAAAGATTGGGTCAGTTAAATCTATGCGATCTTCAAGTACTAGGAGAGCCAAATCGTTAACAGAATCATCAGGTTTCCTGTAATTGTGTGGTGATGAAATTATTAAAGTTTTTGGTATAATAATACAGGATTGTTCTTCAAAATTTACGATTTTTTCTAACCCAGAGACATTCAAGTATCCCGGGTGTACTATTATTTTTCTGATCCGGATGACGATATATGTATTGTTTCTACCAGGTCTTGGAGCATATATTTCTCTGTTCAAAAATCAGACAAAAATAACAATAAGGTGCTCAATAAAACATCAACCCCTACGCCCAATTCTAAATCATGAAGGTTCAATGAATATTCCATACAAAATTCTGACACCAAAATTTGCCTTGTAGTATCAACGAACATTTTGCCCGCCTCAACAGTAAGTCGCACCCAAAAACCAATTTCCGGAGATTTTTATTTGATTATATTAGATTAGATAAGGGTAAATTCGAAACTTTATGTTACTGATCCAAAAACTACAGGCGCAAGTTAAACGAAAATATAAACTCCTTCTCAATTGAAAACGAAAACTTTCAAGTTTCGGTATTAGCTTTGATTCCTACCAAACACAATCACAAATTCACGCAAAGCGAACAAGAATTCATGAGGAATCCAGTGAAAACGATTTCACCAGTTGAATTGGGTTCAAAGTTAATAACAGAACAACCCATAGTTAACCACAAAAGGTATTAAAAATGCATTCTTTTTAATTTCTTACCTTCTATCGTATATATGAAAGTGCGCTGCCATTCTTTCAACGGGTCGCAGTCTTCTTAGAGTCGAAGTTCCCTCTGGGTCTGGGGCTACTGTTACGCAATGCCCAGCTGCGCTTGAAAACATTAGTTAAACCTAAGCCTAGTCGATTTAATTGTGGTTAAAAGTTAGATGAGAAATGTTAAGGAAGATACATGATTATTACCCGTCAATAAAAGGCGATCGTTTATGAGCTGCAAAAAGATTTAAGCCCCTTTAGTGAATTCAAATTCTATAACCATTAACATTTCGAAATATATTATCTCTTAGGTTTCAAGCGTAATAATAATGTACCGCTAAGGAATCTACTCTGATCAAAATTTTTGTTATAATGAAAAATTTCATTCATGACAGATGCAAAGTTTATAGTAATATCCTTTGGGTTTATTTAAGATTTAGTATATGGATCGGGAAGCTAACTCAAGTGGTCATTTGGGATCACTTTTTTCCAAATCTCCTACTGTGAATACTTTAATCGAACGAAAATCACTTCCTGGCATTTGCCTGAATATTTTACACGAAAATTCACACCATTCTGACAGTGCGCTATGGCCCGTGAGGTCTCTCGGACAAGTTGCTTGAAAGTGGATTTGCTAAAAAATTACTTACTGTTGCTCCACAATTTGAAGTTCTACCGTTGTCTGGGTTTACCGTTAAAAGGAATATTATCCACTGAAAAAACATTAAACATGAATACTATCAAGTAAACCAATTAAATTATAAAAATAAAAGTCTTATTTACTGTGCAAATATTGAAAACAAACAAGTTTCGATGGATTAATTAGTCATTGTATATTGGCCCTAAAAATCATTTTAATGTAAAAGAAGATTTCTTTGCTTAGAATATAATTAGTAACGATTTATCAATGGGAATGAGTTTTTAGTGATGCTCAATCACCAACTTTAAATTGTTGAAAATTTTCAACTGAAACCGCTTTAAAAGATAGCGTGATAGAAAATTTTAAAAATTTGAGATGGTATTTGTACGAGTCATTCTTACAGGAAACTCGTACGGTAGTGTATCTTCTCCTCCTACGACCCTTTCCTGTGGAGCAGTAGTCTTTCTCTGACCGCACTCTAGAATATTTAATTAAAATTATTGCATTTTTTACAAAAATGATGCAGAAGCGTCCTGGTGTACTGGAATAGTATTTCAAAGCTTAATTTTGTAAGTTGTACTTATATTTTCTATTTTAATTACTATCCTGGCATTCTGGCATTCATTGAAATTAAGAATTTAAGAAAAAATCTAAGAAAATTTAAGAGTTAAAATATTTAATTAAAGATATATTGATTTTCATATATAAATATATTTATAATTTCACATCAAATCACTTACCACAGTTAGAGCTAATTTTCTTCTCATAGTTGGTTTGGAATACTGGTGACGTCGGACCATAGTTAGTCAGGTCGTGGACATTTGGGTCTGCAGAATTAGTATTAAAATCATACAATAAAGAATATACTCATGATTTTGTTTGCTTTTAAACATTCTTGGTATGTATACGAGTAAGTGGAGAAAGTGACAAAGCTAATATTATAGCACCAGTGTAGATAAACTGCCAAAAATTAAATATGCCATGTTACCGATATTGTGAATAGAAAATAGAAAAATATTTTTCCCCTGTATTTTTCTAATGTAATATAATGTTCACTTATCTAACTCAAGTTTAAGCTACTGATTCCATTTTTGAAATGACGGACATCAAACACACTACCAAAGTAGTTTCGGAATAATTAATGACGAATAATTGATCTTACCGGATATCAAAGGTACGGTTACTGTATTACTTGATAAAACGAAGAAGAAAAATCCAAACATATTCTATGAAAAATTACGAGGTTTTCTTTGTCAAGACAGCATTCCTAAGTTTAATTGTTGCAAACAGTTACGGCAATATTAGTATAAGATACACATTGTTTACGTAAATAACTGAATTGACATGAATAGATAGTAATAGGTTAATTAGCGCATTGCCCTTACATTTGTACGTATCTTTATTGGGTGACCTATATATCGATAGAATGAGCGAGAATGGCAAAAAGGTTTTCGTAGTATTGCACAAAGCACCACATAAATGACAAATGTATATTTTGAAGTGTAGCAATAAAACTAGAGGTTTCAATTCTTAGGATTTTACACTTCGTCTACTATAAACGACCCAAATAAAACAGGAAACATTTTAATTCCTTTTCATAATTCATTATAACAATGTAAATGTTTCATGTTTGTTCTTTAATTTTTAGGCAGACAGACAGCTTAGAATTATATTCTGGCGGACAATAAAATATCTTATTTTCTAATGGTTCAAAATTTTATAGCCTTGCGAATAATAAATGTTATAGGTACCTATCTCATGTATTATCATTATAATTATTGGCCATGCAAAAATTGCAAAGTACATAGATATGTACACGTAATTCACAACCCAATAATACTAATGCCGTATCAATCCACACTTATTTGAATCCAACTTCGTCCTACTTCTTCAGTTACGCAAAACCCCAATATTTCTTTAGTTTTCGGTTTGGCTGAGCAACTGCTTTCTTATATTTATTATTATACAATCCAAAGCACACCTCTAGAAAGAAAGCTAATACAGAAGTAAGATATACTAATACGACTATATAAATCTTAGCAGTATCTCCTGTGGTGTGCAAACGTATATCACTATCAGAGTTTGTAAAATTTAAAGATTGGAGAGATACAAAATCTTTTCTCTGAAAAGTTACACCCCAATTGCTAAATAATTGGTTGATGCCTGAGCTCAAAAATTGTAGCATTTTTAAATACAGTTCATTTTTAATAACATAGTTTGGAATTGGAAATATTACATTACGAATAAGTAAATCTTCTTTTCCTTGAAAGTAAGTTTTTTTGTCGAATAAAAATCTACCGTAGAGCATCAGTTCACTTTTAAGATCAACAAATGCTCGATTTTTGCACGGCATTACAAATTTCAGAGATCTTCTAAAAAAATCAAGTCGCCCTTTTTTATCGCATCGACTTGGGTCTGGCCGTCCTATCAAAAAATTACCAGGCAAATTGTTTTCTCTTCTAATATCTTTATTGGCACTAGAATTCCTTTTAAATGCTGTCCACGCCCATTCTGTCCGCTCCCACTTGACAATATTGTACTCCAAGAATTCTCTTTTAGCGAATGCATTATTTATTTCCGTTAAGTTGGGATCTCGTGCACTTTCGGAATAGCATTGTTGTTCAGGTATTTGTCCACAACTGTCTTCTGAATAATTCTTAAAATTTTCTTTATCACAAGAGAATTTATATGACAGAGATTCCAGTCCATCGTCAAATCTGTCCATTCCTAAAGCATACGTTTCCTTAGGTCCAACTAAAGCAAATCCTTCCAATTCGTGGAAATAGTTGTAAGTATTTTGCATACGAGGCGGACGAGTTAAATGGCTTATAATGATTCCCTTGTATGCGTTACTAAAAACTATTCCGAGTAATATCCAAATTCCGAAAGTTAAAAAAAGTTTTCCTTTATGCACTCCTTTGCCCAAGCTTACTCCTTGTTCGAGTATGGAAACGAAGAACAAAAAGCCATTTCTAAAAACTACTTTTAATTTTTGCCTTCGAACGAACGAGTCTTGAATGCTAAATACAGTTGCCACCAAAAGTAAACAGCAAGAAAATAGTACCCAACAAAATTTATCATACGGAATGGTATATATTTTCCAGTTGAAACTCATTCTCACTCCTGCACACGTATAAAAATTGAAACTATCGACTCCTGTAACTATTTCAGGAAAAATATAAATTCCCGTTGCAGGCCCTAACACAAATTGCCCCTTTAAATTCTTCTCCGGGTCTTCCTTATTTGATCCATTTATGATTCTGTAATCTTCCCAAAGAAATGACCTGAGAACTTTGTCGTAATCAATATTTTCATCTGAAAGGGGTTTAAAAGGGTTTATCCACTTAGCATCCATAAAAGAGCGATTGCTAGCACGCAAATTAGAGTTACACGATTCAAAGATGTAAATACGTTTTGAAACGTAATACTTTTCTATGAAAAATATAAAGTTATGTAAAACTTCATGTAACGAAAATTCTCTGTGTAATTGCGATTCTACGCTTGTCATGTCAAGAACCATGTAACGTAAATTAGACAAACAGTAATCAATAAATGGACAACCCACACATAGGATACGTGTTTGATTTATTTCATATTCAGAATACCTATTGTGGGTTCTTGCGTCGACGAAATCAATATTCAACATCAATGTTATTCCATATATGTGCGAAAGGAAACTGGGTTTATTAGTACCGTTGTACACAGACGTTGATGAAATGTATATTACGTGGCCAATGGATTCTTCGCAGTAGCTATTCATTCTACTTGGCCTGTTGAATTGACATTCGTCGGCCGGATTATCATAATCACTGTCAAAATTAATGATGATTCTTAAATATGGAAATATCCATTTTCTTCTTATCGAAAGTAATTTGAATTTATTATGGTGTACAATAGCTATGGGTGTTTGATTTTGAATCACTATATTTGCAAATCGTGGAACAAAGTTATTATAAAGTACAACTATGGCAGTATCTGGAAATGCACTGAAAATCACAGGCAGATAATTTATTTGAATTTCCGTCTGAAAACACTGGCAGAAAAATACAATGTGTAGCAAAATCGTTACAATTTTCACTTTTCTCATACTAGCTGCAATATTTTAATTTCAGGAAACTGGTTGTCTATTCTTTCCTCTCTTAATGTTCTTTTAGATTCAAAATTGCATAAAGCGAAATCATTATTTTGGTTAGATATTCTTTCTGAGTCTCAATCAAATATTTGGTATGTTAATCCACATGCCTGTGCTAATTAAAGTAAATAATGTTCAAATATTGTGCAATATGTGGGTGCTTATATGTTTGATCAGAGTTAACTAAATAAATATGGAGCTGTATTTCTCCTTTCCTATAATATAATTTGAAATATTGTAGCTGCTAGCTGTATTAAACAAAATTGTCAGTTAAGGTGCATATGATGAAACAATGCAGATGTCTGCACAACGATGAACAATACTACACATGTAAAAACTAAAAGGCTGCAGGTTTTTGTAAACTCAACTACTGCTACAAATGTTTGCTAAACTTACATATTATTAGCAGGAAAATGGTAAACTTATTGTGTCCTTCAGACATTGTTTGCTTCAAAAAGTAAGGAATTCATAGAAATACTCAAATTATGTCTTTGTTACCTGTATGTATTAATTATGCAGGCTTAGAAGTAGTCTTGAGTTTAACATGCTCTAAGTGTTATGTGTGACACTGAAATGTAGTTGTGAAATGTTGACACTGAAATCCATTATTTAAGGTATTCTTAGCTCGTAAGAATATCAAACACAGCTCAGCCTTCTCAATATATCCCATTGACTTGAATTGAGGACGTATGCGTAATCCAGAGACTGCAAATATAATATAAGTCTACTTGCCACATAGAACTTATATTTTACTGTTATTCTGTTGGGATAGCTGAGATAAAATGGATATTTCTTGATTATATAGATTACCTGAAAGAGACCTTGATTACAGGTAATTAAATTTGTCCTGAAAAATTGTGGATAGAAGTGTGCGGATCCTAAGACACGAGAATTTTTGGAATTACATAGAATTTTTAATAGTAAGGAATAGAAATATGGGTAGACAAAATAAATAAAAACGATGCATCAATATTAAGTGTTAACCAGAGCATGCAAATAAATTGTCGAAAATTAGATAATGATAGAGAGGATTATTGATTGTTGCAAAAATTATTCTTTGACCAGCTGTCGTATAAGAATATTATAAGAAAACCTACCTATTATAAGGCTGTTATTCTGCGCTGTCTTTCACAACCCATTTTATGAATATACAGAATAAAAATTACTTGAATGTAATAGGTGCAATTATGAAAGGTGTAGTTCGAGTGCACGAAATGCACAAAATTAAATTAGTACTAGACTATCAGCAAAATTAATATAACTATGAATTGATTGTATGTATGCATAGCCCATATATTATTATGTGCTTCCAACTGTATAAATACTAAATATAATCCAGGAATCTATGAAATTCAATGGGGAACCTGCCCTAACTAAATCATATATTATAGAGACTGCAAGAGACTTTCTTATCAACCAAAATACTTCGAGCAGATATACGACATACTCGTTTTCTAAGTTCAGTATGAGCTTTGCATATTGCAGAAATCCAGATCATAGTATTGAAGAAAGCGAAAGTTCTGTATCCCTAATTGATCGTGAGACAAGTTATTATTACTGTAAGGTTAAAGAAGATTTACAGTGCATCTGAAGAACTCCCAAAACTTTAAATCTAGGTCAGTTTACAGTTAAATTCGATTTAGACTGTATTATTGAACCCTCTACTACAATAGTTTGTCTCCTTTAATTACGTGTACATGTATAATGTTTAAGTAGTAGTATAATATTTCCAATACCTTAAACTAACTTATCTTTTCATTACAGAATATTTCATTCTTCTTTTCGCCCTAATGAAGGTGGCAGCTAGCTATCGAAAACTTGACAATTTTTGATGCAATTGAATTACTTTTGTTAATACATAATTTGGTTATTATTTGGTTAAATTAAAGGTTACTACTTTTGTTAATGGAATTTTATAATATTTTTGGGGGATAAATAAATATATGGTTTAACTTAGGAATTCCTCCAATTCATTTTCTTGTAGTGACAATCATCTTAATGTACTAATAATAAGTAAAATTGACAATTTTTCTCATTCTCGGTAGTTTCTGGGTGACTGTCACAGTCTTCCTTACTAAATTCACCTCGTCGAACCTGGCTTTTATTAACATTACTTTCTAAGCGCATTTTAAATTACAAATTCTCTGGATTCTTATTTTCTATATCGGTGCATCGGGTAACCTAATTATCAACTGGAATTCTTTCTAGAATATGTGTTATTAAAAAAATAAGGCATTCATCAACTATAATTAAACTTTTCTCTCGAGAAAGTGGTATACATGAACATTATTCATTCAGTGCACATGTATTTTGAGAGACTCATTCAAATTCAAAAATTAAAACATAATTTTTAATATATACTACATCCTTTACATTTACATTAGTGAACTTACCTGCTCAAAAAGTTTGAAGGAAAGGTCACTATGATGTGATGAATGCAAAAATTTATGGTCTTACTATTTCTCCATAATAATGACTGATTTAATAATTCTTGGTAGATTTTTAAAATTTCTTCACTATACTGGATATCTGCCCCTAGTTGTTTACAGAAAATATGAAATGCATATAAATTTCTGTGGTTGCGGTATCTTGATGACTTTATTTTCAGTAGTGTTACATTTTACCGCAATTGAGGCAGTAATCTTATCGTTATTATTGTGGAATGAGGGTCGGTCAAAGACTTCTGAATATCAGTTTGAAATTGCGATAATACTAGCAGTGTCATTTTTAATGTACTTAACAAATGTTTGTTCATATTTTTTATGGATTTTTATGAGCAATTCGGTTGTGACCTGTTGGAATAAAATCAAATTACTAGATTTTCAATTGAAGTTAGACCACTCATTTTTTGCAAAAACTAAAAACGTTGTTTTTCGCAATGCAAACTTTATTCTTCTGTCGCTGAGCTGCGTGTTCAGTTTGGCTTTGAAAAGCTGGATTGTTAGTTACATAATTGAGTTTAAATTTTATCCTGGAGATGTTAATAAAGCATATTTTCAGTGGGCAAACTGCACTACCTGGCTTGAAGAAATAACTCAAAGTACGGATGCATCATATGCACTAACAATTATTCACCTAATATTGTTTCAATTTTCAACAAATTTCATTTTAGTTGTGATTGGACTTCTGTCCGGAATTTTATCATCGAGAATTGCTTTATTGGACCATAATTTGACATTTCTAATATCGGAAGACAAAAATCGGTTATCTTTCCACATATTGAAGGCTAATACAAATAAACTTTATGAAAAACGCAATAACTTAACTGATTTCAGCAAAAACGTTATCTTAGTATCAGATATTGTAAAAGTGTTTCAAAATGGATTCCAGCATTTTGTATTCATGTACACAATAACATTCACCGGTTCATCTTGTGTTTTGTTCTTCTACTGTGTAACATATTTAACATTCAGCGAAGTAGTGGAATACTTCTGTATACTTTTGTTATTCTCGGATATCATCCAGCTTCTAACAGTAATTAATTGCTCACAGAATATTTCTTCCCAAGTAAGCGGTAATTTATAAATTTATGCAATTAATTCTTCCACATGTTAACGTACATATTGCATACTAAATACTTTTGTAAAATTATTGTTCATTTTTGTCATTTCTTGAAAATATTGCCATTTGCAATTCCCAGAAAACCTCATTTGGTTATCGCCATCAAATATGATATTGTTATATTTCCAGCTCACCATTCTGCAATATACAGTTTCCAAAATCGAGAAGGATGATTACTTGTATTTAAGATCTTATATCACCGATTTGGATTTTGCCCTTACCGGCTGGGGTTTCTTCAAGTTAAACAAAAGTACATTCACCACTGTAAGTTTAATTTTGACGAAATAGAAGAAATCTAAATTATGAAATTACTATAATATTATGATACATTATTGTCCTACCGTACAGATTAACCTTAAAACAAAAAATCCTTTGAAATAATGCCTTTCGAAATTACTGGGAAATTGGTTTCTTTTTATTATTTCCAGATTGTCAGCTCGATCATGACATACACCATTGTTCTTTCTCAACTTCAAAGATCAAAATAAAATGCGACTGTAAAAGTAATGATGTACTTATTATGCTACCTTCGATAAGTACTTGACTTCATTTGGGTTTCCAGACTGTTACAACATTTTTACCTTGGACATTAATAATTGTCGTATAGTTCTAATCTAACTCTACGTCCATATTGCAAACGTAATGATTTTAATTTAATTATGATTGCAAACATTCAAACTTTCCATGGCACTGTTTTAATGTTGTGTTTGGTTTTTGTTGCAAATAGATCCATTGCCGAAATTTACATTTTGTGTTTTTGAGAAAAATCCGACCGGACCCCCAAAAATTCAGGAAGGCAAGAGGTTTTGCTAGCACAGCAATTTACAGTTTCATTTTTTAATCAGCACGTCTTTTGACCCAGTAAATGTCGATTTAGATGGGTCAAGCAAAGCAAAGTTGCCTAGAGCTAAGCCTTAATTGGTAGTTGCAATTATCTAATCTAATTTTACCCTCATTGGGAGGGTCATGTAATATTTCCTGTCCTGTGCTGTAGTGTTACCTGTGTACCTATGGACCAAAACACATGGATAAAGGTTTTTACATCCTTGGTGTCGTTTAAGCAGTTTAATCTGACTATCACCACCAATTTAATTGGAAAACATCTACTGTGGATTAGAGAGAATATTGAAAACGTGGCTCGAAATCACAATAAAAGGTATTTCCTACCATTTTTAGATATTTTGGAGCATTAATAAATATTATTGGACCCATAATTATATGATTATACAATGGTTATAGAAATCCAATAAGAAATACAACATTCGTAGTAAAAATGACCTATTTCAAAATTACTATCTTTCCAATCAAATTAAAATCTTTTCATCAGTCATGCTCAATTGAATTTGTAATTTTATTAAGTAAACATTTTTTTGCTAATAGAGTTAGCATATCGAATTTTTTATTAAGCCTAATGTGTGAACTAATATAAATAGGGTTTGTTTGAAGTGTATTGTGTTTGTTATTCTTATTGTATTGCATCTGAATCGACTGCCTTCATTTCAAAAACTACCTACATGATTGTAAATTGGAGTCCCAAACTCTGAGTAGCCCAGCAAAAAATATTGTGAAACATAGCGTTCTCAAAATTTTTATTGTATATTAATGTGCATGGAAAAATGTACGATTTAAAAATACTAGCCAGGTTTCTAAAATTTCTAAACTATACAGGATATCTCCCTATGACTATTAATGGGGAGATGAAAATAAAATTTCGTGGTTGTGGAATATTTATTACAGTGTTGACAATTGTATTACATTTGATTTCGGTTCAAGTCATAATTTTAGCTTTGCTTGTGTTCAATGAGACAAGATTAAAAATGCCTAAAAATCAATTAGAATTAGCTATTGCATTGGTAGTGACATTTCTAGTGTATCTAACAAGTTACTGTTCATGCTGTTTGTGGGTTTTCATGAAAACCTCAGTTCTAAAATGCTGGAATAAACTTTTTTCGCTAGACTGCCATTTGAACTCTGACTATGATTTTCAAAATCATGGAAAAGGGCAGAATTTTGTTTTCTGCAATTTCAATTTCATTCTCCTCATATTAAGTTCTTTATTTAGTTATATTACGCAAAGCCTCATGATGATTATTGTCTCCAAAGATTCATTTTATCCCAAAAAATACAGTCGATCGCATTTCAAGTGGGCCAATGTTACTCCCTTTCCAGCTATCTTAACACAAAGTACAGAGTTCGGATATGCTTTGACCGTTCTCCATTTAATTGTATTACATTTTTCAACTCACTTCATTGTAATTTGCATTGGGTTGTTGTCACGAATCATATCTGCAAGAATTCACTTTCTCGACTGTATTTTGCAATCCTATGCTTTGGAAGACGGAAAATTTGCTTTTCCTCGAAATTCAATAGCCACAAATAAACTTACTGGGAAGCACGAAACTTTTATTCCTGATTTTAACGCAAAGATAGTTGCGTTGTCACAAATCGTAGAAATATTCCAAAATGGTTGTCAATATTTTCTATTCATGTACACAATTACCTTCACCATTTGCGCTAGTATTTTATTCTTTTATTGCATTACGTACACACATTTCGAAGCGGCACTGGACTTTTATTCTTCGTTTTTCCTAATTTGGGCTTTCACTCAAATATTAACTTTAACTAATTGTTGTCAGAATATCTCTACCCAAGTAAGTACTATTAAAACTATTCCATAAGTAAAACAAAATTAGCATTAGCACTATAGGTAGTCCTTTCTCATTATATATTTAATAGATTACAATTATATTTTAAACTATTATTTGACAACAAATCTTTAATTTAAATCCATTGATCATTTTCAGCTCTCTGCTTTGAAGTCAACAATTTTCAAGATCCACAAGGATGAATTTTCGCATTTAAAGTTTTACATTGTGAATTTGGACTTTAGTCTTAGCGGTTGTGGATTTTTTACATTGAATAGAAGTACTCTAACATCAGTAAGTTTAATTGCTGAATTAAAAGATTTAGTGACAGTTATATTACCTTTTAAAGGAACTTTATTGGTAAATAATTATAAATATGCACTAATCAATGGTATTTTTGCTTTCAGATAGTCAGTTCTATCATCACCTACATGGTCGTTTTGTCTCAATTTCAAAAATAAATAATTGAAATATACCATTTTAAAATAAAGTACTACACAATCTGTTCACTTCCTTCAATACTTGTTAATTATTAATTGATTAGTAGAATGACATTTAATTAATTTTCTACCCCACTATAACCTCATCACAGCGCACAGGACAGGAACAAGTTGTTCCGAACAACACAATGCAAATTTTCAAACGCTATGAAAGATACCAATGATTGCTTTTCATTTTCAGGTTATACTTCTTTGTAATTTCAACTACCTAATACTTTTAGCTGTTTTTGATAGAAGAAATTCTCGTGTTTAATGCTCTAATTTGAATTTTTTAAATGCAGTTGTATCTAGAGTGCTATAATATCGGTTTACACATCAATGTATCCTATATACCAGAATGACCGTCCATTCTATGATTGCTTGTTAGATTTAAGAGAAAAATAGTATAAATTTCACTTCGGCTTACAACTATTAGTTCAATTATAAATTTAAATTAGTTTACAGTTTTATTGTAGTCAATTTAAATACATTTTAAGTCCTCTATTTTATTTAAAGGTGAATCTTAATATTCTAAATCGTGTGTAAACAAATGTTAATAAAACTTGCATGAGCCTTTTTAATAAAATATACTTTTGCAATATATAGAAATCCCAACCCAAGATGATTATTTCATTTAAAAATTTTAATCATACTATATATTTTATAAAAAATTTTCTTTATTTGCCTACCATGGCGAAAACAAGACATGCGGAATTATTCTCCATACTGTTATATCGATTTTATCCTCAGTCTAGCTGTCTGTATTCCTTTAATAACTCATTATAAATAGTGAGGTTACTAAACAACCACAAAACAACAGTTGCTCAGTATTTGATGTTCCATAATCAAAACCTTCAATTTTGTATGATAAGCGTCAACGAAGTCTTTTACAAATATTTCACTCATGTAGAAGCAATCATTACTTTGCATGAAATTTCAATAGCCACTTTGGATACACTAGACAAATTTTGAATATTTCTAATAACTATCATAAATACTTTCAGCAAGTTTTTGAATATTTAAATCCCAAAGCTCATTTTAGCAGAAAAGAAAAATTGGTAGCAATTACATTGCTGTGTAAAATGGCACAAAACGTTAACACTACTGTTCCAATAACGACAGTAATTTTAATAAGTTTACTGTTTTTGATAAAATCCGCTAAAACATTTCCCGACCATTTAGTGCTCAATAAAATCACAGACATTGAGAAAAACTGCTACAAAAACTTTGTATTTTTTGCTGGTGAACCAAATTCTTCTGGTGAGAACGTTCTTCTGCAACAAATAGAAAATCCGTTAGTTGTCTTAAGAGTTGATCAAATAGAAAAGCGTTTGTTTGAGAAATTCAATTGTACTTACAAAATTGGCATGAAAGGGAAAAATTTGAAAAATACTGTAATGTACAATAAAAAGGAAAAGTATACTGAAGACAATGCTTGTGAGTCGTTATTGAAAAAAAGCCTCACTGGACCGCCCTTACTTTCGAGATTTAATTGTATCAGTCACATCCTTGTGAATTTAAATGTCCACAGATACTTTGATCACATCATCCTAAGGAAAATACTGTATTACATTTATTGTTCCTATCCGACTACTGAATCGAATTATTTTTATGATCGCTGTAAAACAGGAGATCTATACGAATTCTCTACACACACTTCAATTCATATTATCCTGGAAAATGGAATTCTGGAGCACAAGGAAAATCACAAATTGTTCTTAGATGGCTGGAATTCCTTTTACAGAAGTGTTCCAACAAAAGGGCAAGCATTCATTGCATCTCAAAGAACAATAATATTTGTACATTCACAAATAATGCACGAATCAGTCAACTGGTCAATCCACTTTGTCTGTCACCGTTGCAGTGGACTATACAACTTTCAAAGAATGCATCGACTGAAGCAAATGAGGTACTACAATGACACATTCGAGAAACTGTCTTATATCGAAAGACCAGAAAGGGAGATTTTGTTTAATGACATAATGAAAAGACTTGTAAAGACAGAATTTGTGGCAAAAACGTTTGTTGGTTTGACACACACTCAAAACGAAAAGTGTGTTCCTGTTCAACTCAATCGAAATATCTATTTAGTAGAACAAGACAACCAATTAACAACTGCTCCTGAAATAAACTGGGATTACCCGATGGCACTTTTGGAAATACTTGTATCAAGAAAAGTACCAAATGGGACAATAGGATCATTTTGGCAGTGTAGAAATTTACATCTTAAAATTGATATTACTTTTGATTTCGAAATTGATATAAGAGAGACCTATCATAAGGCTTATATAAGGTTTCTACCAATATATGAAGAAAGTTTCAATTTTATTTCATGTACTGTCCTTGAAGGGGAAAGTTTGTCTTTCAAGGCGTATGTCATCCCCTACGAAATGAAATCTTGGATCGGTTTCCTAATTACATCTGTCATAACTGTGGGATTTGTGCATATTACTCTGTACTTCAAGAACGTCCACAATTCTGCCTTTTGCCTGATATTCTACGCATACTTTCTGGAAATCAGTTATGATCTTCCTAAAAGCTGTTCTAATATGTTTTGGTTGAAATGCATTATCCCACCTGTATTGCTGATGGGAATAGTTTTGACAAATGGCTACAAAGGGATCGTAATTACGGATCTAACTGAAAGTCGACCTGTCAGACAACTTGAAACATTCGAAGACCTGGCTCAATTTAACATAACCTCGTACAGCCCTATTAAAGGTACTGGTGACTTGACAATTAACAGTGACGGATTCCTGAATATGCATATTGCCGTAGATTTTTATTATAAAAAGAATTACAACAAATCATTTTCAATGGATAGCATAACTTTTTGGGAAAGGATAAAAACGGATAAATCTCTTCGAAAAACTGTTCAGTTGGCTTATCAGTTTGTGAATAAGTACGAAAATAAAGACTTGCGTTTCGGTGATCTTTCTTTTCCACAGGCAAAGTACACACAGTGCTCGGGATTCCGTAAGCGTAATCCAACTACAGGTAAAACGTATTGTGAAGTCCTGGAACAAATATTGATAAATCATGAATATTATCCTGGATATCCATTTGAAAGTCCGCAAAAGTCGATTGCAAAATGTGAAAAGACCGCCTACATTGACAAAAGCAGTCGTTTGTTTCGATTTGCAGATAACTCCCTATGGAAAGGCGTGAAGGGGAATGCTCCTAGGAACAAATTGTATTACGGAAACCCTGAATCCTATATCACTCGAACTCATGGAGTCAGTTATCACATCTTTTCAGAAGATTTTTCTTTATTTTTGCCATATATGAATGATGTAGTTCTCAATCTTCATCAATCTGGAATTATCCAACAGTGGCAATATTTTTCTCAGCTAAAAAATTACTCAAAATGTGAACCATGTTTCGCAAGTGAAGCACCCAGGGCTTTAAATTTTGATAACTCAAACATTGCTACCATCATTATTTTGTATACACTTCTGTCTGTCGCATTTTTAACGACATTTGCTGTAGAAATTTTAAGCAAAGTTGACTTTAAATTTCTACTTCTGCAGTTGGTGTTGTATTTGAACAGAATGATTAAATCTGTCAAAAGAGTGTCTAATAAGGAAAATGATAGTATTCGGAAAATGATAGTATGCGGCCGGTCCAAAAATGGCCGAATTTCTACTACAAATTAATTAATTTTGCATTTCTATGACAAGATTAATTTTTTTGTATTTCCGTGAAGAGAATTAATTAGATGCATTTCCAAGACATACTTAAATGTATTTACCGCGC
This sequence comes from Yoshiicerus persimilis, assembly GCA_020352615.2. Taxonomy (NCBI): domain Eukaryota; kingdom Metazoa; phylum Arthropoda; class Collembola; order Entomobryomorpha; family Tomoceridae; genus Yoshiicerus; species Yoshiicerus persimilis. The sequence goes on from CM036940.2 coordinate 51,137,432, forward strand.
TTCCATTAAAATATTAACCAATTTTCCCATTTTATGATAAATATCATTTACGCGGCTACGATTATCAAGTTATTATTGTACTGAAGTAATTCCAAAAGCGAACGTAAAAGATTCATACACAACACAGCTAACTTAGCAATCTGGTTCTCTTCTGTTATTGATATTGTTGTCAGTTTTTATTGCTTAGTATTGGTTCACTAAATTGGCCAGCCGAACAACATTGTTACTACTAGTAGGTTTACGCATCTAATTTCTAAAATACAATTTACCTTAAATAGCAATTTTCATGGGTGACATTGAAGTGTACAATTACAAAAATTAGTAGTTAGTACAATACAATAGTGAAAATACTTCTAAGGACATATATTTAAGATAGAAAATAAACAATTTAATGCGGTTAATTATTGCTAAAACCCCACCCACAGTAAACTTTGGAAGTAAATAACACAACTTGACATATATTATGTGTATGTTAAGAATCACGCTGCTGAGGACTTCAAGTTAGCAGAAAACATAAGAATTTATTGACATTTGTAGATTATGTTTGTTCGTAACTGACTTCATTTCACCAATTTCTCATTATTTCATAGTAAAATAAATAGGTATACCAAATAACAATAGATTTTACGTTGTATCTATGAGATACCTATTTCTATAATAGTACATTTCTACCTAAGAAGAAGCAGTAGTATGTACATTTCTACCTAAGAAGAAGCAGTAGTATGTACATTTCTACCTAAGAAAAAGCAGTATGTACATTTCTATCTAAGAAGAAGCAATATGCACCTTTCTATCTAAGAAGAAGCAATATGTATATTTCTATCTAAGAAGAAGCAGTATGTACGTTTCTTCCTAAGAAGAAGCAGTATGTACGTTTCTTCCTAAGAAGAAGCAATATGTATATTTCTATCTAAGAAGAAGCAGTATGTACGTTTCTTCCTAAGAAGAAGCAATATGTACATTTCTATCTAAGAAGAAGCAGGGTGACTGTGTAGTCTGCAATCTTCTCAAAAAGAGAAGGTAATGTATTTTTGGAGTAGTAGAACATACTTCTTAGGTTTATATGAAGAGGTTTCAATGACCGCAATGTTTTTCTATCTTCAAAATGCCGAGCATGCTGTTTTTTGTGTGACAAATAGGTCAATGACTTAGCGTGAACATTTGAAGATGACATTGTTAAAAACGTTTCAACTCTTATTACAACCAATAAAGCAATGATCCAAGCCACAAGAGACGGAGTGTGCAATTTGTCGTGTAGATGAATGAGAATGTAATTCTGTATTACATTAATAATAGACGCGGCAAATATTTGGGTTGGGAGAATTAGCTCACAGAAGCAGTTATAGAACATTTGGTTCATGTACTGCAGTGTTCGGTAAACCATTTTCTGACGGCGAAACGACCAGTCTTTGTAGATTCCATTTCTAAATTAATAAATGAATTGTGTTATTAATTCAGTGTCTGTAAACTGTCAATCTATTAGTCATGGCTTTCGTTCTTTGAAATCTATTTGTGTTTAATTGTAGTACCCTAAATAATTGCAAGTATAGCATATTAAGCAATTTAATGTTGTAAAAACGATGCTAAGCAGGCTGTAAAATGAAACGGTAGAAAGGAAATGAAACAAGAAAGTGAAATTAGCGAAAACCAAAATCAAAGCGTTTGTTTCCCATCACTTCTGTTTTCTGTTACTCACACTTATTATGCTATTATGTTACTATATTATTTATGCTCAATGTTCATATATTATTCATATTGTACCGTGTTTAACATTTATTTCTTCGTTGTAAACGTTTGAGGGTGATTTGTTTTTTACTTTTGGCCCACTTAGTCTCACAATATCTCAACCCCCAGAAAACAATGATTTGCTTGACTTGTGAAGTTTATAAATTAAAAATAAATGATATTTTTCAAAGCGGCTCGTAGAAACACTTGTATTTATGTTAGAGGATTAAAATTGACATTCGATGGGCAGTTGGTAATAAGCTAAACATTTTTGTCGTTTCCTCCCAACAAAAATTGTCTAATAAAGGTTCGTTAAGCTAAGTACTTATCAGCATTGCAATCATTGTTATTTTGCAAACCTACGTCTATCTACCCGGAGTTCTTGCCTCAGTTATAAATCTTAATATTTTCAGCTCTATTTTTAAAAGCCTAGGACTTTGTCCCATCACCCTGGGTGCAGCTATGCAAAATAGATACAGCAAATGCATGCAAACAATTATACATACACCGAAAGTTTTGTTCCATTATATTATGTGTGTTAAAAATAGACTTACTTGAGTTGATCTAGCCAGAATGCCATGCTAAACAGTCCCATACAAATAGTATCAGCATAATACATTGTTGCACCCCATATACGATATTGCACTAGTGCCTCAATTAAGCAGTTGATTAATAGCAATATTTTATTTGGATTTTGACAGTCCTGAAGAAGGGAAGTGTAATATCTGGGACGGCACTTCAGTTTGGGAACTGAAATAGCTCTAACGTTTGGTACAATAAGCATTCCAGTTATTAGAGAAAGCATGAGAATGTTCAAAGAGCTTTTCCACCATTTCGTTGGTTTTCTAATTTGTCCACTTCTGATCAACAAACCTAAAATTATTATTATTCAATTGATTACTTTATACTTTTAGCAATTATAGGATTTTATACCAACTAGCAATATTTCACAAAATTGTTGAGCGAATATTTCAATGAAAGAATATTACGTTCAAATTGCTCATCCGCATTGATAATTCCGTTAACATATTCTATAATGGATTTGCATTTCGTGAATGTGTTGTAGTCACAAATAACAGCCAGTGAAACTGTAACCAGCACGTATATGTGAACAAATCTGTCTGTGTATGCCAGATTTTCTGATGTAAAGCAGTTTCGTAAACGAATTACCAGAAATACCCAATGAAAACACAGAATGAGTGTTCCGAGCCATCGAATAAACAAATGAGACTTTTTGGGTGGTGGTAAAATAATTCTCTTAGAGGAAGAGTTCCAAGTAAATGGAACTGATCCAAAGAAATGGGATGCTTGAATTTGAAGCCCAAATATCCGCAATGTTTGCTTACTGAGCATTTTAGGGTTCCAAGAGGCTTTAGAGAAGTCTGAGAGTAAATGTTGAGACTGAGACGAGAAATTGTTCTTTATAAATAGGTCGGTGATCGACCTTGATCATTTTAGAGTACAATGAGTAATACTAAATAGTTAAGATTTATTAATGTGTCAAATTAGGTACTTTAGATATTAGTAGAACATTTAGGCATGTATTTAAAGGCCAGGCAGGCAGATTAAAAGACCTGTAATTGGCATATCTTTGCAGTTGGACACTATAATAAATCGAACGCGAACTTAATTAATTACTAGGTTCCTCGTTTCATCAATCATTCAGTTTCCTCTTAAAAGCTTTTTTGAATTTTATCTCTTCGCCTGAACACTAATATATCTATCGTCATTATTAAAATAATGATTCCGAGAACTATATAGTGAAGTGGAAAACCTATATAACTAGGTTATTAATAAAATGCCTATGTAGGATATATGCAATGCAATACTATATGAATATTTATGAAAAATTAATACCGTATGAATATTTTACTATTTGAAATGTGTTTGCTCTAAGAAGCAAGAATATATAACTATCCTATCTCCAGTAATCGAGTGGGATTTCCAGGATGTCCTTTCCATTCGAATAGATGTGGGCTTTAAATAACTATAAATTAAATAGAATAGCTAAGGAGTTATCGAGATCCCTATATAAATGCTTTTATGGAATTATTTAGAATAGAGTGGAATGGGAATGGAATTTATTTCACTGTATAATTAATTTGGCCCTCGGCCTTTACTTCACAATGCAGTTATTTATGTAATTATTTATAAAATCCATTTAGTCTGAATCAGACCTGGGCAGAAATGCATGTTCATAAACCTTAATTATTTTACCTCGTGTTAAATTATAATTAAAATAAGCGTTTGGTAAAGCAATTTCATTCGAAGAGGTGATCATATTAGAACACTTCCAAGAAATACCGTTTGTGTTGTAGAGATTCTAGATTCCCGGCTCCTAGATCCCTACGGTTTATGTGCTATTTTGCCAATGATGTGTACGAAGGCAAAGTATTGGAATGTACAATTTGATGTATAGTTTACTAGTTCCAATTAGCACAATTACAGGTATAATATAATTGATAGATTACTGAAAGAATAGAAATAGAAATGATAGGGAAAATATAATATCTCTAGTCCAGCTCAGGCCATCCTCGACCCTCCTTGCCCGATCCCAAGTTCACTCTGAATGGAGGAACTTCCTCCAACGACTCTTCTCGATGATTCCAGAGAGTCACCGTCGCACAAGCTCTTCTGCGCTATGTTGTTGGCTGAGGGGGAGTTGCCGCACCAATCCCTGTCTGTAGCTACTTTAGCTCTCCTATATCCACCCCTTTTTAAATGAAATCCGGGCGGGCAAATCCGTTGAAGATGGATTTGTGAGGTCGGATTTCCATGTGTGAAGTAGGTGTGTGCCAATGACTTTGGCATTATGAAGAAAGATGAAAAGTTGTCGTGGCTTAGGAAAATTTGAGGGTCTGAAAGATCTGAAAATGAAACTAAGGCACGACAATTTAAGAAACCTTAGATAAAACTAGAATTTTTTGTCAAATATTAGATAGGTAGGATGTGATTATTAGCTATGTGCTGTAGTTTAATTTAAAGAAAATATCTAATTAATTTAAGTTTGTTAAGTTAGTTTAGTATAGAATTAAGTTTAAGCTTTGATTGAATATGAAGGGTGCAAGGCCCTTGTTATAGTACGTACATGTAACAGTTATGTAACTTTAGTTTAATATTGTGAAGGTTGCAATACTTTAATTTATTTGGGTTAGACTTTGATATTTTAATTGAAATTCACGGGTGTGAGACCCTTAACTTTGATTTAAATTCACGGGCGTAAGACCCTTAATTTTAATTTATTTCATGGGTGTGAGACCCTTTACTTAAATTTGATTTGATGGACATCCGAGTCCCATATTTGGCGTGAGAGCCGAAACAAATACTATCTACTTGCAATTTATCAGCTACATGCTCCAAACGCTGATCCTGACTACGTTCTACATGCTCCGATCAAACCGCAGATGACATCCCGTCACCTAAATATAATTAAATCGGAAATAAAGTTAATTGAAATGAATTAGTTATACATCATAGTTGAAATGTTAAAGTGATTGGTTTATCTCTAGCGACTGCTGCGTCAACCTCTGGCCAATAACTTTGGCTGGAGTCGAAATGTCCAGTGGTTTTCTAAGTAGAGAATGATGAATGCTTCCAATAGAATAATTTGAATGATCATGACTGTAATTTTCTTGTTAATGCAAATCGTCTAGGTTGAAGTTTGATGTCTCTGCTTTAGGCGTCAGTAATATTGAATGCTGAAGACTTTTTTAGTGTAGAAATGACCACGTCCCTTGTCTCTGGGTAGACGACTCAAGATTATACTGATAAGTAAACGTAAATTTTGACTTATTTTGAATAAAGTGTTTGGTCAACGTCCTTCAGTGTGATGCGAGTCCAGTAAAAAAAGTTTAAAATAATAGCGTTGTAAGCCAATAGCTTTGGCTCACCATCAGATAGGGTAGTAGATAGATAATCCGAATATTATATTCTAGGTTTTGTTGAAGTGTATTCCAATAGGCTTGTCCAGAAATAGACTTTGACCTAGCCAATGGCTTTGGCTTTGTCAAAGTCGTTCGATTAGTGTGAGTCCATGAAGTGTAAGGCAATACGTTTGGCTTAGAAATCTTGAATAGGTAGCTAAAGTACTAGCCAATGTCTTTGGCTTGTACTCAAAACTGACTGAGGTAAGTTTATTTGAATATACTGATTGTTAGCCCATAATTTTTGCATTAATCTTAAGAAATTATTTAAAATACTATCCAATGCCTTTGGCTTAATTGTAAGATAAAGTCAATTAATTAGCTTTGAAAAGAAAATGTAGTACAATTGCCTTCCTATAGCTTTAAATGATTGTTTAGTATTCTAGCCAATGCCTTTGGCTTGAATGTAAACTTAGTTGTAGGTAGATAAGAATAAGATTAGATAGGTATTTGAATTGTAATTTGTTTAGTTTAGAATAGTTTGAATACTTGAATACTAACCAATGTCTTTGGTTTGTATATAATAGATACGTAATTAGTTTTTTTGAATGTGAAAATAAGCGAATTGGCTTAATTTAAATGTTTTAATTGCAAATGGAAATACTTGTCATTGTCTTTGACTTAATATTAAAAGTTTGTCAGTCAATACCTATTTAACGTAATGAAAGTATGAGAGTGAACGAGGAAGAAGCAAGGAGACAGGAGACTGGGTGCTGATAAGGTAAGTTTTAGTCGTAAAACCTATTTTTAATAATCACGATAACTGAGGAATTCGCCTGACCTTATCGCTGATTATGAGTATTGGACTTGTTGCCTTGATTTGTCCTTATGTTGAATGTGAAGTAATGTTATAGGTAATGTAATATTTTCCAATTGTACCTTAATGTCCAGGAAATTGATGAAAAATTGCCAATCGCTTTGGCATTTTCTGCAATAATTTGACGACAGATTGTAGATTACGAATACCTTTTGCCTCTCCAGAATTTTGTAGTTGACTCGACTGATTTTGCAGCTTATTGATGTCTGCCAACGATTTTGTCTTTTCCCGAATTGTGTAGTTGAAGAATTGATGATAGATTACAAGTTGCTTTTGCTTTCCCAGATTTTGCAGTTGGTAGTTTAGTGTTGGGGCACCATTTGCGAATTTTTAAGTAGAAAAATTGAATGTTGATCGCCTAACTTTGGCATTTCTTCAATTTTGATTGTAGACAGCTGACTGGACAGTGGGTGGAATTGCCAATTTCTTTGGCATTTCTCAAACTCGTCAGCTGGAAGAGATGAATGAAAATGTTAGCAAAAAACCAATTTTGATTAAATGTTAGATTTGTAAGTATGTAGATGATAATATAATAGTAGGTTTAGATTTAAAAACTATAGTTTTCGTAGATTCGTGCACAGTTGGGCGTCAATTGTAGAGATTCTAGATTCCCGGCTCCTAGATCCCTACGGTTTATGTGCTATTTTGCCAATGATGTGTACGAAGGCAAAGTATTGGAATGTACAATTTGATGTATAGTTTACTAGTTCCAATTAGCACAATCACAGGTATAATATAATTGATAGATTACTGAAAGAATAGAAATAGAAATGATAGGGAAAATATAATATCTCTAGTCCAGCTCAGGCCATCCTCGACCCTCCTTGCCCGATCCCAAGTTCACTCTGAATGGAGGAACTTCCTCCAACGACTCTTCTCGATGATTCCAGAGAGTCACCGTCGCACAAGCTCTTCTGCGCTATGTTGTTGGCTGAGGGGGAGTTGCCGCACCAATCCCTGTCTGTAGCTACTTTAGCTCTCCTATAGTGTTTCTTAATTCATTACCATCTTTTACTAACAAACGAAAGTACTTCTCTGTATTTACTATTTACTTTAAAACGTTTTTTAAAATTCTAAAAAGCAGTAATGCCTTTATTCAGAACAACATAGTTCTAATAATTTTGTGCTAAAATAGTATTGCATCAGTTTAAAACATTTCCGTACAATTTAGTACAAAATATTTCATATTTCATGGTACATCTTTTCTCGATTCAATTATGCATTACAGGAAATGAAACATGCCCTAGTTGTCTTAAGATCAGTCGGTCAAATAGAAATACAGTTGCATTCATTGCTTTTCTAACGTCCCAAACAAAAAACTTTTAGAATTATTGTGGGAAAATGAGGTCATTTCTGAAAGGACATGGAATAGAACAATAGATAAAAGTAATTTTATAGTGTTTTATTTATGGAATCAATTTGCATAATGCATTGTATTGTACCTCAAAGCAATTCACTTACCTTCATTTTATTTAAGACCGTTCTATGAAATCATCAATAATTCGATTATGCACAGTACTTTTTATGAAATTAGAATGTTCAGAAGGAAGTGAAATATAATGAAGTAAATTATGACACTTTTGTAAAAGTCAGCCAGAAATGGAATTGTATATACAAATAGAGTTATAGGGAAGAGTAGGGTTGACGTTCACACCTATGATTCAGGATAATTTGAGTGACATACTTATTCAAATGCACAATTCCATACACAATTCAAATACACCGAAATAAATAGTCCAATAAAATTATCATAAAAAAATTATATTAAAATACAATATATTTTGTAAACAATACGATAAAATAGGGAAAAATGAACAGCAATAGATTAAAAATTATGTGAGAGCCTAATGGTATTAAAGACTATTTGCACAGCCAAGCCACTAAACTAAAAGCATATGATTCACTTACGGTTATTACATGTAATGCTCAGCAAAATTAAGAGAATGTCAAAGACAATGACTACGAGCCATATGTAACGTGAATATTGTTGTATTTCTAAATATACTTTCATTATTCTCCAGTTCTAATATAAAATGTCTGATTTAGCATTACTTTTTCGATTTTTGAAGTGTACAAGTTACATTGGATACCCTTCAAAAAATATAAGTTACTGTCGCTGTGCAACTTATATATTTATCATTTTGTTTCACTTGGTTTCCAGTGAAGGTGTCATCTTATCGTTCTTGATATATAATGAATGGAGGAACATTGGAGATGGACAAGAATTTGAACTTTCTGTCTTATTGGTAATGACATCTTCACAATATATTTACAGTTGGTGGTCTTATTCGCTGTGGGCAATAATGCTCGGTTCAGTCATCGAATGCCGAGATAAAATTTTGTTATTCGATTTTCAGTTGCAAACTATTGACCACGAATACCAGAAAAAACCAAAAACCTTTGCATTTTGCAATTTCAATTTTGTTCTTTTATTATTAAGTTCCATGTTTAGTGCAGCATTGAAAAGCTTCTATTTATTATACATGGTTAAAATGGCGTTTTATCCAGAAAAGCACTGGACTACTTCAGAAATGACCAATGAAACTCCATGGTTAGTAACCATAACACAAAATGCCGGTGTTGGGTATTCACTAGCTATTCTTCACATAGTTTTACTTCAATTCGTAACAAATTACATAATAGTTATCATTGGACTCGTATCAGGAATGATTGCAGCGAGAATTTATTTTCTTGACCTTATCTTGAAGTCATATGTGTTGGAAGAAGACAACCTCGAATTTTCGCATAATGAAAAAGCTGTAACTAAATTATCTCGGAAATCCAAAAAAGTCATTAGTAATTTCAACAGCAAGCTAATTTCTCTGTCTGCCATTATCAAAATATTTCAAACGGGATGCCAGTATTTTGTATTCACTTACACCATTACTTTTACAGTTTGCTCGTGTGTTTTATTTTTTTATTGCATTGCCTACGTAAAATTTTTCCTGATCATTGACATTATTACTTTTACCGTCATGATTACGGATTTTCTACAGGCGCTGACTTTAATTAACTGCTGTCAAAATATTACTAGTCAAGTAAGTGTACAGTTAATAAATAATTGTAAGCTCAAAATTGAAAGTGCAAACCATAACGATTTTTAGGCGCGAATAATAGTCTACTAATTTGCTGTAAATTATGTAATAATCTGTTTATTTCTTTTAATCAATAAATAATAAGTAATGCATGCACGATGTGTTTATTTAGCTCTCAAATCTGAAATCAGCAATCATACAGACTGACAGTGATGAAAATTTGCATTTAAAATATCACATTATGAACATCAACTTTGATCTCAGCGGTTGTGGGTTCTTCGCATTAAAGAAAAGTACATTAACATCAGTAAGCTCGCTTTTATTGCATCAAGATCCTAAAAATTATTCAAATAGTTTTCAAATTTTGAGTGTGTAGCCTTCTTGATTATCTATTTCTTCTTTCTTGACTTCTATTTTAATTTCAATTTGTTGTTTCAGATTGTCAGTTCGATTATCACTTACACGGTTGTACTCTCTCAGTTTCGAAACGGAAAATGAAAGAATAATTACAATAATCCTCTTCCTATCTCCCAATTATTACAAGCTCATCCCCGTTACTCCGTTACCTCCATGATTATTACTTCAACTTCCACCTCCAGGGATAATCGGCATATAATCTTCTGCCGGTCATGCAGAGAGGGGTAAAGAGCAATGAATTGATTAAAAATTAAAATCGGAAAATTGATATAAAATATAAATATTTTGGACATCTATTAACATTCACTGCAATTGGATGCGAATTGGTTTCGACAGGCATTAAACCCAAATTAGGCTAGTCTAATTTAGATTTATGTGAATTATGGTTAAGATATTCTTAAAATCTTAGGTCGTAATAGTTGCTTTTCATTTCAAAACAAACCCTGAAATGGTGATAGACATACCGAATTATTACAGTATTTTAACTAGAATTGAAATTTATTGAAACATGATGATCACACTGATACAAAATAAAACCTGTATTAAATGAGCAATATAGCAAATAACCTAAGCATGTTTTTTACTTCAAGCATAATGAGCGTAAATGGTTTCAGACTTTGGAAAAATATTATTTTTGCAGAGCACCCATTAATTACATTTAGCATTACATTTAGCATCATATTTTTTGAACAGTTACTTAAATTTTCTCTCTTTACCAAATCCTAATGCTTTTTGTCAAACGATACGACCTTTATAACGAATTTGGCATTATTCCGGATGATAACCTTGAAGAAGCCCTTTATTTGCTTATTATACTGACCACTAACTAGTTCTGCGAAAAAACAAAATATGCAAGCTAAATATATCGAAATTAAAATGTAGAATTTCGCAGAATCAGTGCTAGACTGTAAAGAATCATTTTCTGAGTTGAAATTAATTTGCATAGATTGATAGACCTTGCTTTGAAAATAGTCATCCCAATTTCTAAATAGTTGGTGGATGCCTGAGCTCAAAAAGTAATGCATTTCTAAGTACAGTTCATTTTTAATTACAAAACTAGGAATTCTAAATGGGACATTACTCTTTTGCAATTCTTCACTTCCTAGAAAATACTTTGGTGGCCTGAACATATATTTTCCATATAGTTTTAGTTCCCTGTTACTGTCAACAAGTGCCCTATTTTTGCAGCTTTTCAAAAATTCAATAGATCTAGTGAAAAATTCAGTACTGCGTTGTTGGCCACACCTGACCAAGTCAGGATGTCCAAATAAGAAGTTTTCTGGTAATAACTTTCTTTTGGTAACAGGGTTTTCGTAAATATCTTTAGAAAATCTTCTCCACTCCCATTCTGTTTGCTCAAAGCTTTCAATGTTAAATTCCATGTATGTTTTCTCAGCAAAATTACTACTTTCAAGTGTTAAGTTAATTAGTGCATCGCTTAAATGTTGATGTGTTACAGGTAATTGCCCGCACGAATCATTTGCAAAATTTCCAATGTGGCTTATTGCGGTATTTTGGGAAAATTTTTCTAAAACTCGCAATCCGTTGTTGTATTTGTAACTTCCGAATTCTGTTGTATATCCAGATGCTATCAAAGCAAAATTTTCCAACTCTCTGAAAGAGTTGTACGCATTTTCTAAGGCAGGAGGAAGAGTGAGCTTACTGAAAATAATTCCCTTATACCCGTTACTAAAAACGATTCCAAATAATATCCAAATTCCAAAGGTGAGAAACAGTTTTCCTCTGGCCATTCGTATTCCAATTTTGCGACTTTGGTCTACTATCGCTGCAAAAAAATTAAACCAATTTCGAAGGAATATAATAATAATTGCGTTACTTTGGGCAGATGAGTTTTGAACAGTAAATATAATGGTAAGTAAAAGTAACGACAAAGAAAATAGTATCCATGAAGATTTGTCGTAAGGAATGGCGTATATCGTCCAGTTAAAACGCATTCTTACTCCTGAACATGTAATAAAATTAAAACTGTCCACTTCCATTACTATTTCGGGATCCATGTAGATATCAGTAGAAAATGGAAATACTTGTCCACGTAAAGTTGTCACAAAAAAGTGTTTGTTCTCTTCAGTAATTATTCTGTAATTTTCCCATAAAAAAGTTTGGAGAACGAGATCGTAGGTTAAATTTTGCTGAGGAAGAGGTTTAAAAGGGTTTATCCATTTTGAATTTATATAAGATTCGTTAACTGGAGTAAACGTTGAGTTCCAGGATCCGATTTTATAAACAATTTTTGATTTGTAATAGTTTTCGAAAAATAACCGGAAATCCCTTAAAGTTGTTTTTATAGAGTGCACTGGGAGCTCACCGTTGTTAAAATCTAATGGTCTCTTTGATGAATGAACATTGTCCTCAACCATATTCTGAATTATAGGACATCCCCCACACAAAAATCGTTGAGACTGCACAGCGTAATTAAAAAACTGTTTGTGCCTTTTCGAACCGAAGAAGTTAACATTTAACATTAAAGTTATTCCTGAGATGTGGTAAATAAATCCGGGATTATCGTAAACAGATATTTCTGAAATATATATTGAGTGACCGTTGGATTCTTGACAGTAAGTATTTTTTCTAAAGTAGTCGCCATTGAATCTGCAGTCCTCGTCTGGATTTTCGAATGTAACGTTAAAGTTAACGGTTATTCTTAGGTAAGGAAATATCCATTTCCTTCTAACTGAAAGTTTCCTATAGTTTTCTATATGCAAAATTGCAATTGGCACTTGGGTATCGACATTATCAAATCTTGGAGTATAATCTGTATAAATTAAAACAACAGCACAATCTGGAAAAGCATTTAGTATAACGTTCAATTCTGTGATTTGAATTTCATTTTGAGATGTTCCTGATGAAAACGTGAAATACAAAACTATAAAGGCTGAAATCCTCATGTTCTCCATGTACAACCCTGAATGAATGAATAAGAGAACAAATTATTCATTTGTTCTTATTCAAATAATTTTGGAGCTATAAACAACAACTGCATTCCTTTCCAAATATTTCTTCTAAAATTTAAGAATAATATACCGGGAACAAAAACGACCAAGTATTCCCAAACATACAAAACGCTGTATCCTTTTCAGCTACTAAATATATTTGAAATACTCTACTGAATACTGATATTTACTTATTTGCTTATGCAATATTAATATTGCTACTTTCATCACCAGAGATGGGTAACACATCGTATTTAATACATCACATTGCTTTGCACATTATAAGTTTTACTTCAAATCGTCCCATAGTGTTTTGCTAAAAAGCAATAATACATCACATCATGTTGCATCTGAAAAATAAGACTGAGACATCACACATCACATCACCGAATTTTGATCAGAAAAGCCTGTTCTGTCCACATACTTCAAAAATGATGTGATGCTGCCCATCTCTAGCTCCGTTCAACACACAATATGTAAGACAAATTGATTTTCAGGTAGAATTGTTTCAGGTATCTTGGAAGGTTTTGTTTACTGACAAATCAATAAAAAGTGCTTTTATCATGAGTCTTAGCTATTAATAATCCATAATCAGAAATATGGGACCTTATCTTATGTACATTCTCTTTATACTACTTGCACCTGTTCAAACTATGTATTATGTATTCATGCGGAAAACACTGACTAAAGATGTAGTGAAATTGTCATAACAAACTACTAAGTTGTCATGTATGAGTATTCGTACATAACAATCCATTGTCTTCTTAGGAGTGCAAAACTGGATATTGTTCTTATATCCTTAACTTGACAAAGCATTATATACTTACAGTTAGTTGAGTGAGTACTCCACAAAAAATACTATTTTCTTTGAACATATACGACTACAATGTGTAAAGGTAATTGTCATGCAGCGTTCACTCAGTTGAAAGACGACGCTTCTACTGGATCGCAAGACGCGTCTAGACGGTTGCACTTAAGACTTAAGGGAGACATTTTAATCTATACGGTACCTGCCGTAGAGGCGGGCTGTAGTCCCCAACAACACCTAACGTAGCGATAACAAAAATGATCGAGCTATATTTTCAATACTTGATCTGTAGTGGTGTGGGGGTGGGGTGGGAGGTGAATCTGAATGATACGTGTGCTCCTGGTGTAGATTCTCTTTTATTAAAAGACAACACAAAACACATACCAAAACACTTTCGCAATGCTATAAAACATAAGTCAAGTATTTATATTTAGTCGTTACTATCGTTGGTGCGGTTGTGTGTGTGTTCGGGGTTTTGTTGCAGCGCCGTATGGAGATAATCTAGTTGCATGTAAACATAATATTGTCTCTCTTTATGCTTTACAAAATACATACACAAATACGTGAGTAAAGTCTTGAACGCTTTAATAGAGTATATTATTCTGGGGGGGTGTGGGGTGGGTTTGGGAGGGGGGTGGGGCAGGGTGATTGCGGTGGGGTGGGGGGTTGTTTGGAGCTGAGTATAGGGTGTTGAGTGGGGGCCAAAGTAAGGAATGGTGGGTGTGGGGGTCGGCGTCTATGGGGTTTGGGTGGTGGGGTATAGGTCAGGTCCGGGGGGGGGGTAGGGTGTGGCGTGAGGGGGGAAGGGATGCGGGGGGTGTGGGGGGGGGTGAGGTTGTGGGGGGGTGGGGGGGAGGGGGGATGGAAGAGGGGATATAGTGGGTGGGGGGAGGGGAGGGGCTGGCGGGAGGGAGATGGGGGTGGAGGGTTTGGGGTTGGGGTTTCGGGAGTGCGGGTCAGCGGTGGGGGGGAGGGCGCGTGGGGTTCGTGGAGTCTCTGTGTGGGGGGTTGCGTTTTGAGTGGCATACGTGGGCGGGCCTGGGGGTGTGAAGAGTGAGGGCTTCTACGTGGTGTCTGCTATAGAGGTGAGGGACACATGGTTGTGAGTGCTATGGGGGATATACTCTGTTAAAAGGGGTTCATTGGCTTCTTGGGAGTACGTTGACTGCAACCAGACATGAAAACATATATGGCTGAAACCAAGTAAGCACCTCGTGTTAAATTCCACCACAAACTTAGTGGATTTCCGGCTGTAAACCATACTAGCAAAACAAAGCCTAGGAAGAATGGTATTTCTGAAGCGCAGATCAACTTGACATACAACAGGAACCTATAAATTGCAAAAATTATTATTTCACTAACATTTTTATATACATTTTTCCATTCCACATTTTGCCTACACTTAATTTCTTTTGCAAGGTAAATATGACAACTCTAGAAATATCTTTAAATAGAAAAGGCTTAAAAGTTAGCTACACTTAATATACAGGGTGCCATATTATACATTTCAAAGTCAGAATAGGTTCTTACGATCTACGGTTCTTTAAATGAGCCTTTTTCTGAATACTTGTTGTCATCTTTTTTCTTTGACGGTATATAAGAACAGCAGTTGTGATTCCTAAGACTATATTGATTCCCAATTCAGCAAAGAATGTTAAACTTGTTACTTTTTTGTAGGAGCTTGGTATTCCATCAATAATCCTGACGTTTGAGTTCAAATAGTTTCCCTTGCTTATTTCCCTAAAGTATTAGAGCGTAAATTAGGTGCAGAATTGCATGTATAATATAAATGCTCTTGATTACTAAAAAATATTTAGCTTACTGTAAGTTAGTCAAACCAGGAATCATCATCGGTATTACACAACACACAATAATTGCCATAATGTTTCTATTTGTCCTGCGATATTCGTCAGCAGCTAAGAACGGTTTCCTGTTAAATCAATTCAGGAAAACATTTTTACAATAGGTAAATATATGTTATGGTTTTAACGAGGTTTACTAGCTTTAACTACTCTATCTACCTAGACAATCTATGCATGTCTTACATTCTTAAATTTAAGCGAGAATGTTTGACAAAACTAATTTAAAACAAAGAAAATACATTTTGTGGTTTGTGGAATAATACATCCGTATTCGTTACTAGTATCGTAAGTAAGGATAAACTGTATCCTAATTTTTTTAAAGTATAGATTTTGACGAAATAATTGATAACGCCGATTTTACGGCCTGTTACTATTACAAAGATAATAAAATGATCATTTCATTGAAAAATTGAAATAAGCATTTATTAAACATTTATAAAAACATTTATAAGCATTTATACGTAAAAATTAAAAAATTTTGAAACGTTTATTGCTTTTGGAGCTGAAAATCAATTTTAGAGAAAAATGAAAAGTTTTCTTACCAAACACATATCAGTATATCAATACTTGCGGCAATTCCGAGTGTAAACTTGACTGTATACATGTAGTATCCCAAGTACACTAAAAGTAATATAGCAAATCATTAATTATTATGAATGAAAGTCAAGAAAATTAGAAAATATTCATCTTTGTATAGATATTTATGTAAAGTTTAATTCGCTTCATTATGGAATTTTAATGCAATTAATTACTTTCACTTTGGGTAGTAATTAAAAATCTATTGACTTGTGACTTATTAACCATCTTATCATAACACTTGACTTGACTATATTATATTCTATTTATTCTTATCATATCTCTGAGACTTCACACTGGAAATCAAATAGTCTTGATACCATCCTGAGTTATAGTTTTGAAAGGCAAAAATTAGAAATAAAGGGGGTACCACTTTTTATTACTATATTATACGTCATGTGTAATTTTTTAGCAAAACATTCCGAAATGGCATTTACTTAAATATTGTGTGACTACGAGAGAGTCAGTCCACGTCAGATAATAAGTATGCAAAATTACGATTGCGTCGTAAAAGATATGTCCAAAAAATTCGGCTGTGAAAACTGCAAACTGAAGCCACTCTCTAGATTTTTGGATGTGTCTCAATGTTAGGTAAATTGTCATGGTAGCTCCATTAAACGCAGCACTTGCTGTTAGGAAAAAGACGGCTAGTCCAGCTTTTGCGTACTGTTGAACAACCATAAGCCATCATGACATTGAAAAAATACAAATATGAATATATGTGTATATTATTAATTGTGTCATGCAAGAAATAAGTAAATTGATATACGTAATCCTCAAGTCCTTGAAGATCACAGAAACCAATGAGTAAATTTTTCTGTTCGTCTTCAGATTTTGTAAGGTTTTCTTTGTAACTGTCAATGCAGTAATCACCTTTAGTTTCCAGCCACACAGGGTATAACAGATATACCAATCCAACTTCTACCTTTGACGAATTTCGAAACCTGAAAAACAAGGCAGCGAATAATTTGTAAAGCAAAAGATAAACCTTTCCTTTGAATGCATGAGAAGGGACATTTCTGAAAGTTTTATGACTTCGTATTCGTCATTCATTTAAACCATAAAAGACCAACCATTTTTACTTGCATTCTAGGTATTAACTTCTTACCATTTATGGACGGAACCCTAATCTTCTTTTAATATGCTTTCTTGGTATACAAATATTATTGTAATGTTTACAAAATGTCTAAGATAATTATCACATACCATTTATAGTTTCTGTTCTTCAAAATTCTAAAACTGCAATTAGGGAAGCCAGTCATCTGATTTGCAGATTTATTAAACTCTAAATCCTTTTCCATTTCCATTGGTGCACATCCAAAAGATCCATTTGTATTTATCACGACTAGTTCGTCAGACGGACAACACTTTCTCGTAGTGACATTTGAAATTTGATTTCGTCTACTGATATTTGTGTATTGATACACAGTAGTATTTAATTCTAAAGCAATTATAGTTTCTTTAAACAGATAAATAAAAGCAAAAAATAACCCAATTTGCTGTACTGTCAACATTTTTGTAAAAACAGGAGACTGAAGAAAAGAGACGTAGAATAACTCTTGTATTATCAATAAGAATTATTGGATGAAAAATAGCGTTGTATTTCCCTGATAGGTGAAACGGACAACTGAATTATAGTTCTACCACCCTGATAGCATATAATGGTTTTCATTGTGGTACGTACATTTCGTAAACTGCGTCCTCAACTACATGGTAATCGTATTACGTACTAGCTGTGGCATGTGGTATGCTGCGGTTTGACCCACCTTATTTTTGACATCTATGAAAACAACAACGACTTTGATTTACACACATTATTTACTAATACAGAAAGGACAATACAAATTAAATTGTTGTATGCTCAGAATAATATCACAAGTACTTGATATTAACTTTTACTTATAAAAACAGAATTTATTTGCAATTAAAAGTATATAACTAAAAAATACTATATCTTAGCGTAAACAAATAATTGCATATGGGTAATCATACCTACAATATAACTTAATAATAACGATAATTAAAGATTAGAGACACAAATATGGATTGTATGATTGTAAAAATTGAAGTAATAAATTCAGGAAGTAGACTAAAGCTGTAGGTAATTATCGATAGTAAAGTTGTATTTCAGTTCCTCAGTTTTCGGGAATTAATGTTAGGTTTTGAAGGAAATACAAGACTTATTTTGAAACACCCCTTCATCCTGTCAACCAAGGCATTTGTTCATGACATGTTTAGCAGAAATTCTAATAAACAATTAGTGGGTAATAATACCTAAGACCAAATTCATGGTTAAGACAGAGTTCTTATTAAGTAGTATTAGTACACAAAACCACAAACTGAAATGCCAAGAAAAAGGACACTGCAAATCAATGACTGGTGTGCAGTGTGTGCACTCTATTTCTTATATATAGTCAGTGTTTATACAATACATTTATTACTTTTGGGCAGCATGCATGCTGATGGCTAACGGAATTTCTAAATTGCAAAACTGATAGAACTTATTGAGGACATAATATGCTTGATAATATTCCATAATCATTTTCTGAAAAATTTCCGCAAAAGAATTACATTTTACAGGTCAGAAACTAGGAATTACTAATTTTGCAAATGTCTATGATATTTTGCAAAAACAGAGGTCATTTGGAAACTTTGTAAAATTGATTGTTGAAGTTGAAGAATCAAAAAAGCAATGAATGAACAGCTACTCAACCTTCAAAAAATGCACTCTTTAGTGCAGTGTGACGATTTATTAATTTGTGGTTTTTGATATGGTTTACAATAACAATTTAGACTAACAAATTAAGCTAAAACTGGTTGAAATGTGTCAATGTGTGTCAATATTAGAAAATATTAGAAAATAAGTTAGTAAAAACTTTCAAGACTTGCTCGAAGCACAATTCCATTAGAAATATAACAAAAAGTGCAAAGACAACGCATTGGTAAATGTAAAATAATGAAACAATATTTGAATTGGCTAATGAGATTGATTTTTTATGTTTATAGGAATCTATAATGCTCTCATTTTTCAACATACTTTGTATAGCCTTATCGGTCAAATAAATATTCCATTTTTTGAATAATCCATATATCCCGGAACTCATCACACTTTGCATTCTGTGATACAAGAACAGTTGACGGAAAGAAGGATTGATTACATGAAATTGGGGTACCGAAATGAAGTGTTCCTTCCCTATCACATATTCAGTTTCACGGGATAAATATTTTTGATAAACATTTAACCAGTCGTCCCTTTCTACATATGCAGTTTTCCCACAATCTTTCAAGACATAGTCAATGATAGGAAAATCTATTGACTGAGGTTCATTTTCCATCCCTATTGTGCTATGTATATAATTTGACGGCCATTTCAAAAGGAATTTTAATGCATGGGCAGATTTTTTGTCTTCTTTCTGTAATAAAGTGACGACTAGACTTTTATTAACTTCGCCTACTGACCACTGCTGAATTTGTTTAAAATATTTGAAAGCTCCTTTACTTTTAATGACTTCTACGATTTCTTTAATATCTAAAATCATTTTCTCCCGGATTTCCAACTTAGGATACTTTTTCTCACAGGATTGGATTCGCATTTTAGTGAAATTGTCAAATAATTCTTTGATATTATTGATATCTGATAGCTGTGGATCTGTACAAAACCGTAAATCTAAATACCGGTCTACAAAAATACTATTTTCATGCAAATGCTTTAATGCTGTTTCAAAAAAGTTCAGTATTGCATAGAATTTTGTAGATGTTAAAAATACAAAGCTCTCCAAATCTTCGAACTTATCATAATCACTTCTTATCTGCTGCGGTAAAAGCATTTGACTGACCACAAATGATTTGTAGATGCAACTGAGGACAACTCCAACAAGAATCCAAATTCCGAAAATGGATATCATTTTGTGTTTTTTCAATCCTCTGTGCATTAACACTCCCTGCTCCAAAAGAGCTGCACAGCAGTTAAAAATTATATTCAGTAAGTCATTACTGGTTTTTGACGTTGAAACAATATTTCTCCGATTACCTCTATTTTGCAATAAAATGTTTTGCTTGGAAAATACTGTAGATATTGCAAGCAGGGACACACAAATAAAAATCCAAGATGTCTTATCGAAAGCTTTTACGTATAATTTCCAATCTATGTTTTTCTCTATGCCTGAGCAGGTCACAAAGTTCCAGCGGTCTTCTCCAGTTCTTATACTAAATGCAAAATCTGTTAATTCAGAAAAGTAAACTTCGGAGTTAAAAATCCTGGAATTTATTCTGAAAAATAAAAGAAAATCAAGCCAAATCTCTTCCAGTCCACTTAAGCTTGTTCCGATAACTGCCTCATCAAAGGTGACTGATTGGTTTATCAACGGTTTAAAAGGAGATATCGTTGTTGTGTTGTAACCATATCGGATATGTCTATTATGTTTGCTTTTTGCAAATGTTTTATTGTTTGTAGAAATGTCAATGCAATATTTTAATTGAGGAAAGAATTCATATCGAAATTTCTTAACAAAGTTGATGACTTCTACCATCAAGTCTAAGGATAATTCCTCGAAATTAAATTCTTGTAATAATACGACATCACGGTAGTTTTCACAGAACGATTGGCAGCTTTCACAATATACGTGCATTAAAGCCAGAGAGTACGAAAGTTCTTCCAAGTTCGAACTCTGTATCGGGAAGAGTATTCGATAGTTAAAAAATTGACTGCTTTGATATTTAGAAAAAATCTTCGTAGACGTGATGAAGATATCGAAATCTTGAGTTCGTGGACAATCTTTTTTATTTGTACCGCAGTTATAATGATATTCATGAATATTGTCAAGTGTAAAAGGAATAGCAATTCTCGAATTAGGGAAAATCCATTTTGCCCAATCAAAAT
Organism: Yoshiicerus persimilis; assembly: GCA_020352615.2. NCBI lineage: Eukaryota > Metazoa > Arthropoda > Collembola > Entomobryomorpha > Tomoceridae > Yoshiicerus > Yoshiicerus persimilis. Next base: position 51,158,425 of record CM036940.2, read on the forward strand.
TAGATGTGGAATGTTTTGTCACTAAAAGAAAGTTTTCTATTCTCATTAAATAGAGCGGACCTTTCTCAAAAAAATTATAGGTAACATAAGGACATCGACTGTCGTACAGTAAGTAGAGCCTACTGAAATGAGACAGTGAATTTACTATTGTGCTTAAACCTTCTATTTCCACGTATTTCAGATCTCCTAAGTGAAAGTTTGTTTCCACAGGTAAACTAAATGTAAAACTGATTTCTAAAGTTACTAACAAAACCAATAAAAACAGTATTTCTGAAATGTCTTTTGTAGATTGAAAATTTTTCTTCAAAACGAAGATTTTCATTTTAATATCGATATGTTATGTTATATGTTTTCAATATGTTTTCAAAATATGTGACAATACATTTTCTTTTCTTCCTCCTAACAACTTTACTGCTGAATTTAGCTAAACATGATTGTTTACTTTTATTGTATGGAAAACATCCATGAAGTACTGAGAAGTAACATTGGCGTATACTATATTGGCAAAACCTGAATGATACTCAAGCTAAAAATTAGAATGTCCAAGGATATTGTTCTACAATGTTTTTCGTTGGAAGTAAAAAAGTAAATAATGCCAATATTTGTTAAATATATGTTCAAATAAAGAATATTCAGAAAAGAAAAGAGAACACATGGCTCAAGTACTCTTCTCATCAAAACTCATTTAAGCGATAGTCCAGTCAAAACAATTAAGAGAGCAAAATATTCTGCGGTAGGATTGATTTATCTATACAATAGATAAAGCCTCCAAAACTTTTATAAAACAGCATTTTTATTCTTGCACAGCTCGAATAAGTGGTAGCAAAACTTTTATGAATATTTCAGAACTTTTGATAAAGGGTGTACTATAACTATAACAGATTGCTTTCAGACTTACCGCTTTGAATATTAGTAAAATTAAGCTAAGTAAAATTAATACAATATCCGTTTTATACATATGGCGTGTGGACAAAGAATGCTTTATTGAATAGTTTACACAAATCATACCCAATACACTATTTTTATCATGGTCACCACAATGTGAAACATTACTAAATTTTACAAATACCTACATTTCTGCAAATTACTTTGAACTATTAGTAGAATTATAGTAGACTCTTCTAAAATCGACTATTGAAATTTTCGTCTGCCTAAAAGCTAATACAATGTATTAATGATAGCGGTAAATGCAGCCGTTTAGATATAGGTTAAATATTTTAATCAATTAGATTAATTGTTTGCAGTTATAGCTAACAATTAAGTATTTAGGTAGTTAGGACATAAAAACATTATTTCTACTTAAAATTATTGAAAATTCATATTAACTCATCATTCGAAATTTAAAACCAAAGAAAAGCCTGCCGATTGATTCACGTCAAAAGTTGTTAATTTTGGACAGCGCTTCTTCACTGGTTATTCTTTTGCTGCTGTCAAGATTAAGCATATCAGTTATTAAGTCAACAAGGTGGTCAGATTCCTGAGTTCCAAATTTTCTCTTTAATTCCTAAAACAGGAAAAATATTATTAAAAATTTGAAAACCTTTGGACATCATAAATTCACAAACAACCAAATGCCAATATCGGAAAGTCAATATAATATATAAAGTAATATACCACAAATGTAAAAGTAAGATCCATCGACTTTGGAATAGAGTGGATAAATATGTTTTTTGAAAACAGTATAAAAAACCTTCAATTTTTCAAGGTGATTATGTACAAGAATTTTTGATGACATTGAGAAATTATTTGTTTGTGAATTCATCATAAAATAATTAAAATTAACGCAAAATCGAACCCTTAGCGGTCGTGGAATGAACGTCGAACTAAATTCCAATGTGTAAGGATTCCTGATTTTGCCACCGATAAAGTAGCGCTCAGCTTCTTTCAACTGGAGTAACCTAAAAGCAAAAATAACGAATGCGCACCTTGTTCTGGTAATATCGTGAATTACCTTTTATTTTTAAATTTTACGTACTGAGGAGGAAAAGGCCCCAAGGCGGCGTTCATTTGGGTGATAACTTCTAAATGAGAGTGAGGTTTCCAGAAAAGGTCGTTTCCAGCATACATCGCAACAGCAATTAATCCTGCACACCAGATATCCACTGGATAACTGATTTTCGATTTTAGTATTGACTCTGGTGGACGGTACGTTAGGCAACACACGTTTGCAGTTTCTCTTAGCTTCTCTGGGTGGGTGATGGACATACCAAAGTCAATCAGTCGTATTTCAGGGTTGTTCATCTTCACACAATACGAGTTGGAATCAGTGACTGCAGTCCAATTTCCATCAAGAAATAGAACATTGTTTGTTTTTAAGTCGAGGTGAACGATGTGATGACTGTGAAGAAAATGCAATGCTGTAAGGAGTTGCCGCAAAATTTCCCGGACTTGAGAAACTGGAAATCCTCTGCCTCCAAATCTTACACCATGCTCCATAATAAACTGTATAAAGATGATAAGCATATGGTTACGTTTAAACCAAGATTTTCATAGAAAATTATTATAATGCAATACTAATCTCACAATCCTGTCCCTAAGAGTTGGTCCGTATAATGGAAATTGGAAATATCTTGCTTTTTCTAATGCATACGACTTTATGAGTTCACAACAACTGTAGATAACACAAGATATATATTAAATTTATTCCTAAACCGATACTTTCAGGAAAACATGTATGAAATATTTTACTGGTGATTTCCACATCCTAGTTCCTTTAAGAGTTTTAAAATCTTCACCTCCCATAAACCTGAATCATGCGACTTTCCATCACGGTCTAAGAATTTCTCCTGCTTTCCAACAATTTTCAGGGCGAATTGTCCCCCTCTGAAAATCATTAGTTGTTAAGTATATTTTAAATTAACTAAATACCCTATTGTATTAGCAATATGTAGAATTCCAAATTTATAAATATAAAAATATGGTATACTAAAATTTGACTTACTGACTGTCTGTCACCAGTGATACTTTTCCAAAGGATCCTATTCCTAAGAATTTCCCGATTTTAACTGAAATAATAATGGACACAGAAATTATTGTATAACCTTACATTTCAAAAATAAGTTGGAAATAAAAGTACTATCCTGATTAATGCGATTAATAAAAAATGTATATTCATATTTTCTACAATGTTTTAGACAAGCGAATTATGTTAAAAAGCTGATAAATTAAGTTACATTTATAAGATGTTGGATGGGTGGCAGCAGTAGCAAGGCTGTTTTCACAATTCCCCAAGATTTTAGATTGTCTATTCTTGTGAACTTGTTCGCTGATTTCTTCTTTACATTCTGGCGTTGTGGAAGACGAAGGGAGGCAATACTTTTTCAGTACCTTGGACAACTTTCCTTTTTTATCGGCCTTCAACAATTTCATTTCAGCTTGTTGGCGTGTCTGTGTCGGAGCATCTCTCACCATTCTTTCTCTGATTGCATTCAGTATTCTTTTACTTTTCCTTTGTTTTCTACGGAGTCCTTCTTCATTTTTTGAATCCGACTGACTTTCGTCATCTGACGACAAAGTGGATTCTGTTGGATCGCTTACATTCTCTGTTGATGATAAACATAAACTTCCTGCAGGTTGGTCAGCAGAACCACGTAATAGTTGTACAGCTAAGCCTCGCCCTCTCCCCAAAATTCCGAAAGTATTTATTAGAGCTCCTGATTGCATTGGACCTCGATTGTCGTTTCTTATTTGTTCTTTGGCTACATCCAAAAGGTTATTCGGCATTCCAGGGTCCATACTCCCTTCATTCACTTGTTATTCAGTAACACTCCTAAAAGGACAGGCAATTGAGGAGGAAATGTAGCAATACAAAGATAAACAACCAACCAAAACCTACCAAACGTTGAAAAAATCAGAAAAAATGAAGTTATTCTTTCGTGAATGTAATGCCATCAGCAGTTCAACAGCAAACAAAATGTTTCATGTTTCTCGGCTAAAAGTCTGAAATGCAATGCAATGTTTTAAAATCTTTAATGCATTTACCTTTAGGCATTTACTTGCGCAATTAAAATTTACCTATTAAGAAGCTTTAGAATTTAGAAAGGTTCACTTATCATTTTGCAGGACGAATTTTAAATATTTAAACTATTCATGTAAAATATTGTAAATACATTTTTGCGACGTCTGCTGATGTGAAGTAAAACTTGTAAAAATAAATGGGTTTGAATTAAAATGCACGTTTATTTAATTTTTCTTGCCTAATTTTTAATTTTGCCTCACCGCCAAAACAAAATTATGGTTTGTAAAACTGTCATCCCATTTTTGCACACAGTTTACAAAGTGTGTATTACTGATGTAACGAGTAAATAGTAAGATCAATTTTGTCTTAAACTGTTTATTAGAATCCACAGCATTTTGTAATACATGAGGTTGGTAAATGGTAATCAAATAAACATAAGTAAAGGTATAGTAATGCTTTCGCTAACTCCGTATTATACAAAATAATCACGCAGATAAGAAAATTTCATACTTGGGAAATGTGCATCTGTCTTCCTTGTAATATTGCTGTCAATACGAGCTTCATATTATATTATTTAAATTCATTATATTTTATTATTTATGCCTAGTAGGCGACGACAAGAAGGGTACTGGAGCAGATAGAAGAACGAAGAGGCTGTGAATTCTGGCATATGATATGTGGACTGTATCCACCAATAACTGGAATATCCGGGAAAAAAGTTTTGAAATTTCTCAGTAAACGCACAGTTTCTACGTTGTAGATATTTTCGGCAGTTTCTGGATCCAATGGGACATCAGTACCCCTAGAGGACGACTTTGTTGGCTCATCTGAATGGTTTCCCCCTCTGGTAGTCCAAAGAAAAATGGCGAATCCTTTCTTTTTTCCATCCAAGTCCATTTCAATCTAAATGCATAAAACAGAATATTTAATTGACAATAGTCAGATAAGTAAGGTGATACTCTTTAAAACTATTTAAGGTTCCTGTAGCATTACATACTTATGGACTTCAAAACTTGAAATACTACCTAAATTATATTGTTATCTGAAAGTTTTGAAAATTCATATGAAAATGTAATCAGACGGAACAATTTTTTACCTAACCACTATATTAAACAATTGAGAGTCGCAACAACTATATAAATTGGAATATTACTTAAAATCCATAACATTAATAAAAAAATTACCTCATACATCAAGTCATCGTCAAGCCCATAATAGGCATTGATATCATAAAGATAAACTTTTACATTGGAATTCGCAAAAATTGAAAACCCAACTGCGAAATCATAATCCGGTCCTTTTTCACTCCCTATTGGCATGATTGCTCCATTAATAATTGGCTGACTGCAAATAAAAACCAAAATTTTCAATTATACTGATCACAAAATATAAATATTCAGAAAATATCAAATTTAAGGCAAATAATTTATTGAACACTTTTCCCAATAATATGTATTCTAAAAAATAAGAATTTAAATTTTCAGTTGCATGCCTTTGAACACTTTTTGTGAAGAAAAACAATTTTCACCCATGAGATGATGAGCTTTACTAGTTTTACATTGTCTTCACTTCACAAACTTTTTTGATGATACTGTTTGTTTAATGCTCTTGTTGAATTTATTTAAAAATAGTTCATTTAACAAAATATATTCACAAAATCAAATTGCCATTTCACAATAAGACTTTCTGAATAAAAATTGAACATTTGCGTGCTTAATTTTCTTACCTGTCTGGCGGAAAGTGACGCCCTTCAAAAAGTGGTGGCTTCGTTGACTGAAGTAGGAAAATTGCTTTCAAAGTTTTCGGAAGAGCCCCTTTGGTAATTTGCGAATTATAAGTAACTGCTTCCAAATCCTGCCCAAATAAATGCAAATGCCCACAATTATTATAACAATATGAATTGATTATTATAATTATAAACTACGCAATGCCTCTTACCTTGATTGATAAGTTGGAAAGAGCAAAGGGTTTCACAAAGAAATCGCTGCTTTGCGGTATGAACAATGAAGCGACACAAAAGTCGCCTTCTTCTGTAAATTCTACATCCTGACGGTTCTTTGAAGTAAAGCAAACTTTTTCAGGGCATCCTAAAATAGCAACAGGTGGGAGTTCCATTTCCACGGAATCTAAAGCAAAAGATATGTAGTATATTTATACCTCATAGCTTTGTAATTGCACCTCGAGAAATATAAAAATATTGTGATTGTAAATGATATATAAATCATGTGCAGCTATAAATTACGTTTTAAATATTCTGTGATATCAGATTCGGTGATAAATGTCACAATTGTTTGCATTTCTTGAACTTCTTCCTCAGCCATCCCCTCAACACAGTCAGGATTATAATGTAGAGCGGCGGAAAATACTCTTTCCACTCTACTTATGCGAAGAAAAGCTTCTTCGGTAATCTGAGTCTTAGCAGCAGAATTTATTTGCTGATCGCATACTACTACGGATTCCTCTTTAGGTTCACTGGCTTGAATTTTATTTTCCTCGGACGCAGGCTCTTAAAAATGGACGCTTTTATTAAAAATAATTCAAGTAAACAATATTCTTGTTTCATCGAGACTAAACTTTTGTATTTATCAAAGAGAAAAAATATTTAAAAAAATCAAAACTGTATCGAAAAGTTCATACATACTATAAAGTTGAAAAATAAATATTAGCAACAAAATTGACCACTTAGTTTCTATTCTTAAAGTAATGACAGCAGCAGCATTTATTTGTAGAAAATTGCCGTTAAACTTAAAGTTAAGGTCCACTATTTATAATAGCGTATCTTAACATGTCATTTTATATTTTGGTTGCAAAATTAAACTCTAAAAATTTAGTTATCATTACAATACTAAATTTTATGCACTCATACCAACTATAGCAATTGAGTCCTCTTCGGTGGGCATCGGATTCATTTCATCTTGGGCGACATTCAACGACTCCATCTTGTCAGATATTGCTAGATAACTGTGAATACAAAATTCAATCAACAAGACAACTTCAATCTACTTAAATTCCAAGTAGGGCTGAATTATTGACCTGGTCTCCAAACTGACTCAAAATAAATGAATTCCAATCCAATCAATCACTTAAGTAAGAAAGTTAAATAACGGGAAATCTGAAAGCAATATGACTGTGACTCTTCTGGAACAATTTTCCAACTTCCACCTTAACTCCTCTGAGGATTTAGCTTGAAATTCCTGTCTTCTACGATTTTGTCAAATACTTGATTGAAAATCGGAGAAAATAAAACCGTAGAACAAACTTTAACGAACGAACAAGCAAACAAACAATTCAATAGAGCTTGGTTTAATGATAGAAAATGTCGCATTGTTTCTTAAAAAGAAATTGCGCTTGAGCAAAAGCTTTTATTGTGAAGAAACATCTTAAAATGGATGCAAAATGCAATCACGGTATAGAATATCTCCTTAAAACGGCATTTCAAAAATTAGTTTCAACTTACTATCTCTACAATCTTGTATTATCAGATATAAGATATGGACTATCTCCCGTCTGCATTGTATTCTACTGTGGCTTATTTGGAATAAGGAGTGAATAACTCAAATTTGTGATTGTGGGATCCATTTACTTCGTGATTGAAATTAATGCAAGCAAGGATGTTGTACAGTACGTGGAGGAAAAGATTATTACAAAAAACAAAAGTTTGGGTGAAGTAAAAGAAATATTAGGGTGTGCTCAGCGAATATTGAACGTGCCTTTTTTCTGATTTTATTTACAATACGTAATTGAGTTATTAATAGATAAAAAAATAATATTTAATCCTGTACTGGTATAATCAATAAAGCTTACAATTAAATTTTCTAACACTAAAATGTCCGTATTCATTTTTAAGGTTCTCCTTACACTGTAACATCACCATAAATAGAATATATTGACATGGACTACCTATACCAGTATTTCAAATTTCGAATTCAATGAAGATATTTCTTCGTTGAAAGTTCCTCTTCCGCCGGCTTGAAATTTTTTATATAATCCTCCGTGTATCGGAAATGTAATATCCCCAGGTGTACCGGAAGAACCGGAAGTAGTACAGGAAAACTATACCAATCGAAAGCCATATTACAAAGGTACATTGAAATCCCAATTTTCATCAGCATTACTTCAGCATTCATTTACACTGACAGTTCTCCCAAAAAAGTCAGAAATATATAAATTAAAGTCGTTCTTATTAAGAAACTTTTTTATACTATCCAGACGTATTTTACCAAAATACTGAAACATTGTAAACAAATTATCTTTTTTGATATGTTAACAATTAGCTAATTTCTTAGCAGGAAAGTAGAAAATTAAAACACTGTGTGACACGCCTTATGAAGTTCTTTTAACAAAGAGCGTTTCAGAAATACTCTGTTTGCTTAAAATTTAGTATTGCAACTCTTTCGTGACGAAGTTATAATTAACATTATTATATGAATTAAAATTAATTCATATAATATTAGTATGTTCTGGTTTTAGCTATTGGTTTTAGCTTTTCAATTTTTACAATTTCCTTGTTTCATGGTTTAATTATGATATCGATTTACTTTACATCTAGTTCCTTATCGGTATTTCGGTGTACTGTATTATAGGTTCCGTAGTATCAATAAGTAGAAAATGGCAATTGTGAATTGCAAATATCAGTGAGCTAGAAAATAACAATATTGCCAATATTAATGAAGTAGAAAATAGACTCGCACCAAAGATATTTATTTGACAAGACCTCAACTGATGAAAATCAAGCATTTCATGGTGTTGAAATCTATAATGTTCAGTGTTTCTACAAGCCTACAAGCATTCACTGCATGAAGTCGTGAAATGCATTATTGTGGTGATACACATGCAAAGATTAATTGTCAATTTTGTGTTTAATTATATACAGTTTATGTTATACTAATGGCTGTATGTATACATATTACCATTTTGACTCTTGGCATGCGGCAGCCGAACTAACTTATTGCCAATATTTAAAAGGAATTGGAAATTTAATCTCAGAAATAGACTGTCTCTCAAGCAAATTGCTTCATTTAATAATTTAGAAATGCAAATTGGCCCTTTTCCAGTGTACATTATCTTCTGTAAGCCTGATGACTGAATCTAAATTAACTTTCAAGCCTTTAGGATTTTCTTTAAATGCAAATTGTGGGAAATGCTTTTTGCACTGCCGTTGTTTTAGTTATAAATTAAGGAGTTGTCAGTTTTCATTCAATTATATGCAAATAATACTTTGACAGTTTGAAGTATGTACTCAATGCAAGTTTCTTGTCAAGAATTTCTTGTACCAAGATTGATGAGACAGAGAATTTGAAGCATGCTGTCAACCTGAAAGCACAAACACATCAGTTTTTCGGAATGGAATTTAATGTACGAGGAGTGTCAAGTTTAATGTTGGAAGAGGACACTAATGCATAATGACAAAATGATTTTGCATTTTATAGTGTACATAATGACTTTTCTTGCTAAAACCACAGGAAAAGCTATTTTTCTCATGACAATTATATGTGTATCTCTACTTTTCACATCCACTGCCGCGTGGTATTAAAGAGTAGGGTGCCACCAGAGCTGACACTGCAGTTTCAACTGAATGACAGTGTTTACTCCGCCCAAGGTCATGGGAGTGCACGGAAAAAGAATAGGACTATAGTACCTAATCAAATAGAGGAAATCATTTTTGATATTTCCTTGTTTTGAAACTGGCAGTAGAACATTTTTGGATACTGTAATAAGAAATAATTTCACCTTCTCCTATGTCATTTGAATTTAGCATTCATTAAACAGTTTACAAACTTTATATCCAATAATGATAATTTTCACAATTTTAATTTTTGTGTTTCCATTCCCAAGTTTAAGTTCTATTGTTCAAAGTAGTGATATCACAGAAGTTAATTTCTTACAAAACACAATTTATCGAGTTATTGATTACAATATTAAAAAGAACTTTATACCTCATACAATTCGCTTAATGTACTACGAATCTTTGATAAACAAGGAAAATTTCGTTTGGGACTGGGTTGCAAAAATCCCTGTAGTTATTGGCGATAATAAGCCTACTTCTAAGAGTGCAGAACCGCGTTCATTATCAACGGAAAAAATTGGTCGTGAACCAATGTACAGATACACAGTTGTGATTTCGTTTACAGATTTTGAACTTTATAATGCAATCTTGGGGAAAATTAAAACTACAGTAAATCGTCGGTGGGACAGAGTTGTAATAATATCCAGTCAGAGAATATTGAAAACTTTAATGCAAGAAAATATTGTACAGGATTTACGAATAAAATTTGGAGTATCTTATGATAGCGGGATCATATGGGCAGAACCTTTAGTTTATGACAATGGAAAAATGCTGAAACTGAAATGCCTTGAAGATTTCTCAGAAAAGAAAGCTATGGGTGGCAATTTAAGGGGAAGGCACATTAAGGTTGGAACACATCAGTCCAAACCTGCAGTTTATAATGCTGGTGTAGATTCTCACGGAAATATAGTAGCAGGTGGATCAAGCATGACAATTGTAAAGGAAAGTGCATTTCTGTTTAATTATTCTTATGAAACGAAATATTGGAAAAGTTATTTAGAGGTTTTGCCTAACGGAACTTGGGATGGTGATGGCGGAAATATCAATCCAGAGAAGGGTTATGATTTTTCTGCCAACCTGTGTCCAATAAAATACAGTTATTTTGCGTTTGACTTTTCAGCAATGTATCGCTATGTTGGTATTACTTTTATCACCGCTCAACTTTCAACTTCAACTGAGTGGTATGCAATATTACAGCCATTTTCTAAACCTGTTTGGTATTTTACAATAATTTCCTTCCTGTTTGTCAACTCTGTAACTTTTATTGTAATGTATTTAATTCACAATCGACGATTTTCGAAAATTGTTTGGCACAGTGGAGCATTTCTTGCGTATACAATTTCTATGGAACAAGGTCTTACGGATATTCCAAGAGGAGCTCGTTATATTTCAATAGTTTGGTTGTTAGCAACTTTGGTCCTAGGAACAGGATATCGAAGTATGCTAAGAACCAACCTTATGTTCCCAACTATGGAAAACGTCCCATTGACATTTAAAGAGTTGGCGGCTGAAGATAACTACGAAATTATTTTGTGGAGCATGGGAACTCCAGAAATTAATTATTTTAAAGACGGAACGGAATCCAGTATAAAAAATATAGCGTCAAGGATGAAAGTTGACAAAGATGTACAAAATGCAGTCGAAATGGTGCTAATGACTCCAAAATCTGTACTGATGGGATGGGAAGCCATGAAATCTGAAGCTGCTTCGAGAATAACTGTCAACCCAAGAGTAAATCCATTTTTATATGCAAAAGATCGTGTCAATTCTGTTGGATGCTCATTTGCATTTCAAAAGCATTCCACGTACGTTGATGCTTTCATGGGCATCACATTTGCCGTTTTCGAGTCTGGGCTTTTCAATAAATGGGAGGAACAAGAAATACAAGGCTTCAAGAAGTTAGGATATAATGAAATGAAAAAAAGAGCAAAGTCATTGTTATACAGAAAATTAACAAAACAGGCAAGATTTGATCCCCTCGAGAGGAAAGCGCTTACGTTTTGGAATCTTTCAGCGGTTTTTGGAATTATGATTATAGGAATCATTTTAGGTAGCATTGCATTTCTTTCAGAAATTTTCAGTTTTCGATCGTTATTGAATATTTTATTTAAAATTGTCAACAAAATTATTTTTATCCATTACATTTTCATATACAGTCTTAAAATCATCTTCAAAAAGTTTAGAATACGAGGTTTCTTAACTAAATACAGTTCTGTAGAAGTCTCCCCTCAGTAATGTAATTCTTACTATCACATCTTATTTGCTAAAAAACGTCAGTAAAGTACACTAGCACATAATAATAAAAGTACAATGTAAGTAAAAAGTGTATAATAGCTCATAACTTTGACTACCAAACATCGTGATTTAGAATGTGACATTTCAAAGACATTTGTAGATGTTTTCCACAGAAATGGTGCAACCTGCATGGTGAAAAAGAAATTTATGAAAAACACCGATTTTGTTTGTCACTACCTTTTTTCCTTTGCCCCGTACTTGAATATTTAGAATGAGATTTTGCATCACCTTTATTGGTATTTATGCTCAAATTAAATTCCTCTATTTCCAATTCACTACTTTCTTTCCCTTCTGTATGCCTATTTAAAGAAATGTTGTGCTAATAAAAGGTGAGATAATATCATTCCGTAAATAAATTGTAAAAATGTAAGTATGTAAGTATTTAGCAATTATTTCAATACATTTCAATACTAGCTTTTCTCTGAACTTAACAACTTTTTATCCATAAAATATAATGCCTTTATGAAGTTTGTTATCATGCAGGCTTGGATAAAATAAAGTGTTCCGTCAACGGATATTTTTAAATGAAGGATGTAGTAATAGGAATGACAAAGCGTAATAGGTGATAAATTCCGAATTCACGAAGACTGCAATATCTACTATCTACCTGTCAATCAACGCCAGCTTATTACATCCACATTAAGTCATAATTACTATTTCTTGATTCATTGAGCTGAAATGCATAACCAAGGAAAATAGGAAAGGCAATTAAGTTGACTGGCATAAATAGTTTGAAATGTACGAGGCAAAAGTTACACCTTAGTAAAAGGAAAAAATCTGTATTGAATATTAGTAACGCGATGAAAAATGATTTTTGATATGAATTTTATTTTTGTATACATTTTTTGCTTTGAATATGATTTATTTCCCATTTACAGATACTAACCTAAAAATCGGCTTTTACTAAAACATTTACTGTATGTACCTAATCTAAAATTTCTTAGAGTACAAATTTTTGTATTAACCAAACTATTGATTACTTGTCTATAACGACGATTGCTTCTACTATTCCTTACTTCATTTCATACATGATCAATTCTTCTAATCGCTTTCCTAGTTTACAATAATTAAGCCGCATCATATCATTAGTAGACGGATACAGTTAGTGGTAATTTCTAGTATTTACAAGTTTTGAGAAGTAAACTGAGTTCTTGCAAAGTTAAATATAATTTCACGAAAATTGATGACAGTTAAACATCAAACAGAAACAGAAAATATTATATGTTTCTTCGCAAAACAAGCAGGGTTGCCAAACCAGACAATATGGCATTGTAAATGTCAAAAGTGTGCTTATATTTAACCATCGGTAATGGTCCGTTGCGAATTCCAAAGGACCGTAGGTTGAGAAATTGTTTTTGTATATGTTTTGTAGTTATGGATGCTGACTTAATTGTCCTCAAAGTTTTCGTTGAACATGAATAGCAAAGGGACCCAACCATTAACATTATTGTTAAAAAAGCTGCCCCGGATAGAAAAGCTGTAACAAATACTGCAAGTGCAAAAAACGATGCATTATTGTGGAATGCTATTGAGCAGTACATTCCTAGTATAATGTCAAGGGAAAATATGCAAACGTAGCTTGGGAAAAGGATAAAAAGACAGCTTTCGTTGAAGAAAATATTCAAGACATGCAGACGTACGTATGAGTCAATTCTTTCGAAAAATGTGGACATCGAGTTTCTAGGAAATGAAAAAATATTGATGTTTCAAATTTATGTGTACTTTTCAAGATTTTAAACATAAGTAAATATGTGGTCGCAGAATAATTACAAAATAAAATTTACACTTGTTTCAAATGAATATTGTATAAGCCTACATGTAATACTCACCTAGTATACCGTAACCAATAATAGTTTTTGATATTGTACAGAGCAAAGTATATAATAATGAAGCATAGAGAGTATGATCCGAGAATTGCATTACTGATGTCCATTGCGATGAAAATAAAACTGTACAACACATTTTTTCGTCTATTTGGAAAAATGAAGTCCGATATTAGGTAATTTCCTGGAAAATATATGGCTAACGGGATTACTGTGAGGACGCATACACAATAACCTAAAGGTATGCAATTTAACACAAAAGCTTCTAGATATTCTTGAATGCTATATTTAGTCTCCTTTTTCGGGTAACCTAGAAAGGTAAACAAAATAGTTAGCCGAACATCATTGAGACTCAGAGGATCGCCATTAGTAATTGGCTTAAATAATTTATTGCCACTTTGAAAACTTCCCATGTTTAGAATAATTTTAAAATTTGCGAAATATTCAGTGAAAATGTGCAAATATTTAGTAAAAATTAAGAATTACTAGAGAAATATTGCGATTCTACTGACTTGCTTGAAAGACTCTCTAAAAGCGTTAATTTTGAGTACAATTAAATATTTGAATGTTTTGGTAATATTTTGATAATCTTACTTTCATGAGGGCAAAATTGGCTCCCCTTGTTCAGTTGATTTAACATGTATACAATTTTGGGACCTTTTAAGGATATGTTCAAATAACCCAGAGCTATTATAAAATGTCCCATTCCAAAAATGCTGACCATAGCAATTTCATTGTACGATGAAACATTACGAGTTTTTAAATAACAAATAATTTGGGAAAATTCATATGTTGTTAATAAGGAATGTATAGCAGCCCTAATTTTGACTATCAAAAGTCGTGATTTAGAATTTGACATTTTAAAGACATTTATTGACTCTCGCCACAGAAATGGTGTAACTCTTATCAAGAAAAAGAAATTGATGACAAACCCAATTTTGTTGGTGATGGGGACTATTTTCTTGTGTTTTTTCTTTGGTTTTAAAGAATGGGAGTTTCCTATGCACTTATCAGTAATTCTATCCAAATGAATTTCCTCCATTTTAGCTTGGGTTTAGAAATTTTATCGCTTAATTTAAGGATAGTTTAGATATTATAATTTGATTTTCAGATATAACTAAAGGATATTTCGTGTTTCATATATTGTCAAGGAGTAATACATTATTCGAGCTCAGGAAATTAAGTTACTTTATTGTCAAAAGATTTATTTTTTTATATCCAAGGAACTTTCATGACTTTAAAAATATCATCTGGTATGAATATTATGATTCCAATATTGCAGATGTTGTTAGTGAAATGTGCTCCCTAAGCTATAATGTTGTTAATAATAACCACATTTATGTTCTGCACTCATTTGCAAGTCACATAACACCTTAATACGACATTCAAATACTGTAAAATAGGAGAATTCACTAAGGCTATCATTAACTTGTCAATCGCGTAAAGCTTATATTACTTCAATCAAACTTCAATATTATTTCGTAAATATTATTTAGTAAATCATTTGACTGAATTGTATGGAAACGTAATTAACTTGTATCGTATGGCTTGCTTCGTGACACTTGACATTTGCTTCAAACAATTTTTGGCAAGAGATGATATAAAAGTGAATGATTATTTAACGGTGTATTTTTAATTGGGATTTACTACTCAAGAAAGAAAATACACTGATTTAAGTTGGGAAAAGACTTACTTAATCCCTGGATCTACTGACTTCAACTCGTCATTATAATGCTAACAATAATGCAGAATACTTAAATTGTCGAACAGGTTTTAGTAAACAGAATATTAGTTTGGATTGAATACAAGTAATGCACAGGTTTACATGTATGTATAATATTTGTACAGGTTTTTTGCACGTAATGAAACTTTCTAATTGTTGAGGCACTATTAACTGAATGGAATAAATTCTTCCCGCAATAGCAAGGGTTAACGCACAGATAATTCGAAACAGCTTTGGAAACCTTTCTCATTTTGAAGAGCAATTAAGTTTCATGTGATTTATTAGTATTAAATATAATGCCTAAATATTAGGTCTTTAAAATTACCCGTTTAGTGGTCCAGTTTTTTGGAAGCGAACGAAATTTTTACGAAATTATTGTTTGTGTAAAATCATAGGATTGAGGTTGCATAATCAACGCTGTACACCTATAATAAACAGGTTTCTCCCAACATAATTATGCTATTAACTATACGTCATTTAAGATCTGGAAACGCGTTGTTTGTCTGTCTGTGTGTGACAGTCTCCAAAACTGACGAACGCTTAAAAAATTTTCGTGGAAATTTTTAGTTGGCCTCTTGGGGACTAAATATAGTAGCTTCCCATTCAAAAATGGGCCACTTTTGACCTTTGACCTCTAAATAAAAATAAAAACCCTCAAAAATGTAGAAATGCATTGAAAATTACTTGTTATAATGTTTTGTTTCTTTCGCTATATAGTGCTATATGTGTTTAACTATGGTTTAGTATTCAGAAATGTTCAGTACTACATTTACTTTCAGTTAACTTTATTAGTTTCTATCTATTTAGGGACTACATTAATTATTTCTCACCTAAGTACAGCTACCCTACCCATAACTGTACTTTGATCCAGAATGAAGAAACATATTGCCCAAGATATCTCTTATTTTTTAGACAAGAAGCACAATTATTTTAAATTACAACAAAATTTCTAAAATTTCTAGCTATATAAAATTACAGAGAGCAAAACTGAAATATGCAAGTTTTTAAGAAGCATTTAATCATTTCTTCACTTCAAGCAATGAGTCAAGCAATTCTCTATTAGACAGCGTTTTAGAAATTACTAAACATAGAAACATTTTGTTTAATTTATGTAATAATTACAACTCCGTTAGACATGCAATTCCAAAACGTCAACGTCACATTAAGACCATTATTCAAAGTCATATTTAACCAACGCCTGTCATTTGGGTTAAATTAAGCCAATAAGTTCATAAAAAATTCTTAAGGCTTTGTGTAGGAAGCAGGCCACCCCTACAATAAAATAGTGCAGACATAAAGACAGTTAAAATCAATACAGCGGATACCTTGCAAGGCAAATTTTCATTAAGTGCATTCTAATGTAGCTTTAAATCTAATGGTAAACTACTAGTAGTGGATATATGGCATAAGCAAGAAAGTAATAATATAAAACATTGGAAAATGGCTTTTTACTATTGAAGACACTGATTATACTATACTGACATACGTGTATAAAAAAGTTTACCAACATGTATCATTTGATTATTCTTTAGTAAAAAAGACGAATCAAGGACATTTAGAAATCAATAAGTGATTTATTTGGTGAGGTAAGCCCACAAGTTTTACAGAAGTCTTCTTAACATGGAATTAGCGCATTGGAAGCGAAGGCTTTTAGTGGCATTATTACTGTTGTTGCAGGGCAATAGGCTTTATTCGTGACTTCCGAAAATGGAGGTAACTATAGTATAGACGACCAAGTAGCATATATATTACCCACAAGCATTTATCTCTTGCTTAGATTTGACGTATTTTGGTGCAGGTTAAAGTAACCTCTGTAAAGCTTATTTGCGGTTCGTAGTATTAATACTTCATTTTAAGGTTACAAGTATGATTGAATAGTCAATTTCAGGGAATGCAATGAATTCAAATGGAGTTGTGTTTGAAGGTATGTGCTTGTAAATGAAACGAGAAGTCGAGAACGAATAAAAAGTCCGAAATACTACATCAGTTTGCAACTACATAGCTACAGCTACTTAAATAAAAACTACTATCGCATGCATGAAGTTTCTAGTTGAGTAAATGTGTTGGTTCAAATCGAAAACCTGAAAAGACGATATTTTTATGATTCTCAATATTTTCATCAATTCTGCAGCTTCATTTAAGTAATAAGCTTTCAATTTTCCTAAGCGCAAGTTTGATGCTCTAACCTGTAATTCACCTCTATATAAGGATATCTATCAAATTTTATTTCTAATCATCGAAAGGCACTCAAAATTACAATGAAATCATGATTTTTGAAAAGTGTGCTATGGAAGTCGTCCGTTAGGGTTTACGCGTAATATTTATTCTTCACATTACTGACTTTACGAAAATAATTAAGTTCTCAATAATACTAGTACGTACTATTTGGTATGCATACACTCAGAAAAATATTTGATAAATCCTCCCTTTCTAGAGTACAAATTTACCCCATAGAATATACAAAATATGAACATTTGTATACAAAGGGAAAACTTCCCTTTATTCGGGTAAAATCATTTTCCCTTTGCTAAGTTAATATTTCCCATTTGCAAGGGAAAATTACTCTTCCAAAGGGTAAAAAAACAATCGCTTGCAGGATTTGAACTCATTACCTGCTCACACTCACACATGTGGATGGCGGATTGCTTACCTACGCCAATCCGACCGTAAGTTGTACTTATCCTGCTTTATGGATTATTTTACATTTTACGAAATGTAAAATTTCCTTTAATAAAGGAGACCAAAAAAAGAGATTTCCCTATATAAATGTTATTTATCTTTTCCCTTACTGATTTTCCCTCTCTGTTTTCTGAGTGTACAAATAATACTGTAAATTCAATCGGTGCATTCGCCCATGAGCAACGTTTAAACATTCTACATGTATTTAGTACTCAGAACTCAGACAATTATAATTGGAAGAAATGCTGAAAGGCAGTTTCTAAGAAAATTGTTAATATTCCATATCTATTATTAATACAGCTTTTAAACCAACTTAAGGTATAATAAACTATTGCAACCATTGCACATAATGAAGTAGCAAAAGAGACACAGATTTAACATCGTTCTCTGGACCCAAGCTAACAATAGAAAAGTTTTAAGCAATTATCTCGAACGGTTCAGAAGTTATACAATAAGCAGAAAGTCTGATACACAAACGGAAAGATTGCCTCCGGCATTTTTACAAAATAGCTAACAATACATTGCAAAGTTTTAAGTAATTATCTGAAAATGTAGACAGACGCTAGATGGTAGATGGTCAGACAGATGGTTGTTGGGTGCTGAAAGTCCACCTCAGTTAGTTGGGAGCTGAAAGTCCACCTTAGTTGGGTGCTGAAATTCCACCTCAATTGGGTGCTAAAAGTTCACTCACCTTAATTAGGTGCTGAAAGTCCACCTCACTTAGGTGCTGAAAATTCACTTCAATTAGGTGCTGAAAATACACCTCAATTAGGTGCTGTCAATTAGGTGCTGAAAATACACCTCAATTGGGTGCTGAAAGTGCACCTCAATTTTCCTGCATACACAATTCAATCTTTAATGGGTGGAACTGTAGGATCTATATTATTCAATTGACCACTTTCACAATGGTCCACTGGACGGCTTACAAATTCCCTCGCATGGCGTCGCACTTTTAAAGGTGGGCACTAAAAAGACACATCTACCAAATCAAATAAGATATTTCTACCAGTGCCCATCTCTAAAATTGCGACACCAAGCGAGAGAATTTATAAGCCGTCCAATGGACCATTGTGAAAGTGGTCAATTTTTTGGCGGATGTCATTGATCAATCGTACCCATTTTTGCAGGGGACCTCAACAGACACAAAAAGTTTTAAACCGTTCATGAGTTATAGAACCAACAGGCAGATGGACGGACGGACCGTGGACCCAGACAGATAGATTGTTGAGAGCATCGTTATAAAGTAGCTTCCCCCAGAATAAGAATGATAGAAATGAGTAATTCAAGTTGACTTGGACCCGAAATAGAGATTTAGATTATTCAATGCAAAACCAGGCAAAGGTTACCATAAGTAAACTCGTATTTTCCTATTTTATTTTTGCAAGTATTCCAGTTGTTATACTGCTGCTCTCACGTCCACATTAATAAACCAACTTTACAGAAAATTGTAGAGAAAGCGAACGCAATAGCTTTTACTGCATTGATAATTTGAAAGAATTTTAAGATGGCTACCAGTATTATGTACGAATGTGTTGATATTTTATTTCAACTAAGTGATTATTTTAAATTTACACTTTATGACTACAACGCAAGAACTAGAGTTTTGTCTGTTACAGCAAAAAAGGGGAAAAGACTTTCTATCTATTGTGGAACCATATTTTTCTTTTTAATGATCTGCTATATGGTGACTGTGCTCTTAATCCAGAATTTTCGGAAAGAACCTTTTCTGAAGGTTGTAGATGTAGTCATCTTTATATTCTGTATTTTAGTAGGGGTTTTCATTTTCACCCACCACATCACCACAATCATCTACACTGAAGAAATTGCACAAGTGACAAACATGATAATATGTCAAGATGCGAAATATAAAGGTAAGTTTCATAAATATTGTCAAAATGCATTTGAATGATTGTATTTCCATTTTGCGGTAAAATCAATATTTATTGCATTCGTGATGCACAAATATTCGAATTTTGAGCATCAAGCATTTTATGTATGTGCATATAACCAGTGAGGCAGTTTCTTATTATATTTGTATGATTTTTAGAAACCTTTCCAAACGATGTCATCGAAATCAATTCATCTCTTTTTAACATTGTACTCAATACAGTCAAGTTGGTGGCGCCGTTCTCAATTTGTGGTGCATTAATGATGGTATTCGCAATAACTGTGAAGGGTCTTCACGTATTTTCTTGGATTATTGAAGCATATCAACCCGAGGGTTACATCTACGTGTCTTTTCTTCTCATGATATTTTTAGGTCACTGCTATTCCTTGTATCACGCGATATTCACCGTTGCCTTCATAAATTTATGTGCCATTTTTTATGTTCAGGTGACATTTCACTGGTTAAATAGTAGCATTTCTGTACTTAAGGACCGAAATCGAGTAAGCATCGCAACCACTGCCAAAATGTATATGGTATTCAAAAAAACTTATAAAGCGTTACTACTCATTAATCAGAACTTTAACGAAGCAGGGAAGTATGTTGTGCCAGTGGGTTTAGGAATTGGCCTCTCTGCCAACGTCTTGTATAATTTTGCAACAATTAAAATGTACCCCTTCCTTAGAATGCCATATTATCTTTTCGTACCATATACGGCAGTGTTATCCCTCATGCTTATAATATTTGTACTAGCTCGCTGTGAACAGTTGAATACACTGTCAATTGAACTATTAAACGGCTGGAAATTTCATTTAGGAAGCAGGAAGGTTTGTAAAGAGGTAGCAGCTTTCCGACCGATAAGGGTAGCAATTGGTTCGCTTTTTTATGTGGATAGAGGAACGCTTATTTCATGCCTTCACACATCACTCAATTACACTATGACATTGATTCTTTCAGTTCACATTCACACAACATCTTAGTTTCTGTCGTATATTAAATGGTTTTCAGCACCTGTTAAATGACTTAATTGAATGTAACTTGTCATAGGAATAAGTATTCATAAAAAATAATTTTGTTTCCCTGATATACTTTGCAAACTGTGTGAAGTTGTTATTATGAAAAGAAATGTGCACTTATATAATGTCACAAATCACAAATAATATTGGTATCAATTATCACTACTTATACTATTAAAATCTAACACTATATATTATTAATTAATACTATTAATAATTAAGAGTATTAATAATTAATGCCATTAATAATTAGTACTGACTACTTATTTTGTTATAACATAGGAGCTCCAAAATGTTATATTAAAACCATTTAAAACGTGTTTGACCAATGCCTGTCATCCATGTCATTTGGGATAACTGAAGTATACCTTGCAGGAGGTACCTACACTTCCTGCAAATTAAGTACCATGCAAATTAAGTACGTTTTAAACTAGAGCTTTCCATGAAATGAATAATAGTAGTGGAGTTTTAGAAATCGATAAAAGTGTTACTGCATTGATAATTTGAAAGAATTTTAAGATGGCTACCAGTATTATGTACGAATGTGTTGATATTTTATTTCAACTAAGTGATTATTTTAAATTTACACTTTATGACTACAACGCAAGAACTAGAGTTTTGTCTGTTACAGCAAAAAAGGGGAAAAGACTTTCTATCTATTGTGGAACCATATTTTCTTTTTAATGATCTGCTATATGGTGACTGTGCTCTTAATCCAGAATTTTCGGAAGAACCTTTTCTGAAGGTTGTAGATGTAGTCATCTTTATATTCTGTATTTTAGTAGGGGTTTTCATTTTCACCCACCACATCACCACAATCATCTACACTGAAGAAATTGCACAAGTGACAAACATGATAATATGTCAAGATGCGAAATATAAAGGTAAGTTTCATAAATATTGTCAAAATGCATTTGAATGATTGTATTTCCATTTTGCGGTAAAATCAATATTTATTGCATTCGTGATGCACAAATATTCGAATTTTGAGCATCAAGCATTTTATGTATGTGCATATAACCAGTGAGGCAGTTTCTTATTATATTTGTATGATTTTTAGAAACCTTTCCAAACGATGTCATCGAAATCAATTCATCTCTTTTTAACATTGTACTCAATACAGTCAACCCTTTTGGAATACCACATTTTTGCATAAAACCACATGAAACTAAAATATGGCAGATTGACGTTTTTCTTATAGATCGTTTTTCTTTTCTTATAGAGCATATTATTTCTTAAGAAGTGCTGTGATGGTTCCCCAAAGTGAAGAGGTCCTAGAGTGTCGCCTAGTTTGTCTAGTGGAAGAGCCACCATTTTGCAATACATTTTTCTTAAGACATTTATAAAATGTCTAAGGTACATGCAAGTATTCAACTCTACGACAAATATTCCTTTCAGTATTTTACGAAATACGATAAAGACTAAGCCTGTAACATGCAGTTCACTCTATAAGTTAGGTCTTCGTTAAGTGTTTTGATATACAAGAAGCATTCCTATATTACTAGTACTTTCTACACAGTTCAAAAGTATATGCAATTTATTTTTAGTATTTATTTTCTATTAATAGATCTTTTACAATCAACGATAAGTTACATTCAGACATTTTATCTAATTTAGTTTGATTTGCATTTTAAAATCCATGCAGTTGAAGAAAGCCGAAACGCTTTATGATTACTGTTCCCCTGCAACCTATTTAAAATCTGCCCACATTAAGTTCCCCAATTTTTACAACGTGAATAGAAACTAATTTACCATAAAAACCTACGTCTTTTAGAGTTGGACTACAATAGAAATAATTAAGTTAGTAATAGCACCTGTATGTAATCTAGTACCTGTGTTGCATACATAAAAATTCGCACCTTAAAGTTTCGAACTGCTAAAAGGCGGTTCCCAATTGTCAGTTACTAAGAAAATTGCTCTTACCGATTACCTATTATTAATACAGCATTTTTACCAACTTTAGACACACATTGACTGAGGCATCAAGTAATTCAACTTGATTAATATTTATGTGAATCCGATGTAGATTCAGATCATTCAAAGTAAAGTACTAAAACACAAATTACCTTAATCAAAACTGGCAGAAACTCAAGTATTTCATGAAATCGTTATTACGGCGGAGCACTCTTCTCAAATCCACATTATTAAACCAACGTACAAGAATATTGTAGGACAAACGATTCCAATAGCTATTTGCTGCATTGCTGATTACAAGGAATTTGAGATGGCTACCAGTAACATGTACGAATGTGTTGATATTTACTTCAAAATTTGCGAATATTTTAAATTTGGACTTTTTGACTACAATGCCAAAGTAAAAGTTTTGTCTGTTACTGCAAAAAAGGGGAAAAGATTTTCTATCTATTGTGGAACGATATTTCTCTTCTTAATGAACTGCTATACATTGACTGTGCTATTGATTCAGAATTTTCGAGAAGAACCTTTTCTGAAGGTTGTGGATGTAGTCATCTTAATACTGTACATTTTAATGGGAGTTTTCATTTTCACCCATCACATCACCACAATCATCTACACGGAAGAGATAACACATCTGTTCAACATGGTAGTTCATCATGATATGATGTATAAACGTGAGTCTCATTGATAAATATTGTCATAAAACAATCTGCCAATAAAATCTGCATTATTAATTTTGCGTAAAATTAACTGGGCATTTAATTTTGGAGCAGAAATAGTAACCTAAAATAAATTCATTTCATTTTGAGGTACCGTTAATGTATGTTGCAAAATGAATTTTATTTTTGGCAAATTATAATTTATTCTCGAATGCCTGAGTTTTGAGGACCGACTTTTTATTTCACAAGTATTCACAGGCTATGGAAAACATGTACTGGAAGATTGATATGAAACTGAGATTCTTTCTTAATTTATTTAGATACATTTCCAAACGATGCCATCGAAATCAATTCATCTCTTTTTAACATTGTACTCAACACAGTCAAGTTG
This sequence comes from Yoshiicerus persimilis, assembly GCA_020352615.2. Taxonomy (NCBI): domain Eukaryota; kingdom Metazoa; phylum Arthropoda; class Collembola; order Entomobryomorpha; family Tomoceridae; genus Yoshiicerus; species Yoshiicerus persimilis. Next base: position 51,182,337 of record CM036940.2, read on the forward strand.
GTGGTGCCGTTCTCAATTTGTGGTGCATTAATGATGGTATTCGCAATAACTGTTAAGGGTCTTCACATATTTTCTTGGATTATTGAAGTATATCAACCCGAGGGTTACATCTACGTGTCTTTTCTTCTCATGATATTTTTAGTTCAATGCTACATCACGTATCACGGGTCACATGCCTTCGCCCTCATAAATGGCATTGCTATTTTTTATGTTCACGTGACATATTATTGGCTACACAGCAGTATTTCTGTTTTAAATGACAGAAGTCGATTAAGCATCGCAACCACTGCCAAAAGGCTTATGGCATTCAAGAAAACTTATAAAGCGTTAATGATCACTAATCAAAGCTACAACCATATAGGAAAGATTGCTGCACCAGTGGCTTTAGGAATTGGACTTTGTTGTAACATCCTGTATAATTTTGCAACAATTAAATCGTACCACCTCTTTAAAATGCCATATTATCTTTTCGTACCATACACGGCAGTGTTGTCCCTAATGTTTATAATATTTGTACTAATTCGATGGGAACAGTTGAATACATTGTCAATTGAATTATTAAACGGCTGGAAGTTTCGTTTAGGAAGCGAGAAGACTTTTAAAGAGGTAGCAGCCTTTCGACCGATAAGGGTTCAAATTGGTCCGTATTTTTATGTGGCTAAAGGAACTCTGATTTCAATCCTTTACATATTATTGAATTACACTATGACATTGCTTCTGGCAGTGCACATTTAATCATTTACTTTGTTAGTCATACACCTTAAAATATAGGCAATACGATATACAATCTCTTGGAAAGGAAATGCTTCGCAATGGCTTCTATAAATTACTTATATCTATTGTAATTGTATTTTACTTTCTATTCGAATAAATATTCATAAGAATACTCTTGATTTCTTTACTTTATCTTAAAAATCCCGTGAAAGTGATTATGAAGAGAAATGGGAACTATTTTCATTTTTAATGAAATCGAAATTTAATTATTCAAAAGCAATTGCTTTTTCATAATAGTTTCCTTTAAAACTTTTTGATTCTTAGAAATTACAAAGAACATGGAAAAGGTATTTTCGTTTTTAGAACAAAATGATTGTATGATGACAATTATGAATTAAGCCAGTTGGTTTACAATGTCCTACTAACTTGTCTTCTATGAAAATGACCACAGAAACCAAAATTCTAGGCAATACTTGTAAACACTAATGATTTATTCCGGACAAATTTAATTCAAAAATTAAGTACGTGCCGCCTACCTTCAAGAGCTCTGGGGGGAGGGTCATTCCTAGGCCTTAACCATGTAAATTTTCGTCGTCTTTCAAGTAATTGCCTGTTGGAAAGTCTTGGGTATTTAATTTTTCACCATGACTTTGCTTGTCATGTTTATGAAACTGTATGCAAATTATGCACAAAGGAAAGTCTTACATGTATTATTATTTACTGAAAATTTTATTTGCTACTATTATTTAGTGTGACATGTTTAGGTATTAAAATTCCTTATTTAAATAATCTTAAGTTTAGTTTACGTATATTGTAGGTAATGTGATGGCATAATGGGCAAGAGGATCTTGCAATATGCTTTCAAGTAAGGCACGTGTGTAACGTTGAAAGCTCAGATTGACATTTTACCTAATTTGGCTCCTAGAAACACAAAACAGTTATATTAATCCTACTTTCATACATGAAATGCCTACGTGCCAGAATTCTTTAATAAACTGAAATAATACTACAATCCTCTACGTCCAACAAGAAGAGTAGTCAAACAGGACAGTATGACATTGTAAACGTCTAATGCATGTTTAGGTTTGACAATCTGCAAAGGTCCGTTCCGAATTCCGAAATGCCTCAGACAAAAGAGTTGTTTTTGAATGATTTGCGTTGGTGTTGTCACTGTCTTAATTTTTCTCAAAGTTTTGACTGAACTCATGAAGCACAACGACCCAGTGGTTAACATAATTGTTAAAGCTGCTGATCCGATGAGAAAAGCGGCAATAAATATTAAGTAGGCAAAAACAGATGCATTGTCTCGGAATGTAATACAGCAATAAATTCCAATCAGTGTTGACAATGAAAACACTACATTGCAGGAAGGGAAGAAAGCAAAAATATAACTTTCGTTGAAATGAATATTTAAAACGAGGAGACGCTGGTACAGTTTTATTTTCCAGATCACTAAGGACTTGGTTTTCCTAGAAAATTAAAAAAAATCCTTTAATCTATAATCTATAATGACCTACATTTGTATTTGTAAATTGTCTAGCGTGTACTCACTCACCTGCCAATATCCTTTAACCATATGCAGTTCTTAATTGTGTAGAGAGTAAAATACTGTACAAAGAAAATAGTGGCAGTGGTTCCAACAACGACATTTACAATTTCTAAGGTTATTAAAATGAAACTAGAAAATAAATGTTTTTGTCTATTTGGGAAAAGGAAGTCTGACATAAGATATTTTCCAGGAAAATAAATAACGGTTGAAAATAACACAATGCATGTGAAAATAATCACAATTATAGGGAACCATTTCAGTATAAAAGTTTCAAAATTTCTATAAAATTGAAATCTGCTACCCACTTGCAAGTAACCTGAAAGGACAAATTAAAAAAATTAATAGCTATTCTGTCGAACTTACTTAATTCATTGCTTCACAATTCATTCCGTTTGTTACAAGAGTTACAGGAGCTTTCCAATTCCTGTTTTAATTCCATAATGTGATATATGATTTGATAAACCATGAAAATTCGACAAATATTGTTTTAGATGAGTTTTCGCTTTTTTGTTTCGTATTCTCAATATTCAATATGACTATAAATGCTAAAAATTATCTTACGGTTACACCAGAATTGTTGATCCTTATTTAGTTGATTTAACACGCAAACAATTTTCCTTCCAGTTTGGTATAAATTCAAGCAACTTACTGCTATCAAAAAGTGTGCAATTGTAAAAATGAATGTAATAGCTATTTCGCTGTACAGTGAAACTTGTGCTTTTGCATATCTAGTAAGTTGGGAGATTTCGTACACTGAAAGCAGAAAATGCATAATTGCTCTAATTTGGACAGCTACAAGGTGTGGTTTTGAGTCGGTCATTAAGAAGAGATTAGAAGACTTGTTCCACAAAAAAGGAGTGACTCTTAGAGTATGAAAGAAATTTATGATACAACCGAAATAGTAACTGGAATTCTTATTAGACGACCTGGATTTTTTCATAACTGCAGAATTACAAACAGTATGGTTTGCTTCTTTATTTGTCTTTGATCTCATCTTCTGTGTAGTAAAAGTCACTCTTTTGGGAAGTGAATTTGCAAATTTTTGAAGAACTTTATGTGCTTTATATCAGTTTTTTATTTTAATGCTAATTTTAAAAATTCAATTAGATACTTGACTGATGTTCATTTAATTAACGGATATTTACATGAATGCTATTTTCTTGGTATTAAAGATTCTGCGTTTATTCCTACACAGGCAAAATGGCTTCAACAATTCACTTAAAACCCTGAATTGAAATGATTTCTAAAATAAAGTTGCAGGTATTTATTCCCTTCAGCTATTAATGGTGTCCCATCTAGTTGCCATTTATAAGGCTCCGATAATTTTCAAAATTGAATCATAATTTGACGTTTACCTTCATATATGTTTCCCTTAGAATTGCACTACAATATAAATAACGATGCTAAACTACATTGCAATTGTCAGTCATACAGAGTACATAAAGAAAACATCAAAGCTACCAACGATTATAATTTTAATTCATAATGCTGCTTTGCAAATTATCCCCTCCTTGTCAACTTGTCATTGATTCAAATTTTGTCTTCGTTTCTCGCAAATGTTATATTAATATACTTAAATGGCAATATCATCTTAACCTTGTCAAATAGTAAGGGTTTTTGCTAACGCAAGTATCCATAAACATATCTATCTAACAAAGTCAATGTAGCCTCTAAGCATTTCATAAAATATCTAATCGATATTTAAAAACATATGATAATACATCACTTTAGATTTCAGAAAAGTCAGGAATTGTGCCGGCATTTTATATTAATAAATATTTTATTCGTATTGATGGAGTAACATTCCAGAACCTACTGTCTTCGTAATGCACGCAGAAAAATTTATTTATTATCAATAAAATTTAAAAATATTTTGCCTTCCTATTCTATTATTGCTAGTGCAGTATTCATAAGAGCAGTTACGTCATTTAAGTTACCACATGTACAAACCACCACCATATACTTTTCAATGGCACCTGGAGATGAAAAAGAAAAAGATAATATTATGACTGGCTATTACAACCATCTTCATAGCAAGAGCATTTTCCCTTTCCTCCACGCAGATATCAAAGTCATCCCATATTGTTATTGTTTACAGAAGTACAAAATCGCTGAATTCCGTTAACTTTACCATCTTGATTTTTTGGATGCTGAAATGCTGATGGCGCACATGTCCTGACTAGGATGGCATTCGGCGGGTGGTAGGGTCCGACTCGGTGTATAACTCTGAACAAGGGCACATAATACAATTTTTAACTCCTAAAACCAGAAAAGACATTAAATATCATTATTAAATAACTTTAAAATTTATACATGACTGATTGACTGCCCACTGCCCACTGACTGCCGATTGTGCCGATTCACAAAATAAATGTCACAAAAGTTCGCAAAAGCATCGCTGCTGGAGTCAGGGTGAATCACACTGGGTTACATTAAGGACGCAAAATATTACCAATTTCACTTTTATACTGCCTAAATCGGAAGTAAAATCACAAATTAAAAAATGTCGAAATCCAAGTCCTATCTTTTCTGCTCCCGAATACGGGGTTTTACCTACTTCAAAACAAAATCTGATGAATTACGTATCAGCTAACTTTTTATGATCTATCCAACCCCACTGTCAAAAAAATATCCACATTAATTATTATTAATTCCCCCTTCATTTTTCGTATCTATTTGTAATAAGCTCAATGGCATTAGGAGGCAAATTGAGATTGTAAAACTGGCAGAATGCCCTCACCCGTATATATACCTGTATAATTCTACCACCCTGATTATTACTCTCAATTTATTTATTTTGTTTTGATACAGTGGACCCAAGTCGACTATTTGTTCATAACTATCTTATCAACCTTGCATCCGGTGTGCTGGAATTCTTGGAATCTGTGTTGACTCATATTTCGCTACTGAGACTTATTTATGTCAAACGGTTTAAGTAACGTCAGATACTTTATAGAAAAGCCCGTCCATCCGTCTGTACGATCTTCTGTCTAATCGATAACTCAAGAACGGATGGACAGAATGACTTCAACCTTAAAATACATCTAACAAATGTCCTGTGTGAGTTCAATTTCGAAGATGGGTAAATCGGTAAACCGGTTCCTGATATAGAGTCGTAAACATAGAGCCTACAGTTCAACTTCCATGTATGAATAAGCGTGTTGTGCATGCAGGTTTCGAAATCGCAAACAATATATACAATGCGCTTGCGTCAGAATTATAGCATCTAGACATTGTATATTTATTACAAAAGTTAACATAATATGAGTGCTACATAACTAAAAAGCTAAAGTTTCCCAGGACATTACAAAATATTTTTCTTATATGCCATGGTTCCCAAGAGTCGTGTTTCCTGTTTAACAATTTTGAATTATTAACTGATTGGTCAATGTAGTTTCATTGTCGAACGTTTTCCCAGTTCAATTTCAATTTATATTTTTAAATCATTGTCTACTATGTCCAGTTGGACAATTAGCCTTGTAATTATAGTACACTTAGCTTCCATCCAATGTTTAACCTTTAGTTTTGACTTCAATATTGGATTGATAATATATTGAAATTCACTGACCCATTAGAACAATTTCCTTCGATTTTGTTTTGGATCTCACGCCAGATTTTATTTTGTTATGCCTATATTTTCAGACCTGAAAGCACAAACAGACAACATAGCCTTGTATGTTTGATTTCTCATTTCCTCAATTATGTCCATTTGTCCAACATTTCCACTAAGTCCAATATCACTATATTTCCCGGACGATACTTGGCTACCCCAGTGTTACATTGGTTTATTTATACTATTTACTCATTGTTTAATTATACACTGGTTCATTGCTGTAACTGGCGTATCATGACAATATGAATTAATAATTTATACTTGATCCTTGATCTGTCATTTTTTCAGCCTTTTAGTGCTTCTATGTCTGTTTGTCGGTTTAAGAAGCTGCTGCTAGAATGTCATTTTCCCCATCACAAAATATGGATCTCTCTGACCATATGCTATACGGTGTAAGAGTAGTGTAGTGATTGGAAATTTGAGTATATATATAATGTACAGTGCGAAATAGATGCACAGAAATATTACTAGAGTTCTTTTTTCTCAGGACAGTGGAGAGTGAAAACATGATTAGCTAAAAGAAATGACGTAGACGAAACAAAGCGATAAAGATAAAGCAGAGTGTTCAAAAATTCAGTGATAAAGAATGACAATAGTCTTTATATTATGTATACGGTAAATTCTCTGACTGTGTTTCTCCACTGCAGCCTAGAATGGTAAGCAGGTTTTTCCGCCAGGACTTTCTTGTCGGAACTTTCTTGATTGATTTCCGCACGGCCCTATTTTAAAATATGGAAATGAATTTTCAATAAGTTACATTGCTGCTACGAAAAATCGGGAAAACTACAAATTCAGCAAAATTTTCAGTAAAAGCACTAGCGCACAGTATACACTTTCAGAAAGTGCCCAAACATTAGGAGGACTAGGGCTGAATTGTTATTTATAGGGGTGTACCTAAAAGGCAGTTATCATTAGTTAAAGGGTTAACTATAAAATTAAAAGCCATACATGCGTTTCTATAGTCCTAAATTTTAAAGAATAATTTTCCGATCCTACTAAGATTTCTACCCTTTTTTAAAAGCTTTCCTGTGCTTTTGTTGGTGTTTTGGATATGAATAAAATAAATAATAGAAAAGTGTTAAGCAACTTTTTATGGAAATCGCATTCACTGAAATATTTCTAACTGCGAATAGATGGAAAAGATGCACATTACTAAGGAAAGGCCCGTACAGAGAACTTAGAAAGAAAGAGTTTACTTCTCAGGTACCGACACTCGCGTAAATATCAGCAGATAAACATAATCAAGAAATCAATGAAAATAATATGATCTATAATAGGGAAAAATAGCATTTGTCACTAATACTGCGAAAGATGTCTGGTATTTCTATAAAAATTTAATTTCAACTTCTCTGAATTAAAATGTGTTTTAAATAATCCTAGAAGACTCTAGCGGAGAAATTATGAAAACATCACACGCATTGGGTTGTTTTAATTGATAATAGTAAAGCCTTGCATAGGTTGTTTGCAGTTTTGTCACCCAAGCAAAGTTAAGTACCAACCAACTCACGATAGGAAATTCCTATGCAGTGCAGTGACGAGCCATGCTGGTTTCTTTGGACTAGCTACGCAAAAAATATCTGTAAGAGTAGAACTAGGTACTCCATTATGGGAGCATAAATATAATCATGTGATTTTTAGATAATAAAGGGAAATATTAATTCCGTTGTGACAAGTTTGAGTACAACGTGCATTGATTTTTTCGAACATTACTTAAAGACAGGGAGGATAAATTTGTCAGTTCAGTAAAAATTCAGTAACAATAATATGGACATTGAAGATGACATGTTTGGATTCGGTTGCCATTTTTCTGAATAATTAAAACAGTTTTGTAACATTGAAACATGGAACTTTGTAAACTTTTATTCTTAGATGAGGTATTTCAGAATTTTTAGATACAAATCTGAAGTTCTCTACACACTTTAAACAGATCAGTACACATCATGTGAGTGTGACTCAATTTCCAACTTAGCTTGTTTTGCCTTACTATAGTGTTTTTATCAGTGTTCGCAACGGCTAATAAACAATGAGTGTTGTTTCCTGTTATATAAAACAGGATTAATTTGTATTTATTATCTGCCGGTGATAAATGTGTTATGTCAAGTAAAAGCCACTTGATTTCGCAACGAATATAATTAGCGGTTGGAAACACAATTCATAGCTTTGTTGGTATTTGCCCAGAGGAAATGGAATGAAAATAATAAACTTAGAAAAACAGTAGAATATCAACTTGCAAATACATTTCAATAAACAAAAATACATCCGAAGTAGACATGGAGAAACAGTTGGAGTCCTTGCATTTAGACAATAGTGATAGTGATGTTTCACCCGGAATTACTGATTTCTTAGAAAGTGAGAATTATTTCAAAAGTTGGTTAGGCACCCATAACATAGATAATTTGCCTGCTTTCATTGGAAGACTTTACAGGCATACCAATAAACTTCCTTTGAACGAAGATTTTGATGATGAGGAAACAGAAAATCAATGGCACTCTAATTGGAATCTAGCATCAAGCATTGAAGTCGCTATTGCTCCACTGGTTGAAGCCTTTCTTTGTATCGAATCAGGGATTCAAGAAAATGTTCTTGCTAAGATTTCATTGAGCAAGAAATATTTTGAACATGCTAGCAAGAAAACAGAAAAACTGTTGGAGTACTCCTCTGGCTTTGAGTATCTTCAAACCAGATTGAATATTCATTATAAAGTGAAGTTTGAAAATGCAAAATTAGATTCATCATGGAAGTCAGATTTGTTTCCCTACGAAGACCTAAACAATAAAGAAAAGTCCGTTGTTTGCAATGCTAAATGGAAATTGATGGAAACATTTGTCCATCGCCACCATGATTTGCTCAATGCATTACAGGAGGTATTAGCTAAAAGGCCTACATAAAATTTATCGGCTTCGTTGACTTTTGTAATAATTAAATAAATTGAATATCATTTAATTATAGGTTGCTGACTTGGACACGGAAAATTTCATGTGGAACTACTTATTAGTAATGCGTCATCGTTACGTCCGACGACATACTATCGATACTATTAAGAAACTAGAACCGACTGAAGGAGAAATACGAGCTGTCATCAAATCTGTTGAACAGTCTCGTTCTCACGGGAAAGAATGCGAAGCCCATTGCTTGGGAGGCTTTTGTCAGACTCTTGCAGAGATTCTCCATTGGAGAAATATCAAGAAGATGCCAGATGAATGTCTTGAATTTGGAGATATTAAGTTCCCCACCTACAAGGATGTAATAGATTACCTGAAAAGCAATGCACGGTAATATGCACAATAAATATTTGCGCTTTCAAAATTTACTTTTATGCAAAGTAGGCATATATACAAATACTTGGCTAGAGATGTCTGATTAATCAATAGATATTTATTAGAAGAAGCGTTATATTAAAAAATGTAATCAAATATTCCCTTTGCGGATAGCTTCAATTTTTTTGTAATACCATTTATAATTATTTGATAAACGGAAGCCGTAAAATGCCAAAGATGACCAATGTTTAAAATAAGCCTAAACATCGATTCTAAATATATTGTTTAAGAAGCATTTATTCCAGAACAGTATCATTATGAATTCTTCGATACTCAAAAAGAGGTTTAAAGAATGAAATGTCGAATTTCTGGAAATTTTAAATAGTACAAGATATATATCTGGAATATATGTAAGAATCATTAATTTCTTATGGGAATGGGATGACTGTACATTTTGTTTTGAGTTCAATACTATAATAGTTTTAATGATATTCAGGGCAGCACTGGATTCTGAGTCGGTTAGCTTTGGAGAATTGATTAGATACGGAGAGATTTTATCATCGATCTTACCATACGCTGAGAGAGATCTTCACCTGGCTAATGCCTTCTATACTGCAGCCTTAGCCAAGCAACCAGAAAATAGTAAAGCAAATCATAAAATGGGAGGACTTTTGTTAGCGGTAAATTATCAAAATACTGACTAAAATATTTCAATGGACTATTGTAAAATCATTTTAGATTAGAATACCTTAAATATTTGATGCATATTGTTTATTTCTGCAGATGAAAGATCTACAGGGAGCCGTAAGTTACTACCGTGAGGCAGTCAAGCATGGACCTTTGAATTTTTTCGCCAGGATGGACTTAATCAACAGTCTTTTGGCTTCCCCAAAGGAAAATCAAAAGGATATTGAGAAGGTCTTTGAGGACTTTTGGGAACAAAAAGATTGGAATGAAAAACAAGCCAACTCCTTTACGTTTATAGAAGGCTCCTTCTTTTTCGTGATTAACAAGAAGTTCGAAGCTTTCAATAAATGGTTTACAATCACCGATCCTGCCTTACTTGATTTCAAGGTGCAATGCATTCACTGAAGTTAAATTAAGACTTACGAAAATAGTCTTTTAGAAAGTTACTATTTCATAATACATTAATTACTATAAAACTTCCAATGTATGTTATAGAATTTACAAAAAGTTCACAACCGATATATGTGGAACCTAAACACTAATGGATTACTGGAAGATATTCTGGATTTTATTGTAGCAAATTTGAGGTCCGCAGATATACCAGACAAAGCACAGCTGAAACTTCTAGAAGAAAATGTTAGAAGTGCAATGACCGGATGTAGTCGAAATTGGGAACCCAACTATTATCGTCATCAACCACGTCCCCAATACCCTCAAGAGCAAAGAAATCCACGTCGAGGCTTTGGTGGACCTCGACATCCAAGAAGTCCCAGTCCAGATAATTGGCGTTCTTAGAAATTAATTATCAAAGTGTTCCTATGCCTGATTATAATAACAGTTCTTTTAGTGTTACATTATTTGAAAAATTATACAGTTTTATTAGATATGGCTCATGAATTACCGACGAAGAATTAAAATGTGATTTGCAATATGATAATTTTATGATCATTTTGTGAATTAAAAAACCATTCTATACCTATATATCTATGTCACCTTGTAATGCATACACAGGAGAATTGTGACCTACTGAAAAGAATTAATCTTTTTTTGCTTCATTGCTTGATATACCCATAGTAATTATTCGTTTCTATTCTATTCTATTCTAGTAATTATTCGTTTAATTATACCTAGGTAGAATAAATTATACTTTAAACGATTGGAGGTATTGTAAACAAATTGTATTACATGCAACTATAAAATATAATGTACAAACTATAATCCGATATACACTTAGTAAATATTGCTTGCAGTTTTAATGTCGTCTCTGGAAGATCAACATTACTAGTAATGCTGAAGTGCTTTGGCAGATTATATAAAAATCAGTTCAGTCAGTTTTCCAGTTTATTTTATTCTGTATTCCAGAAATACTGCGAAATTATAGTTCATTTTTGTGTACATCTGTTGAAATATTAATATTTCGACAGATTTTGTAAACATTTAAATCTGAACATTTCTGATACGTTGCACAATCTGAATCTACGGTGCACAAGCAATAATCTTGTATTGCACAGTGTTTCACGTTTGTATCAATATTGAACTCGTTTGATTCTCCAATTAATCTCCTTCCATATCTGTTCAAGAAGATACCCTTTGGGTCGTACTTCTTCATAACACGGACAAATTGATCCAAATTACTTCTTTTCACAGTTTTTGCAAGTATTTCTTGGCTATGATAATAAAGGCCTGATTTCCCCCAATGAGACCGTCCTCCATAATTATTGATCTGAAAATTACAAAAATTATTTGTCTGTAATTCTTTTAAAATGGATTATTAGATCAATGAATTTTGATAATATACCATTTGCAGTATTGCTTGATATGCTCCTACTCCGTCTTTGGCGTCTGTATATGGATCTTTCCTTAATGGTGTAAACCATTCTAGGTGGACAGTTTCTTGTTTATACTCGAGGGACAAGTAAGATTCTGAAGGTTTGCAAAATCGGATTATAATGCCAAAGAAGGGAAATGTGGTGTCAATTTGATCAAGAATTTCCTTAATATTGGTGATTATACTCGGTAATTTGTCAATATTGAAAGCCATAGACGAGTCGTCGATATGAAGCGAATTGTTGCCGAAATCCCATTGGCACTTACCAGGAGTACATATGGAAGCTAAAAGACTGTAAGCATAACCTGTTGCAGGGTTAACGAATGTTTCTCCATCTTCTGTCATAGTGGGAATTACTCCATCAACTTTTGAATACGACATTCTTTCACATAATTTCTCTTTTTCGTGAAGAGATTTGGTATCTTGAGTAGACTGCAAATATTCAAACTCTTGTGAGATTTGCGAGATGACCTCTTCTGTGTAGTCTGGTACCAATATAAATCTTGCGTCTCCAGGAATTGATATATCTTGCTTGAATTCTCCTTTATACACCACAACCGATTTTGAATGAGGGTACCAAGATAGTTCGTAAAAGTCATGTAAACTGGCTTCTCGAATAGCAGTTCCATCCAGTAAGATATTATCGCTTTCCAAAGTGCTTTCCATAGTCATTTTGAAAAGAGGAACCGTTTTGAGAGTGACGTCAACAATAATACCCAGAAGTCCGAGGTGAACCCTAAATGCTTTCATCTCTTCATCGCTTTCGATTGTTCTAATTTCTCCCCTTCCATCCACAATCGTGAATTTCACTGCCTGATCAGATAGAGTTGAGGTGTGCCGAAGGGAGGAACCGTGGCCTCCTGCTCCTATTACTCCTCCAATTGTAAGCCCAGAATACAAAGTGAGATTTATGAGAGATCTTTTCTTGGATTTCAAAAAGTCGCAAATGTCAGTAAGGTTCGCTCCTGATCCAACAGTAACCGTGGAATCTGCATTCAGAGTCTTGAAATCTATTTTTTGCAAAGAAATCGGAATTCCTTCGGTGCATATGATGTCTGTTTGCGAATGACGATTTCCAATTCCCTTTACAGTCAAATTCTTTTCAATTGCCTCTTTTATGATGTTCTGAATCTCCACAATACTCGTTGGATATTGAATAGGGTACTCTGATTTGCAACTTAAACCCGTTTGATAGGATTTGTAAACATGCCCAGACCTTGACAAATACCATTATTTATCAGTTTCATTAGAACTTGCTAAATAATAATAAATGAGTAAATTTATATCGCATATACAGGGTGTAACACGAAAATGTACTTACTTTGCATAGTATATAGTAAACAAAGTGTGTTACAAATCTTAGTGTTAAATCTTAGTGTTATACCCTGTATACAATATCTGTAAATATGGAAAGCCTTCAACTATTTATTGGGGAGTATTTAAATGGACCTCATAATTAATCACTTTGCCTCAACAAAATAAATCACTTTGCCTCATATAAATGCATTTACCTCATGAATATTTATGTCGCCTCAAGTTTCTATCACTCAATACTGATAATATACCTTTGCCTCAAGTTTTAGTGTAAAATGCTCATATTTAGTACAAAAACCTCAATTAAAAATGAGCCTCAAAAAGTTGTACAAAATCCTCAACAAATAATCACTTTAGCTCAACTTTATGTAAAACAAGAAACGTTATTTATTTAACAAATAAGAAATTATTGAAATGCTGTGTTAACAAAAAGAAAGTTTTCATAGTTTATATAATATAGATATTATGTATGAAGCATGAAATAGCAATAGTAGTATTTAAATGTACAATACGTTAGTAGATGTATACAACAATTAGCGTTATAAATCAGTAATGTTATATATGCAATTTAAATCTAAGGTAATACATAACCATTACAATGCCTTACAGTTACGAAAATTTGTATTGAATATGGATATCAGATATGCCTAGGAGGCATGAAGTTTTAGTTGAAATACTGTGTTAACAAAAAGATAGTTTTCATAGTTATATGATATAGATATTATGTATGAAGCATGAAAGGTTAGTCAGTTACTAAAGAACTAACGCTGATTTAGTGACATTCGTCAACTTCAGTTATCGAAATCAGAAGAAGAGTTTAATGCGGCATCTTATCTTTGGCAAAAAAAAAGAAAACTAAGTGCACTTTATTTGTTAACTATTTTGTACAACAGTGGATTGAGAATAATAACGGTTGGTACGAAGGTATAGCTCCAGGACACCCCAGTACTAATAATGCTCTAGAGGCTACCAATAATGTTATCAAGACAGAAAACACATTCAGAGAGAGAATGCTCATCTCTCAATTTTTTAAAGTTTCTCAAGATATTGTAAAACTGTGGTCTGAAGAAAGAAATCCTGTTATTGTAAATCCTAAGAAATTCGCACTTGGACCACAAGAAGATTTAAAAATAGTGACAATAGCTTATCAGTTTGTACAAGAACTAAGAAACGAACTCGTGAAAACATTAGGGGATAATAGCTGCTATTACTTCTCGGCAACCAAAAAAATCCCTTTGACTGAAAAGAAACTAGAAACATACATAAATCAGACGAAAAAATGCAACTGGGCTAATTTCGATAACTACGTTTCTTGTATAACGTCAATTCACCGTGTAACCATCACAGGCAATAATTGAAAACATTCAACATGTAGCTGCTCATCTTATCAAAAAGACTACATTTGCAAACACAATATAGGCATCGCTATATGGCTTAAATTATATGTTCCCGATGAGGATGCCAAAACCATTCCTTTAGGTCAAAAAAGGAAACGGGGAAGACCTGGTAAAGCTAAAGCAGCGTTAGTTCTTTATAGCCGTTTCCACGGAACTTCATGGAGATGACTCAGCATAAAATAACAGTTTTGCTGATGAATTGCTGAGTCATCCTCCAGACGTTATAGTAGGACGACAATAGAATAACAAACTAAAACTTCATGCCTCCTAGGCATATCTGATATCCATATTCAATACAAATTTTCGTAACTGTAAGGCATTATAATGGTTATGTATTACCTTAGATTTAAATTGCATATATAACATTACTGATTTATAACACTAATTGTTGTATACATCTACTAACGTATTGTACATTTAAATACTGCTATTGCTATTTCATGCTTCATACATAATATCTATATTATATAAACTATGAAAACTTTCTTTTTGTTAACACAGCATTTCAATAATTTCTTATTTGTTAAATAAATAACGTTTCTTGTTTTACATAAAGTTGAGCTAAAGTGATTATTTGTTGAGGATTTTGTACAACCTTTTGAGGCTCATTTTTAATTGAGGTTTTTGTACTAAATATGAGCATTTTACACTAAAACTTGAGGCAAAGGTATATTATCAGTATTGAGTGATAGAAACTTGAGGCGACATAAATATTCATGAGGTAAATGCATTTATATGAGGCAAAGTGATTTATTTTGTTGAGGCAAAGTGATTAATTATGAGGTGCACTTAAATGACAGCCCTATTTATTTGAGAATGGAAGTTGTAAGTACAATAAAAAATTCTTACGATAACGAAAAATTAAGTTATCTATAACCTACTGATTAACTGCGCTATATTTTTAACTTTAAATTCTCACCTCACTAATTGCGTCCACAAACACGAAATTATTAGTAGTTTAGTTATCATTCTGTTTGAAAAAATTGCCGAAATAGTAATATTACTTGATTTTTGGAAGATAATAAGATTTATATTTTAAATGTTGGTTAGAAGAGTAGTAAAATTCACCTCACAGTCAAGCGTTTCCAAGATCCAGTTATCACAAAATGTTATTTGTACTTTCGTAAATGCATGGGCTTTGAGATTTGAGATTCTGATCTGCTGATTTCCACTCCACAATCTGCAAGCAGGTACTAGGTACTAGTTAGTTGTGCTGTATCAAGTACAGACACATGAATACCTGGTTTTCCAACATGAAGAACCGGTTTTCCTTGATCCCAATGTCGGTCAAGGTCTAAAGAATATTTTCTGTTATAAGCAAGTAACCAGGTTCAGTTCAATAAATATGATCATGCAATGGCAAGAAATAATTCAAGTAATGACGTGTTAAGCTTAAGCCTTAAGCCCAGTACCGGTAACTCTATGCATGATTATGGATTACGCAGAAACAGTCCCTTGATGTTTTACCATTCTCCATTTCTGAGTAAGAAACTACACTCACGGATAACTAATAAAACAAGCAGTACTAGAATTCTCAAATAAACCAAAGGTAGGAAAGTTAACATCCTTAAATCACTAAGCTATAAGTATTTCATGTAAGTAAGCTCATGAATGTAAATTATTCATGAGAAATAAGGCTAAGAAAGAAAAACTACTTCTTACGAGGGTAAAAATGTACACAATAGGGAAATAATCTCACTGTGATGCGCACAGAATATTATAGTAACCTAGTCCAACCTAGGTCAACTATGCTTTAAAAGCAATTCAATATCCATAATCCATGGAGGTCTATATATAATTCTATTTTCTATATCTATTTACTTTTATTTACATGATTTGTCTTTATAAGCTCAAGGAAATAAACTGATTGAAAAGCCACAAGTAGTACACCTACAATATATCTACAAATAGATGTAAGAAATGGTGATTTCTTGGTTTTGCGAGAAAAGGTCCAAAACGAAAACGTCCAAATGACATTCGAGAAAAGGTCCAATGACACTCGAGAAAACGTCCAATTAGAAGTAGTGCTCATAATAAATTCAAATCTCTTAATTTTTGAATTAACGATATATAATCTGACTTTATTACCTTGTACTTAACATTCCTGCCTTGCAATAATTTATTATGAGCACTACTTCTAATTGGACGTTTTCTCGAATGTCATTGGACCTTTTCTCGAGTGTCATTGGACCTTTTCTCGAGTGTCATTGGACCTTTTCTCGAGTGTCATTGGACCTTTTCTCGAGTGTCATTGGACCTTTTCTCGAATGTCATTTGGACGTTTTCGTTTTGGACCTTTTCTCGGTACACCGATTTCTTATATTATTATCTTTATTTCTGTTTCTAGAAACAGAACTCGATGATGTCTTTAAAATACCTTTAAAATTCAGGTTGGTAAATTTGCTAAGCATATTCAAGCGGAATTTTTCCAAAATTCTATCCTTTGATTTAAATAAACTCATTCTATGGAGTTATTTACTTGTGCGGAGCATAATTTTTGAAAATTCAGTTTTTACACTCAAATGAATGACGAGTGGGAGATAGAGCATTACTCCAATTACTCCAACAACTTGAATACCTTTTGTTTGAGACCCCATTTAAGCGACTGGAACCCCATGCTCAAGGGATATTTCTGCAGCTATGACCAAAGAATGTCAGCACAAATAATATTTTGTGAGATAGAGTTATTTACAAAATTTAGAAGAATGAGAACATTATTCTGGCAGCGATGTTTTTGTGTGAACTTAATCTAGCAGTTTTTTTCAGACACCACAATCGGTCACCTTGATGAACAGATAATTCCAAATATTGCGTGGATTTCATAGCTTAAATGGTCATTTACACTAACTGTACCTCAGCGTTTACTAGTTTAATAAATGTTTTACAAAAGTTGCAGTCGTCCCATTCTTATCGTAAGTAAATAAGATAAAAATAATTTCCAACGAAACAAAATCTACTGCATCCATTCCTAAACTGCAATGCCAGTTGTGAGGTACTATTTATGTGCAATAATTATTCAAGCAATGCATTATTGAACAGGACTTAAGCACATCAGTTAATTATAGCCGTTGAAAACTATATAGTTTAATAATTTTAACCGTACATACCTGAAGCACTGTTTTGATCTTAATTCGGAATTACATAAAGTAACTGTTATTTGGTCAGAAAATCAATAATATTATTTATTTATTAAATCTATTTATAGAGTTTATTCAAGATCTCAAAATAAAATGTCTATTATTTTAATGTTTATAATGTCAATATTTAGGGTCATCAGAACATCCAATATCATTGACTAGGTTCAAACCTTAAGCTGTGTCAAATCAATTATTTGTGGTTCCTAAGAATGTAAAATGCCAAAATAAGTATACGGTAAGTTGAAATTTTTTAATAAATTACTTATGAAATTAGACAGATCCAATAAATTCTTATTTCCTAATTCGAAACAAAGTTGTCTACTAACTTTTAAATGTTTGGATTCCTTTTAAAGCCAATATATTTCTCGAAAAACGCATCATATACATAGTGAATATTATTCAGGTCTGATGATTTTAATTTTTTAGAGGGCCTTGCGAGTAAATATATTTTTTGTAATGATATGATTTTGTAAAAAAATAGGACAATGGTAAATGCCAACATCTTTTAAATGGAGAATACTCTGGAAAACTGCAAAATTAATAGTATTAACAAAAATATAAAACTGCATCTAAGCGATTTCTATGTCAATCTTGAAATCATCGATCACGATGCAAACGAAGCAGCTCCACCGGAGGTGAAAAGTGTCTTTAGAAAGAGAGAAGATATCTTAGGACGAAGAAAGAAAACGGGAAAGTTTGTAAGGCATTCAGAAATCGTTAGCCGTACACATAAACGAGTATTAATTTATGGTAGTCCAGGGACAGGCAAGACAACTATTTGTAAAAAGCTTTACTACGACTTTAAATGTCAGGGTTTATGGAAGGAAATTTTCCAGAATGTAATCTGGATTTCTCTTCGAAATTTTAAAGACGAAGACGTCGAATTAGACGATACCATTTTTGAATATAAAAATGCTGATAACATTTTGTACATTCTTGATGGCTGGGATGAAATTTGTGATTTACTTAGTGACCCAAGTAAGCGTAAAATCGCAAAACATATAAATAAGCTGAAAGCAATGCCGAATTTAATTTTGACATCCCGTCCTTATGTAGAATTAGATTTTTTTGAATATGATAAGGTCTTAGAAGTAGCAGGTTTTGATCAACAAAGCGTAGGAACATATATAAAAAATATTTTAAAACAAACAAATCGGATGGACATTCTTCCAAGGGTTGTTGACTACATCAACTGCAGCATAATTTCTGATTTGGTGACTATTCCTATTCTTCTGGATATATTTCTGTATAGCTGGGACGAAATTGAGGAATATAAAAGGGTAGACATAACAATGACAACTTTGTATGAAATAATGACTTTGAAATTGTGGAATAAGTTTTTGGTAGACACAGGTGGTAAAAGACGAACCGATTCTGACAGTAGTCAACTGAAATCATTATTGACTCAAGAATTTAATGAGGAATTTCAATTATTGTGTAAATTAGCCAGACAATGGTTAAATGAAGGTACGATGGACTTTGTTTACAGTGCCTTTGGCAAGAGTGATTCCATTAAGGAAAGTGTCAGCAAAACTCCTTTTCTAAATGGAATCACAGCTGGGAATTGCGATTTCAATCGCCAAAAATACGAGTTCGTTCATTTAACTGTTTTAGAATTTTTTGCGGCCTTCGATATCGTAAATAATTATAGCGATGAAGAATTTGAAGCATTTGTCAGACTAAATAAGTACAATGCAAGATTTTCCGTTGTTCTTGCGTTTGCTGCTGGTTTAATTAATAATAATTTGCATAAACTAAATTGTCAAACAAAGTGCTTACCTGGAGAGGAGAAATCAGAAGGCTTAACTAGAGAGGAAAAATTAGAATTATTTTTTGATTCTTTAGAGGACGAGCCATTTGACTTTATTGGCTATTACCATATGCAAATTGTAATGGATTGTTTATCCGAATGCAAGTCAGAAATGGCAAACGTACCACAGCAAAACAGTTTGGCTGAATGTTATTCAGGGGTTGATAAAAGAAGGGTGCTCTGTTTTTTCGATGTTGCTGATAAAATGGAATTCCGTGGTTCTAAAAGTGAAATTTCTACACCTTTACGCCTTGATAAAACAATTAGCTTAAAAGAAGGTAAAAAGTTATGTAGAGACTATGTGAGTATTATAAAGATATCTGATAGCCCGAAAGACATTCTTGTCAAAATAATGTATTATTCAGAATCGTTCGATATGAAATTACTCAAATTTCTAAGGGAGGTTGATGAATTCAGAGACGAAGCGCCGTCTGCCATTTATGAAGTCCTTTGCGATCACAAAGGGGATGTAGAGGTTTACGAAAAAGCAATATTCTTAATATTCGCTTTTAACGTAAAGTCCCCTGAAGTTACAAGGGAACTTCTTTTTTTGTCCAAATATCATTGGTCCAAACAACTGAGGCTACGTGCTTTTAATGCATTCTGCAGTGGAATTAGCCGTGAAAATACGTCTAGTGAATATGCCGATGTCCTATTAGAGCACATTGATAATTACTTTTGCTACCCAAATTTTAAATTTGAAGCAAAAGTAATACGGTCAGCAATTTCACAAAAACTAAATGCTATCTTTACAAAAGAACTTAAGAAGGAAATGAAAACAATCAATTTAAATACAATGTTTTTCAAAACCATTACAAATGAATCGTTACTTATTTCTGAATTCAATAAAATTTCTCAAAATTTTTTAAACGCAGAAGGTGGCAATGCTTTGGAAAACACAAATGCGGCCAGAGAAAATATTTTCCAAACAGAAATACTGCCTCATTTGATGAAAACAAAGTCCACAAACGGTGATTTTATAAACCTTAAAGACGGAATAATAAATATGGTAAACAGCAATGTTCCTATACTGTCGATTCTTAGTTTTTTTGACCCAGTACTAATTATTAGAGCAGTGGATGAATTAATTAATTACTTTAATGTCAATGCTGTAGAAGCATTAATTTTTCGAATTGCAATTTTGCAAATTGCTAAGACTAATACACCTTTATCACAAATTCAGCGGGAAGTGAAATCTAAATTTAAGTTGACTAAAGAGACATCCTTATTGCTCAATAGAATCGTGGGTTTACTTACTCTCGCCATATTTCAGATTTATGACGAACAAGACAGTGATGATGACTCAATTACAGTATACGACAAGGATAGACTTAAATATGACCACTTACTTAACAAACCTGAAGGACTTGAAAGAACCCCACTGCATTTAGACAATTTTTACGAATTGGCTTGCGAAGTTATACGCTGTATGCCATTTCATCCGCATGATATGATGGCACAAGTAGTTACGATTTATAACAAAATAGAGGAAAAAGAGAATTTTAATAAAAATTGCCTTCGTTGGATTCCCTTGACAGATAGTCATATTGACATTCTCCTTGCAGAGAACGATCTAAAAGAATTAGAGGATGTATTTTTATATCAAACTCATTCTCCAAAAGCTCGGTGGGCAATAATACAGATTTTAAACAAAACTAGAAGAGATGCTAGCGTCGTAGATAACGACACCATGTTTTTGTATTTTTCAAGGAACATCACAGAGGTTGATAAAGCGGAACTCAGAAAAATCGACAAAAGGTATTCTGGATATGTATTGAGAGATGCAAATGAATTATTCGATGAGTTTGAGAGAAATATTCTTTTATTTTGGTCGGAGGAAGGAATCCCATTTAGAGTTTTTGGCGACTGTCAGGAATTGCTTGAAACAAAAGATTTTATAGCTTGCGAACGAAAATTGTTGCAATACGATTTCTGGAAAAGTAGACCCGAAAATATTTCCACAGGAACACTAAAATATTGTTACCTTGTTGTAAACTCTTCTTATAGGTGCCTAACTAAAAACCAGAAAGCATCTTATATTGCCAGCGAACTTTTCAGAAAAATAGCTGATGAGTCATGGACTTTTTGCGAATTTCTTTTGGAAAGGCTGTTGTACGACAGAGAATTGCGTAAATTGACCCCGAAGTTATGTCAGAACTTGTGGCATGATCACCTTGGGTTGCATTGTTTAGAAATTCTGCAGGAAGCGAACGATATTTCGTCATTGGTGAAATGTCTGAATAATGAAAATGTCGAAATACTAGGGCCATTAATTGCCAGATTTGCAGGACATAAATTAGATTCATCTTCACAAAACAAATTATTGTCTCTGTACATTTGGGATAATTATGTTTTCAACTCACCGCTATTTAGCTCTGCTAAATTGAGTGATGAAAGCATTAACTTCATTTGGGAATACAGTCAGCACATTTGTTTTACTGACTCAAATCATAGGGTGCCCCCGCATTCCTTCAGTTGCGGTGCGCTTAAGCAATGTTGTCGGAAAATTAGTTTGCCCTATCTAGCCAATGTTTTTGTCAAGAAAGAAGCTATGAATAAACTTAACTCAGTGGCGGAAGAGAAATTTTTTTATCGACCTACCTATATTACTGTGAATGATTTAGGGGAAATTATTTGTGAAAATGCACCTTTGGACCTTAAAAATTTTATTATTGCTTTAAAAACCACGAGTCAATTTAAATTTGGATTGGTTGATCCAGAAATTATCAGTCCATGCCAAATTGACTTGAGTGAAATGAATTTCACTTTGACAGATTTAAAAAACTTTGAAATTTACCTCAAGAAAAGTCTTGCTTTTACAACTAAGCTTAATAATATACTTGGACAATTGAAACCAAACGAAAGTTTTGCCGTTAATAACTCAATTAAAATGACTTTAACACCCGCAGATATAAAATGCCTGGAAAATTACACCCGTGACTGCTCTTTGCACATAGAAAAGTTGAAGACTTTGATTGGAGATTTAAAATCAATGATGACTTCTGTATCTGAAGTTGCTGATCCAGAGGTAGACACAATGAGTGATACAAATTCAGCACAGACAGACATAACAGACATTGAAACCTGTGTTCGACAAAGTATTTTCCTTAGAGTTATGCTAAATTTGATAGAAGAGTTAAAATCAAAGAGAATTTTTCGCTCTGGGCTTGCTGAGTTGACAGCTATTACACAAAGTATAATTCCATGCCACATTGATATGAGTGAAATGGGTTTAGGAGATGCAGATATAACAAGTCTTGAAATCTACCTTAGAAAAGCTAAGGTCCACACAATTATGCTATCTAAAAATAAATTGACCAGAAAAGGTTTCGAGCTTGTCATGAGAAATTCCGGAAAGGCTCAGTTAAAACATTTGGTAATTAATAAGAATCAAATATATTTTGACAACTCTCGTGATGATGCAATATTTTGCAAAATCTTTTTAGATTGCGATTCACATTTGGCATCGTGTCCTACATTACAAACACTTGATATTAGTCATAATTATATATCGGAGAAATACATAGCTAATGCAGTCGCAAATTTGTCATCGGGTGAATCCAAAATCAAAAAGGATTCCAAGGGAAATAGTCTGTTGAAATATTTTCAGGTAAATAAGTGCAATATAATTTACCACCGCAGTCTTGATGAGAACATGACACCAACGTTGATTCAGATTTATCCAAAGTTAGCAAATGATCCTAATAACGAAGATTTCATTAGCGACACGAAAGGTTGCGTAGCTTATGCTGAAAAGAAAAGGATTTTTAATTACAGCAACCATATTATTCTCATTATAGAAACTGTTGAAGAGGGGCAACGAAAATTACAAACTGCTGAATTGGTTAAAAAAGCAAATTCTAATGTTTGTAAAATCCTCTGTTCATATATTTGTCCTCATGAAGGTATGCAAAGTTTGCCGGGTAGGCTCTCAAGGTACAACTTACCTGCAATAGGGTATTTTGAAATTGATAAAATTAATCAACTAAAGGTAAATATTAAGTCAAGTCAGGAAAAAATAGGCTTAAAAAGATATGGTCTTGATAAGACAGACGAAGGAGTTCTATTAAATTGTGTTGATTGGGCCAATTCTGTCATGGAACCAATCCTACAATCCAAAATATCTAATCTCCGTATTCCATCCTCATTTTCAATTTACTATTTCATTCAAAGACACTGGGATGTAATCGTTGGATTCACTATTCTCCTTCTTGCCTGGATATTGTATAGGACTTTTCTTATTTAGATCTTAAAAATTGGGAATTACTCAAAATTGTTTTAAATATTGGCGGAATATTTGTAGTATGCCAATTATTCTGTACTATAATTAGGTTTATTTCGATTACTCATCTTATTGTGTTCCAAAATATTTTTAAATGTGTTATACTTTAAATACTGGATGTGGCTTGGTTTGCTTGAGAAAATACATATTATAACAAATACCCAAAGTGTATATGTTGGCTATATTATATTATGTTATTTGGCCCTTATGTAAAACCGTGAAAAATTAATATGTAATTGTATTTCTGCAAAAATACACATTTCTTTACCTTTACAACAGTTACATAAAGCCATATGTCCATTATATAACAGGTTGGTTGTCAATTTAAAACATAACCCATTCATAATCTTTTGAGTAATGATAGTTATGGGTTATTTTTATTAACTCAATCATACTCTATTCAGTGTTTCTGAATTTCTAAATTTAAAATGTCTATCAAAATTTGTAAAAATGTGGGCAATACTTTTTTGCGAATATATATTATCATAATTGCAATGTAATCCTTCGTATGTCATATAAATTGTATACTTTACGAGTTTTAACATATGATTAAAGTTAATTTAGCATCGGTTCATGTTTTCTACAGCTCCATTCACGTTTCTTACAGGTTTTCTTTAATTTCCATAAAAATAGATTTTATAAAGATAATAATGTGAAAATATTTCTCCATGGGATAATTTCTGAAACCCATAATCCAAAACAGTATTTTGCAAATCTTCTCTTAGAAAATACGGTCTGAATGGCAATTGACATTAAAGGATTTTATTTAATGTACAGTTGTGCAAATAAAAACAGATACCAATAAGGATGTGCAAACCCAAAGGTTGGTCGCAGGTAATCTGTATAAAACACAATGTTCAATGTTAATCCGTATCCATTGTTGACCAGGGAGAAACTCAGGTGAATTGAACTGAATATTTATTTCATCTATCTAACCATATTTGAATGATGAAGGGTGCTTTTGCATTAATTCTCATTTTGGTAACAGGTAATTTAACATTTTCCTTTTTATTACTAAAAATTATTTTAATCAAACCCACATAAAAATGCTAAACCACTGTAAAAATCATTAATGGGGTTACTTTATTTCAAATCACATAAATAATATAAATCTTTGTGATAATTACCAATTCTTTATAGCACTCAATTAAAATTCAAAGTAATAAGCGTTTATATTATTATTATTCTTAATGCTTTATTAATGCATTAGCGATGACAGTATATGCATATTCCAATTGTATATCTTTTGAACTACAGTGCTGTGCACTGAGTCAAGATTTGTCAAAAGACATTTCGATGACCATTACCACGGTTCATGGAATTCTCCTCACGGTTCACATTCAGACCATTGGGGGAATTCAGACTCCTGGTCCAAACCAAGACCCGGTCACGGGGGCCACTGCAACTTTTCTGAGGAGCAGAACAAGAAACTCGTAATGGACTTCTACCAGGAAGTTTTTGGGGACAAGAACATTGAGGCAGCTGACAAATACATTAGTGCCACGACGTACATTCAACATAATCCACAAGTTGCCGATGGACTAGGACCATTCAAAACTGCTCTCAAGGAATGGTTCGCAGGTGCACCAAAGGAAAAGATGGATTTCCAGCACACGGGTGCCGAAGGAAACTTGGTTTGGCTTCATGTAAAAACAATGGACCAGGGAAAAGTTGCTTCGGTCATGGATATCTTTAGAATGGAGTGTGGAAAAATTGTAGAACATTGGGATGTCTTACAACAGGTGCCAGACAAGGCAGCCAATAATCACCCAATGTTTTAAACATATTCATTCCTTTCATGTATTGGCAATAATTAACTAAATCAGCATATTGTATTTAATAAATTGGCCAACTCTCCATTGTTTCACTAATTCATTAAACTTGTCTTGAAAAATATCTTAAATTTTGTACATATTCTTTGTTATCCAAAAATGAGCATACTAATCAAAGATTTGCAATATCCGCGAACTCATTCTTTCGTAGCTTAATTTCGCAGTTGGTCTACACCCATGCAAACAAACCGAATTGAAGTCGTGAGTATTCACGAATGTACACAAAGGAAACCATCACCCTAATCGTCATTCATGATTTCCATTGGACAGGTAAGATTTTACTATTAGGTCCACTTACCACTTAGCACTTTTGCTTCCTTTGATATCTATTTCGTTGCTCACCATAGGAAAGATTCCAATTCATACATTCCAACGTTTGGTAATCATTAATAATTCAAAAACTCGTCGGTTTGCGATTTTTGGTAAGATTTAACTTTAATTTATTAATCTCAAAAATTGTATTTTGTTCAACAATTATTTTATATCGAGGGTATGAAAGTTGTGATAAAATGATAATATTTTATCATTGATATCACAAATTGACTTTGACTTTCTTCACTACACATGCATTTAGTCTTTGTCAAGCATATCAAATAATTGCATTTACAGTTAACAGCAGTTCAAGTAAGAAAATTGGCACAAATAAGAAATAACACTACTTTAAAAAAAATGTTTTTAATCTAAATTAAATCTAAATCCAAATGTCAATCCTTTCTTAGTGGTTGGATGTTGAAACCAAGATTTTGGTTTTGTGGTCCTTAAAGACTTTTTCCCGAACGTCAAAACAAGCCGAAAAACCACCTAGGAGAAACAGTGCTATGATTAGTAATTTAAAATTTAATTAAAAAATATACAAACTGCTTTCCAAATATTCGGCATTTATATGAAGTGAGAATTTCTAGTACACGGAAAACAAGGTTTTTAAAGAGCACCTCATCATAGGGGTTATATCTCTCGAAATGCCGGTATACATACTATATACCACACTATGTACAGTATATTGAGCCTGAGTCGCATTCAAACCTTACAAAAGTAAAAGCATTGCCAATAATTTTAGAAAATTGGCCCATTATATTAGATTCTGAATAATGTTGAAAAGATAATGAGAGGCAGAATATTAAAAGTGGCCATAACGATATAAACATATAAATGTGCAATTAAATTAAAGTGGTATCTATAAATTGTTAAAGATGAAAAAATAATAAAACATGCTCAGTTGCATTTCAAATCGTTATAAATTCGTTAAAATTCCTTGAAAGGGTAACATCAATTTTGTAGAGCTTTGGAGCACTGAGGTGTAAACCCCGAAAATAATACTGTAAAAACCGGGTTGCAAACTAAATATAAAAATTATAGAACAATTTTTGCTTAGTTGATTATTTGGTGAACTTAAACCGTATTTATATTCTGTTTTCTAGGTTCAGTAATTTTTACTTTCAAAAATACGTAAGAAAAATTGAAGTCTCAAACCTTTTTTCGTCAATTGGGAGCCACTCAAAGGTTCTCTCATCGACAGGAGCCGGGTGATCTCTATTCTCTTGAGTCGGATGAATAACTGGAATATCTGAGAGCTGATATGAAATGGTGACATCTTTTGTAGTTCCATCTTCGCTTATTTCTGTGAGACAAGTCATTCTCCCCAACTGTCGGATGCGTTCATCAGACTCCCACTCTTTCCTTTTGGCTATTTTGAGTCTTCCAAGCAAAACATCAGGACTCATCACATATCCAGACACCAGTTGTTCCAGAACAAAAAAGGCGACATTTTGGGAAGGCTTAATGAATTTAAAAGTTTCAACCGAATTTTTGGATTGAGTTGTGCTCATTTCGGAAGTTCCTTCGGAAGAGGCGAGAACTTTGTCCTCTTTTGTGATCCAGCGGTTGATTCCCCCTGCATCCAAAGCCAGACAGGCCAGAGAGACACAGCTCTGTATTAAGTGCTTGCCTTCTGCGAGGTCTCCTTCGTAATCTAATTGGTGATCGGACTTCACTTTTTGAACGTATTCTCCATATCTGTTGTAAGCAGTGTTCTCATTCCTCTTGAATGACCGGAATGCCGCCATGATTTCCGTGGTGTCCAAAGTGTAGAAACAAAAAATGTATTCAGGTCTCCTCTTCTCCAGTAACCTATCTCCAGTGAAATCCTCTACAAGAGACCATCTATCTCTACGGACGAATGTCGGACGGGCTTTCTCCATTGGCCATTTTTCAGGATCTAAGTCTAGCACTGGCCATAGACTTATGTACGTGTTCTCGTCTTGTTTTCCTCTTCTGTTGCCAAAAGCAACTTCAACGGCTACGTGACCGCTTTTCCTTCGTCCCTTTAAACACTGAGTTGTCCACAGGTAAATTATCACGCGATTATTCGTAAGTCTTCATGAAACGAAACATTTAAATCAATTAATAAGAGATATTTACTTTGGAATATTAAATTCAGGATTACAAATATGGTCTTGACTCGGATACTAATAATTTCATGTAAAAACATTAAAATTGAACTTACTTAGGGTCAAGAACCACTTGACGTTGTTCAGGTTTAGGTTCTTCATGAGATTCCGAGTTACCCATTGTGATTAGTGATTGGATGCGATCTCGATGAAAAGTGAAAGAGACAAGTTGAGTAATGTTTTCTATTTAGGAAAGATAGTCTCAATCAACGTTCATCTGTGGAGTCGAATCGAATGGAAACCGAGCGGTTTAATCACAGTGAGATATTTTGCATGCAATACGTGTAATACTGACTTTCTTTTACGTGTTTTCGCAATGGCCCACTGAAATTCAATTCTGCTTCATTGACAAAACAGTTGGACACATGTTTGTTTCTTTGCATGCATTATTTTGTCGAGCAATATTCAGTTTTACACGTACTTCATGAACATCTGTCTTTCAATGTATTCTTTAATGAGTATTTGCTGAAGTTTTTGCCATTGCCTTAGGATGTTCACTTATTACTTGACATCCTCTGAAACAGATTTAATTTCAATAATTTAATTTTCAATGAAATGAAAGTTCTCGAATAAAAATAATACTAGTAAAGTAACAACGAATTGAGTTCTTACATATTATGACTCCTGAGTCTGGGGATGTGGACGTCAATTGTAAACAGCGAATGCGAATGTGAACAGAACCGTATGCATCCGTACATCGTAAGGTTTAAGAATAGAATGTAGTACAAACAAGAAGTAGATTTATACGCAACAGACTAGTCAAGGACAAATTACGTAATCCTTTTTTGCTGAGAGTAAACATGCTTTTGCATGCAATGCGATGCGGTGTACCAGTGTTAGAGTGCACTAAAAGACTTCCAGTTGATACAGATAAAGAATCCGTCCCCTTTCCATATGAATGTACTCAAATCCACACAAAATTCCACAAACGTTATGCATTTGATGTGCTGTATAAAAACCGCTTTTGTGATTCATATTATTGTGTTGACTCTTTTGAGTTGTATTATTTTATCTGTTTACATTAACTTGCTTTATTTATTCTGCTAACAAATAATAAATGCTGAGGTTATAGTCAAGCAAATGATTAATTGTTTACAGATTGTAAAAATATTTTAACACATTAGGCTTAACGTAATTTTCTAATGTAAAGTATAGTAATCGCCTTAATGGGATTACATAACGTACTTGTGCAAAGAATAGTAATATGAAGAATTATTATCAGAAATCGGCTGTGATTGTAGTTTGCTTCATGAATTAAATGAACAAAATGAAAATGAAGAATATGTGGATATGTTATAATCTTTATTAATAAACAGTAGCACATTACAAAATCAAAATGGTATTATAGAATTTTTGCAATTATCGATGAAAATGGGGCACGTTATACCTATAATGTATGTATATTATTAATGTCGTATATATCTATTTGTATAGGTCATCAATGCAGACGAAATATTTTATGGGACTTTTACAAAGAACCTAATTAAAGTCCTTTTGAAATTATACTTTACATAACTGTAGACTGTAGATAAATGTAGATACCCTATAATATAACGTTACGTATAATGTATGTAAAGGTAATTACTAAACAGTTTCTCAATAAATATATTTATAGGTATATCAGATATTTCACTATTCATTAAGATAAATAATTTGTTTATTAATCAAATATATTGTGTACTTTCATTAATTGATAGAATTCAAAACTTAAGTGCAAAATGATTAAAACTTGGAAAACTTATCTTTATCTCGTACATGAATTAAAACCTTATTAGCGGCCACGACCAAACTTGAATTTGTACGAAGCTCCAAATCCAGTGTCCACTGGTGATCTCCATTTCTGTCCCTGAAAGCCAAACAATAAATCCGATTGTTAGCAAAAAAGTTATGTCTGTAAAAAATACTTTTAGATCAATTTAATTTTTACCTGATGGCGACCAAAACTTTGTTGAAAATTTACTGAAGCTCCCACTGAATGTCTACCATTTCTGCTTTCCCAGACTTTTGCTCCGGCACCGACGTTTCCTCCAGCTCCCCAGTTCCTTCCATTATTTCCAGCTCCACCTCCATTAATATGAAATTGAGGCTAAACCCAAAAATTGCATTAAATATAAACCTACTAGATTGTAAAAATTTTGTGATTAAACTCCTGCATTCTCAGTGATTCTGAAGTTGTACTTTGTTGTAAGATTAGGTTCGAAGTTCGAATTTACATTAATCACAGCCCTAACTAATAAAAAATGACAATGTAACGGGCAGTGAAACTATTTTAACATAAATTGTTGATGTAATTAAGTAATTTGTACCTGTCCGACGCTTTTTGATGAATCAACAGAATGTTGTGCCCAGGCCATGGCTTGATCATTTGACTGTGGATTAGGAGCCGAATGATTTTCAACGACTATCATGACGATGAGGAGAAACGTTAGTGCTTTACCAATCATTTCAGGATTTCAATCAGATTAATTAAAGTTCGCTAAAGAATAACTTTCGGAATAGCATATGATCTTGCTGAGCGAATGTCAACTGAACTAATTAAAAGTGAAATTTTGCCTCTTTTTATACTCATTTTAATTTAGGCGTTTTAGGTTGAAACAGAAGTAATGCGTTGAAATAGAAAATTGAAGACGTTTTCCGATTCTGAGAAAATCATAGTGTATTGACGTAAATGCTTAAATGTTTTTAACAAAATCGGTTGTTCATCAAGTTACAGAATGCAATTTTGATCCGCAGCATATGTCGATATTTGTCCTTAAAATTCCCATTGCTGCCTTTTGCATCCATAGTTTTTGAGTGCCTCTGAGAATTGTCTTCGCTATGTTGTTATCTCTGTCTACTCCCGTCTTAGAAATGTTTACAGGCTATTACTCTGTAATCTTTTCTATAAACATATAATTCATGTAACCATAACATAAATAACGACAAGTAACTATAACCATCCTTATCTCAAAACTGCTGAAGTCATTCATCTTCACTTCATTTCAAGTGCAATCAAACCCATCATCCTTTTCTTAAGGAAAGGCAGTATGCTTATCTGTATAATGCTAATTTGTATTATGGACTTTGGTTTGTTTGGTTACGGAGACTCTTCAGAACTATTCAGCTATTTGATTGAGGTTTCAATTATTCAAAAAGAAACATGTGGGTCAGTTTTTTGCCAATGTCATTTACTTTTGAATTTCATTATTTTTTGTTTGAAGACACTTGGAAAATAAACCTAGGGGATAGGTTATCTATTTTCCAGAGAATTTTAAGGCTGAAGATTATTGTCATATTGAATCGTCCAACTTGTCCACCATTTCAAGAACAACCTCCGATATCTCTCTAAAATTGATTTCATTACATAATGCAAAGCAAGTATAAAGTTTAGACTATAATGTCTAAGCTTTATACATTTTCATCAAATCATCAAAATAATTTTCACCAGAAAGAATTCAAAGAAAATTATTACTGCCTCATATTTCTAAACGCCATTTATATCACAAATAATTGCATTGACGCGTCTAATTATATGACTGTAGCATGACTGTATAGTATGACTGTATCAAAGACTGCAGCATAATCTTCATTATTCATTACAGAGAAGTGATATAGAAATTGCAGTTGTAGATATAGATAAAATTATCCTAAGTATACTAGTGCATATTAAGTACAGTATCCCGTAATAGGCTGGCAAAAATATTGGAAGACGGAATATTGGAATGAAAGCCCAAATATAGGTTGTCCGTAAAGTCCATGTGAAGCTTAGAAACATAATTAGGAGCTCGAAAAGACAATCAAATTTTCCATATCTTAACAAAAGTTGCTGTTGAAGGATAATATCCTAAATATTATCAACTTAAATTATCAGTATGTATTCTACCTATTAGTATATATGTATTGGTATATCTCCAAATCTTACTAGGTCTTGTTTGCATGAAAATGTACCCAAAGTTCACAACTAATAATTAAATTAGTATAGACAACGCGTTTGGAAATAGTAGGTTACAATAGCATCGGATCAAAACTAATATTTGATAAATAATTCTAGTTTTCTAGTAGACTAATCTAAATACTCAATGTTTCATGCATTAGTCATAGTCACGGTCACGGGGTTGATTATATCTCGAGGTAATAAGGTCGAAACTCCCTAACTTACGAGACAACGGAAAGACCTAAATAAACATTCGTATCGTATTACTCATTGTCTTTGCAGTCTTTTCTTAGATTTGGAAAAACTTCCCATTCCAAAAGCCTAAAAGCTTTTCATTTCCAAATGTGACTTTGAATTGGTATGTCGAAATGTAAAAAGTTGCTCTAATTGTATTACCAGCTTGCCTTAGCATAAGCCAACCGTATCTAGAAAACTCTGAAATATGAAAATCATACTCAAAATCGTCAGTGCTATTAAGTTCTTACAACAAATATCTGCAATTTTTACGTAAGCCTTTTATTAAACCCTCATTTTAGATACTGAACTTATAATTTTTATAATATTCACGATATCGGGATAAAAGATAGGGTACGAAAAAAGAATCTTAACGTAGAAATAATCTAATAAGGAGTCATGTTACTATATTTTTGTTAGCTAAGAAAGAGAAGAATTTCTTAATGTAATGCATAACATAGTTTAAAAGATATTACTATTTGTAGAATGAAATTGTTTTGGAAACTGCTTTATAAGTTTTTTGAGGATATTAAGTGAGATTTCTTTTCATACTAGGGGTTGGGGTTCTCTGAGAATTACGATGACCAAATTATTCTGGACGACCACATCACCTAAATGGAATTCTCGCAGAAATTACATCGTTTATTTGTCGCAGATGAGCATTACTGCTCTTACAAGTGTACTCAGAAAGTACGTGGAGTAGTCTTAAACTTTAAACTCAAATCCTATCATACACATTAGTGTTCGGACCGTTTCGTTTAGAAAAACGAAAAACGCGTTTATTTCGTTTCGTTTCGTTTCGTTTTTGCCTAAAAAACGAAACGGTTTTTTCAAAAACGAAACGAAAACGAAACGGTTTTTTGAGAAACGAAACGAAACGAAACGAATTTTTGAGAAACGAAACGAAACGAAACGAAAAAAACGCGTTTTTTTCGTTTTGTAGCATATGAAGCAAATCCAAATACATTTGGCCTTACAATTCCCAGCAAAGCATCCCGACCGACTGCAATCGCTGTACAGTCGTTTGTATTCATTTCATTGCAATTTGCAGATGAAATTGTTTCAATATGTTTTAGGTTTCTTGTAACACTTGTCATTATATTTTGCAGTAATTGCGATTAACTTTGCATAGCATCTATTTTCTTATCAATTGCGAATATTGCAATTACTCCTATTTGAGGATGGTGTAATATTCGAGTATTTGAAAAAATTAGTTGAGTTAATATACAATAATCAAAGACCACTCAAATAGTCAATCATCAACAGACATTACAGACAGCCAAATTATTGAAATTATAATGATTAACAAATTATTTGGCTGCGCCCAGTTTTAATTATTAATTAAATTTAGATATGCCCTAAATAAAATTATATATAACTTAGCTGTTCTGTCTTTTTTATGGTCATACTATATGTCAGTCGGCCATTTTGGAAAACCGTTTTTTTCGTTTCGTTTTGCATCATCCTGAAAAACGAAACGAAACGAAACGGTCTTTGGAGAAAACGAAACGAAACGAAACGGTTTTTGGAAAAAACGAAACGAAACGAAGTTTTCGTTTCGTTTTTCAAAAATAAACGAAACGAAACGGAAAATACTAAACGAAACGAAACGGTCCGAACACTAATACACATCAACAAGAAGAACCAAAAGCAGTTGGTGGATGCTATTCTGGTATGTTTCGACTATTTTCCCTATAAAGTAATAATATGACACAAATGTAAATCTTTGAATTAGTAACCCATATAATAAAGGAAATGAACATTCATCATATCAGATATCTAATTAAAGCTTACACAATTTATCGTTGTTGAAGCTCTACAAAGCTATATAGAACCTTTTTAATTGGTAGTAGTAAATATTCGGTTTAAAGTTTTATAAAGTCTAAATCACACGTTTTGTTAACAGATAAATTCTATTTATCTACACTGTAAATGAGGTTCGCAAGACACTCCTTCATTTCAAAATCTACTCTTCCACAGAAGTCATTAAAATTCAACTTGAATCCAAATGTCCAGAAAAGTAGAATTAAGTTTAAGTGTAAGGACTAACTAAGTTTAAGCTTGTAAAGCATCATAGATATAAGCAAATACTAGTAAATAGATATTATCCTCTTTAAGCGATATCAAATATTTGTAATAATTCCAAATGTATTATTTACGGAAGGAACATTTTTGTATAATTTTTACAATTTGTAATGCAATTTGAAGTGCCAAATTGTAAGAGGTCAGTCCTGATTTATACACCAGGGAGTAAGAAACTTCGTAGAATTCCTTAAGAACATGTTTAAATTTTTTGTAAATCGAGACGAGTGACTTCCCTAGGTAACACAAGGAGCACCAGACTCTAAGATTCCTAAAGACATTATTCATGTAATATTGACAGTAGACCTACTCCAATTTTTAAGTAGTCAATATAATTTACATGGTCAAAATCAAAATAGTAATCTGCTTTATCAGTTATGATCATGATGCAATTATGCAATAAAATAGACCCCAAAGCAATAGTACATTACCATATAAAATATGATTAGCAGGATAGCTGGTTATGCAAACGAATATCAATAGAGGTGAGGTGTATTACCCCTATGATTACGATAAATTAATAGATGGTAAATGACCAGATTTCTTTTCAGTTTCTGCGATTTTGCTCCCGGTTTGTATTCAATGACGCTAGAATTTTTATATTTTCCTTTTATGTTCATCCCCAGGTAGGGGGTAACATCTTAACATCTAACAAATATATGTGTGAATAGGTAGTGCTAATAGTCTCATCTGTGATAATAGCAGAAGTTGTCGTTTCGCATCGTGACCTATACTAAAATGCTAGACATTGAACATATAGGAAAACTCGACATTTTTAGACCCCTATTAAATTTGAGGAACTTGGCCAAAGATTTTCGATGTAAATAGATTCAGAACTACAAGGTTAGTGAGTAGTAATTTAAGATATCGTACCGAAAAAACCCGAGCACTGGTTTGAACACAATCATGTTCAAAATTTAGTTTACCTAATAGTCTAGGTAAAGTCAACTGGGTTCAATGGGTTCAAAGGTCCATTGCAAAGTAAATATTTGGACTTTACACCAAGGGGTACAATTATATTTACTCTTATGACAATTTCAACTTTTATGACCGAGTTACGTGCTGTGTATTACTACTTCTACTTTTTCGATTTTTGAAAACCTCAAAAATTGCCATTTTCATGACAATCTTAAGACTGAACTGCTTAAGTAAGCAATTTAAACGATAAGAATAATAAATTAATATGAAACATGAAGTTTAGTTCATATACGGTAACTGTTTAGTTTAAAGTACTGAACTGAAAAAGGCATTTTTACTGCATCGCGAGCGTTGTGAATATCATTTCCCAGTCTCTTTTGAATTCAATGTCATATATATGATGTACAAAGATAGTCGTAAGTGGAAACAATTATCTCTGTTATTGAAAATGTAGATACGATTTATCTTACTTTAGTCCCATGCCTTTTCAAGTATGCAATGGTTAGGGAAGTTTTCAATCGATCGAACCAATATTGTAAAACCGAAGCCATTGCCAAACTGAAGTAAAGCGTATCGGTTTTACTTACTAAATATATTGAAAACTGAACAATTTCCTTAACAAAAAGTTCCATAAGGATGAATCCCCGACAATCAATTTATTTCTTCGCTGTGCTATGTTTTTTGGAAGTAACTTCAGGGACCCTATTATTGAGAAATTCTAGCCGAGCACAGTACTTTAATCCAGTTTTGGATCAACGATGGCCAGATCCTTATGCATATTTGCACACAGACGGTTTCTATTACATGGCTCGAGTAGAAGATCCAGGCACAGCCAGATATGACGGCCTAGCTCTTTACAGATCTCGAAAACTTACTGACTGGAGAAATTCTGAGCGAAATTTAGTTTT
Organism: Yoshiicerus persimilis; assembly: GCA_020352615.2. Lineage (NCBI taxonomy): Eukaryota > Metazoa > Arthropoda > Collembola > Entomobryomorpha > Tomoceridae > Yoshiicerus > Yoshiicerus persimilis. The sequence goes on from CM036940.2 coordinate 51,218,259, forward strand.
CACTGCTGGACCTGGACAGGGTGCAGTCTGGGCTCCAGAAATACATTTTATTGATGGCCAGTTCTACATTTACGTAGCAATCGAAACCGATGGTGCTAATATTAATCACCGTATGTATGTCATCAAATGCAACAATCCAAGCAATCCAATGGGAGGATGGTCCACCGCTTACAGGTATTCACAATTCTTTCCGACTTATCCAACTAAATACCTATCAATTCATTATTTATATCATAACTCTTTAAAAGTGCAAATAAGTTTTTCAATTTATTCCTCCTCACCCTTCTAAAATATTTTCCTCAAACTTGATACGTAGTTGCATATTTTTATTTCTGAAATCTACTTATGAGATCTGAAACATTTCAAAAAGATTTCACCAAGCTTTTAATCATTTTGAAAATAGAATGGTTCCTCCCGGTGACGATTTTTGGGCTATTGATGGTACAGTACTTCGGTATGGAAATGGAAGAAATTATTTCATTTGGTCAGGATGGCCTCAAATAGATTCTGGTTTCCCTCAAAATCTCTACATTGCTGCGCTGTGCCCGAATGAGCCGATGAGAATTTGTTCCGAACGAGTGCTCATTAAAAATATAGATTGGGCCTGGGAGTCTCATGGAGAGCGTGTGATTGAAGGTCCACAGATCCTCAAAAACGCAGGAAGAACTTTCTTAATTTACTCTGCTTCTGGAAGCTGGACTCCCGATTATCAATTGGGAATGATGGGAATTGATGATTTAAAAGACCCATTGAATTATGATAATTGGTGGAGATTAGACAGACCGGTCTTCCACAGAAACGACGAAGAAGGAGTTTATGGGACAGGACACGCATCATTTACAACCTCAATCGGTGGGTTATGTTCACATGAATTCTTACCTAATTTCCTACAGTCCTAATACCAAATCATGTTTTTCAATTATTTAGGTAGAAAGACAGGTAAATATTTGATTCCCTACCTTTTTTGCACTAAAAAAAGATATTTATATTCGTTCCTCGTTCGTACTTGTCAAAGTGCATAATGTGTTCAAACTTGTAAATGCATAAATATAAAGAACATTTCATTATTTATAAATACACATTAAATATAAGTCATATAATTTATTGTATTAATGATCAGACGGGAGTGAACCCTGGATTGTATATCACGCTATGGCACATCCAGATGCTGGCTGGGACGGAAGAACTGCCCGAGTGCAGAAATTTAGTTGGAATACGGACGGTTCGCCAAATTTTCCAGCAGCCGTTGGATTTGGAACTCCTCTTGAAGGTCCAAGTGGAGAATTCCATACAACTTAACTTACAAAATTATTTATACGTGTAATTCATTAAATTTAATGCAAATGCTTTGAATGAAATACGTATAACTTTTATTGTTCTTGCATTTTCTTACAATAGTTTTATAATGGTTGTGACTGTGTGACTTAAATGTAAACGCGGAGGATTAAAACAAATAATTTCTTCATTTTACGTCACTGTAAATTAGTTTATCTCTCCACGCATTTAAGAAACAATGGTTAGACCAGTTTCAACATAAGAGGAGGAACTGAACACATGCAAATGAAAGTTTAACGAATCCTCTAAAATATTTATAATCTAATGGATGGAAATGGTAAACTCCAACATTTTGAAAAACCGTATTTTTAAGACAAAAGATTGCTTTCAAAATTCATTTTACCATTAATAATTAAGCACTTAGGGAAAGGTTGCTGTAAATTTACACGAGTTACAGTCATTTAACGGCTTATTGCGAACGCTTAAGCTTTTAGTCAGAATTTGTTAAGACTTTTCGTAATCGCTGACTTCCATATACCACAACCTACCAGTTGACATAGAAGGCGCTCTCACAACACAGAGCCTGTCAGGTTTTAAAACAAATTTAATTGTGGCAATTGCTGACCATGAAAGTGTGTTTTTTGAATTTTTAGATTTTGTCATGCATTGAATATTGTACAATTCGTCGCTGACAATTTCTGTTACCATACCCATTTGCAAGACCCGGTGCCTATAAAGGACATAAAAGGGACCGTCCATATATTACGTGCGCAGTTTAGGGGGGGGAGGGGGTACCCGAAAGTGTTACGCAGTGTTACGGTGGGGGGAGGGGGGGTCAAAACTTTTGTTACGTAACCAAATTTTTACCTGTTTTTCATAGAAAATTTTGCTATAAATTTTGCATTAAAATTACAATTGTCACCAATCGAAGTAATAGCTTTATCGTTTTAAGGTTTATAATAAATAAATGTTATTTAAAACACTAAATTATGATACTATCTATCACGATTATGTCATCGTAAGAAAAAAGATTTACAAAAATCAAAGCAATTTGAAAACTGCTTTGGAAGGCAACAATTAAGTTAAAATAATAAGGTCCAGCTATTAATTATTTAAACTTCGAAAAATCGTAAAATGTTTCAATGTCTAATTACTCAAAACTGGCAAAATATTTCGTATAATATTGTTGATGAAAATCTTTAAAATGGTTAATTTGATGTCTCAAAAAACTTGCTCCTGTGAAGTGAGAAAGCAATTTATTGTAATAATTTAAAAAACATTCCTGAAAATTTATTTGAAACGTAAATTGACCAAATCTGAAAGTTTGAACAAATTACGCCCCCAATATGCAAATGCGACATGCGACAGTACAAAAGTACACAATAGTTTTCTTAACATAATAAAAGAAAAGAATTCATGATAATAATAGTGTTTTAAATAATATCTGAATTAAGCTACCATATTGTACTACGCAAACTTGCTACAATAGTTAATCAGCAATTACCTGTATTAACTAAGTTTTTATCAAGGTTATAAATTATTTAGTAATTTATGCAATGAACAGCTTTTAAAGCGTGATTTAATATACTGTTAAATAGTGATACTGCTATACTGAATGTAGAAACTTTTTCTTTGGTGTTACGTAATATTAGGGGAGGGGGTTCAGCTCCGTGTTACGGTGGTATTACGGAGGGGTGGGAGGGGGTCCAAAAAATGGAAATTTTGCGTTACGTAATATATGGACGGTCCCAAATCCCCACTTAATGGCACATAGGATTCAGGTGCATTTGGTTTGTTGTAATTAAATTCAAATTTTGGAGAGTCTGAATACTGAATACACTCTTAATTCATAAATGAACATGAATGTTCATTTCCAAAAACAAACCAAACATGAAAGTGCTACTATCTTGGCTTTGTCTTTTGTGGTTCTGTTTTATATTACGACGGACAATGGCAAACAAGGTTAATAAAATTAACCGAAAGATTATACACGCAAAAGATTACACTTACTGTACTCATCATCTTAAGACCATACCGTATTTCGTTTAATATATTTTTATTTTCTGAGTTACTGTTGTAAAGAGAATTGAATTTATTTTTGATTCTCTTTACCAAAAACTCTACGTTAACCCCCAGGTACGGGGTAGCATCGTGCAATTTGACATACTTATGAATAGAGCAGTGATAAATAGTGACATTGGGGAAATAGTGGTTTGAAAACGAACTAACGGACGGAGTAGTTTTAATTTGATTTTCATTTTCTTCTAATTCATTAACATGATTTGGGTAGTTAATAGCCGACGCCGACTTTCCTGTTCACCTGAAGTACCGGTGTACCGCAAGTAAAGCATACTAAAATAAGAATTTATGGTGATATCTTTGGTCATAATCAGCATTTTCATTAATCGATTTCTTTCTTCCAACAGAAAGTCAGCTTCTTGGGTACTTTCTTTCTCTTTTGAACGACTATGTTCCACTAAAAACATTCACTGGATCTTCTTCGCCACAATCTCATGCAAATTTGGAATTGTATTAGAGTTCCAGGTCCTATTAGTTAGATAGTGTTAGAAATACTGCCGCCGGGAGTAAACTGATGATGGGGTTTGACTTAATTAGTGCCAAAAGTGTGAGCAGCTTAGATTTCTAGTATGCAAGAGACTCGAAAGACTGATCAAGTACTTTTAATTTCAATAGAAAAAAAGTGATTCATTTTTTAATTAGGGCATCTATATAGCGATATAATTGCACAAATTGAATATTTTCTTTAACCAATAAATTTAAAGTTCCTAATTGCAAATCCTTATCCTTAGAAATATTGTTAGAAAATAATATTTGAATTAACAAGAATTAATATTACGAAATGATTTCTGTAATATTTGTATACTGGTCACTCTGTAAATATTGTCTTTCTAACATTGTATGTAATGCAATATGTAATGATTCCTTTTAAATGACGTGTTTTGTGCTTTGTTACAATGTAGTTTAGTCATGTCATCATGTCACTATTAATGTTGGTAATGTGCTTAATTATGAAAGTAAAACTGTGATAATGAAATTTTACAAATATGCAGAAGTAAGAATAAGAATTAAGTTACAAACGCATATGACACAAACAATAAACAATTTAGTTAATATGTTCAAATCTAGTTTTCTTCAATGATTTGTTTGCAGATTTGTTTCAGGGTTTTGAAAGTTTGAAAAGAAGGATGGTTTTTTAATTCCATCCAGGAAATTACTGTAATAGTTTCTGAACAGATTTGTTTATTGTTATAATATTCGAAATTAATAAAGATATTACAGCTTCAAGATTTGAGCTCAAGTTTTGAAAATTAGTGAATTTATTTTTGTTAAGTTTACTTTAATTTGAAATTTTGGGTTATGATAGCTTGCTTTTAAATTTGAGTTTTGGGGACTCAACGCCATAGCATGTACCGTATAGATTAGAATCTGAAGTTTTCATTACGATACAAAGGTAGTTGTTAATAATAATTATTGCATTGAATTTTATTTAACAAGAATTTGTGTGTACCAAATATAATAGACACGTCATTTGTTTTCTCTTCCCTATGTAAATAGATGGCTAAAAGAGTAGGCATGAGGATATGAATTTCAATCCATTTATCCCAAGAAGATCCTTAGCAAATTTGCAAAATTCTTCATTTTCAAAAGATCCATTGATTTGCAAATGCAAAGTATATGGGAGACTAATTGGCGAACGTGTTTGAAAAGTGTTTGGCAGATAAATATAGGATTAAGTGAATTACTAACTCGCGAATTGTAAAATATAGGCAGTTTTCTTTTCGTAAATTTCAAGGCAATTTTTTTTTGTAACCATCTTCCCCAATAAGTATGAAACTGTAAACTAGGTTGAACAATTGAATTATATCTCGGCACATCATTACATGATACTAATTTAAAATAACCGTTTCCAGATAGATGTAGCGCAGTAGCAGAAGCTGAAACAGCACAGGTTATGGAACCATAAGGTAATTCATAAAACCCTTTTGGTTAATATGTAATACGTATTTTATACAACTGAATGAAATAAATAATTGCTGATAAAAATGCAAAGCTTCTACTACGGTCTTTTTTAATGGCAGCTGTCCACTGTTACCACCTCAGCCGTGGTCCAAAGCTAACCATTTATTGAATCCTCTTTTAATATCAGATCCAGAAAATGTTTTTCTTGGTTTCTATGCCATAAGACAGTAATATTATAATTTGCAAAATATTTAACTGGTGGAAAACTTTATTGGTAAGAGACTAAAAATCAAAAATAATAAATATCTACTTTATTACAATACATAAAAAGGAAGTAAATTTTCCATATCTAAGGTTTCCACAATTTCATGCTGCCGTCCTCACTGTAGGTGCAGATAAGGTTTTGATGGGGATGATGTGATATTCCAATGACATCTTTGTCATGAACCTAATAAATGTAAAATAACAAAGATTACATAATAAATAATAGTTTCACATTTCACAACGAGTAACGAGTTTCATGTTAATTGTTAAATATACCGTCAAAGTCCTCTCAAGTTTCCCTGAGTTAGTTGAGAAACAATACAGGACCATATCTTCTCCAACACAATATATCCATTCCCCTCGTGGAGATAATGAAGAACATACAAAATCACCTCCTTCACGCTTTCCACTGGTGAACGATTTTACGATCTAATAGTCAAATGAAATTGCCACAGAATAATTATTATCTATCCAAAATGTTTTAACTTAAATTCGAATAGAAAATTCGAATTTTTTACTCTCAGATATATTTAATTCATTGTTTACATATACCTGGCCTTGCATATTCATGATAACTACTGTGCTTGATCTATTGCATACAACAAAATGATCTGGATTTTTGGGCAACAGCATAATAGAGTTGATAGGAATGTCAACTGCTCCAGTTCCACCAAGAGATTTATAAGTATGAATGCATTCAGTCGACTTCATGCTCCAGACTTTAATTGATCCATCCGAGGAAGCACTGACTATGTTATGGTTATCATGAGTAAACGACACTTCATTCACAAAGGATGTATGTCCGCGAAATTCTTTCATACATTTTCCAGATTTCAGTCCATGCAACCTAAAGATTATTGTAAATTAATTGTCCTTTAAAAAATGATTCAAAATACCAAGTGGTATGTGTACCGAATAGTTGTGTCAAACGAGGCACTCAAAAGTTGACTGTTATCTCTTGAGAACTGCATGCAAGTGACTCCTTTGACATGGGCTTTCTCGAATCGGCGAAGACATTGACCAGTTGCCAATTTCCAAACTTTTATTTTCCCAACTTGAGACCCTGATGCAAGCATTTCAGAATCTCTGCTGAATGTTAGACATAGAACTGCTTCTTCCATCATCATGTAATTGTCCTGGTCATTAAAATTGCAAATTATTCTTAGAGTACCGGTAAATCTGTTTTGCATCATTTGTAAATATGTACTGAAATACATAAAGATGTTAATTTAAAATATTTAACCTTCTAAACTTACTTGTGCTTGGTACTTCAAATCTTTACGAATTTTTCCAGTTGTAAAATTCCAAACTTCGATAAATCCATCAACAGATCCAGAAACCAAATACTGACCATCCTGAGAAAATCTTGCACACTCAACGTGAGTCTTTTGTCCGAACTTAATTTGCTTAACCATCTGGGTAGGAAACTTTTCGTCTTCCTGTTCCTTCATTGAAGCTTTGCCTCGGAACAAATCGATGGCAGTGCCGGGTGGAAGAAGACCTTGATGTTGTTGCCATTTTAAAGCTTGGGCCAAGAGAGCTAAGAGTCTTGAAGGCGGCACCACGGAAACTTCCCCTGATAGGGCCTGAGCAATAGCACTGCGACGTTTTTCTTTACTACTTCCTTCTGCATACGCCTCTCTTGGATCAAAATAAGACCGAGCAAGCAAATTTTCTGAAAATGAATGTCCCAAGATATATCAATTATAATGAAACTTAAAGATTTTAGTTTTAAAGTCTAAAATTTGTTAATAATTCACCTAAATGCATGTAACGTTCCGGCTCCAACTGCTTCATCATAATCATTGGGTCAGTTTGCCTTAATAATGATCTTGCAGCTCCCAATTCACGAAGTTCTATCAATTCTAAAACAACCTATTGTCGTAAAATTAAAGAAAATACTTTAGTATTGACATGCGTAACTTTAGTCTTCTTAAAGCTTACAACTTGAAAATCTATACCCCACATATATTTCTTATAACTGTTAATGTTATAACCAACAAATTGAAAAATGGGTTAAACGTAAAAACTGTACCTGTTCGTAAAGGTCGATTAATTTCTTATCAGGAAGCTTTAAGGATTGAGTCACCTTAAGCACAATATCCCAATGTCCATTTATTATATCAGCTGAGAAACTTTCAACACTGTCAACTGTATTTAAGGAAACTCCGGTTTCCTCTTGCAAAGTTTGCAAGCTCCGAAGTAAATTCGATTCCTTTAAAAATTGTTGAACCAGTCGAATAATACTGCAATAAACAAAAACAATTTTAAAAGTGCAAAATTAACATTAGATTGACAAATTTATTTTAAATACATTTCCTTACTCTATGGTTTCAATTTCAATTGACATCTTGGCAATTTATTAAAACAATAAACTGGTTGATTATGATTATGAGTGATTAGTATTAATATTTAATTTTTTCGTGGAGTCTGCAATGCAAAGATTATAAACACCCCGGAATGAAAAGTCAAAATTAGAGCTACTAAGCTCGGGCTTGATGGAAAGCAAGGTAGGATACATTGTTGGTGTGGGTATAGTGAAACTAACTTTGAGGAGGAAACATGAGGCTTCGTAATACTTGAGAAACATCCGCTCCCAGACCAGAAGAGACAGACTTAACATTTGATTATGACTTATAATTAATCGTTCGTCTTAACATTTGACATTTTCGTCTTTTTCGGTTGAATATTTCGTCTTTTGAATTTTTCGTCTTATCATTTAACCGGTCGTCTTAGCATTTAATGTGTCGTCTTCTACGGAATGGAAGTTTATGACAACTCAGCATTGTAGGGTATATTGCCGTGTAGGGTATATTGTAGGGCAGCCCTGGAATACACGAAGGCTCTGTGGACTAAAGATTCATTTAAGAACAGGACAAAGTGTAGAGTTGTCTGTTTGTACTGCAAAATGGGTGGGAAAGATTGTCCAACAAGAATGAAGATGGAAGTTTATGTGGATAAGTGCGATTTGATGTATAACGGTGGTTCACATTTTCATTTCAAGAAAACGCTGTCGGATCAAGCCAAAGAAGATATCCTTAGTATATTTAAAAGTGGAATTGAAAAGCCCAACCTTATACTACGCCAGTTAGCAAACACCAAAAAGGAAATTCCACCAAAGGTTGCGCTGATAAATTTTCTGTCCTACCACAAACGCAAAAATAGTGAACATATAGATTATTTTGGTGACCTACAAACATTTTGCAGGGCTAACATTGAGTTACCGCAAGACAGGGACAAATTTTACGTTGTGAAACACGACATAAATGACGATTGCCGTACTTTCAAAGTTGTAATGTCAACTAAACGGCTTATCCACTTCCTGACTCGAGGGGTCAATATTGCAGCTGATGCCACATACAAAATGAAGTTCAACGGATTTCCATTATTTTTGTTTGGTGTGGTGGACAAGACGAAGAAATTCCATCCCGCTGCCTTAATGGTAGCCCGTGATGAAACCTGTGACGACTATGCGTTTGGGTTTTCTGCCCTTCAAGAGGGAGTTACCAAAAAAATTCACTATGCAAACACATAATTGGAATTGCGTTTACAATTGCAATTATATTGTTATTATATTGAAACATATCATATAAGAAACTTACATATTTTACTCAGTCAGTGAGGAAAATTCCAATAGGCGAGAAGCGGAAACGGGGGAGAGACCTAAGCTGGCCACAAAAGCTTTACTTTACTGAACATCTATGCCAACTAAAACACTAAAAATAATGTATGTAAATGTAAATATCATGTAAATGCAAGACGACACATTAAATGGTAAGACGACCCGTTAAATGATAAGACGAAAAATTCAAAAGACGAAATATTCAACTGAAAAAGACGAAAATGTCAAATGTTAAGACGAACGATTAAATACCACCCTTTGATTATTTACATTTGTAAGTAATTAGTAATATTTAAAGGAATCTTAAAAACAATATTTTGATCAGGAATTTGACCCTTTGGATGTGACAAACAGAACCTAGATTTTGAAATTAGTAGGTCAAATCTGGTTTCGTAGAACTTTACTAATACTAATGCTTATTTAGCAATTTGGTAATGCAATAGTTTATATTTACATTTAAGAAAATGAAGCACTTTTTAAAAGCTATATCAGTTAAATGAACATAGTATTTCATTTCCATATTTCAGAAAAATATTCATTTTTAGAAACTATACATTTCTTAAATGCTATGAAAAATAAACATGAATGCAGTAAGATGAAAATTAAGTAAAATAAAATAGAAACTATACAATTCTTAAATGCTAGGAAAAATAAACATGAATGCAGTAAGATGAAAATTAAGTAAAATAAAATAGAAACTATACAATTCTTAAATGCTAGGAAAAATAAACATGAATGCAGTAAGATGAAAATTAAGTAAAATAAAATATCAGACTGAAATTACTGAATTCTCAAGGTTTTTGGGTTTCTTGTCTCTTTGTGTCGATCGAAGAAATCATCAGCCTTCGTATAATTTCTTGCAGTCTCAGAGAATGCAAATGTATTTCCCAAATCAGTTTCATATTCTGTATTAATGTTCCTCTCATTTGCTGTACAAGCCCGACTCCGACAATCCGTCCATGGATATTTATCAAAATCGAGCCATAAGCATTTCTTTTAACAAACCAATTCAATGTCAGTTTTAATAGTTAGAATTCTTTTGTCCAAATATATGGTGGACACCAGGCCAGAATCCTGACCCATTATTCATACCAATTTATTCAATTTATTCAAAGTGACGAAGTCTTGAATAATGGTAACTATACCACTTTTGCATGCAAATTATGATTAGAACACTGTGTAGTTTAAGTGGTAAAGTCTCCTTTGAAACTAAAATGACATGCACATTGTGAAAGCAGTGTAAAAAATTGCAATATTTTTACGACCTATTTTTGCGGAGATTAATGCAAAGTTATGCAATATACTAAAATTACAAGGTGAGCATGAGCATACACACCATCAAGGTCAATGTGGAATAATTGAAAACAAAATGCTCCATGATAAATATTTACCAAATTATATTTATTGAATTAAATATCAAATCAAACAATCAATCATGTAGGCGGGGTACAAATTGTTAAAAACTTCCACGAATTACCCGTAGTTTATAATCATGACTCGATTCATGACTTCAAATACGCATTTCGATTACTTTACCTTATTTATAATACAAGTCAGTTGTAATACAAGTCAGTTGGTAAAAATATGCATATGGTGCATGGTGGTTGAGTGATGTTCACTACGTTGTTTCTGGCTACAGTACAGAGATTACTGGCTCTGTAGCCAGTAAAGACTGGAGAGATAAAAATAGTGCCGCTTATTAATTTCTCTTGAATAAGACTTCATGAAAATCGTGAAATGATGACCTGCTTTTCAAGAAGGAATACTAGAATGCTTATTGAGATAAGAATTGCGTACAATAAAGAAACTGGTTTAAATGCTTGAAAACGAATAGATTTAGATTGCTTTCTGACTTCTTTTTCATTTGGGGTTCCATAGATTTTCGTGTCTGCATAAAGAGTAACTTTTTGTTCTGCAACAGTTTCATAGTACGAATAGTACTCGTCCCATTTGTTGAATAAACCAGATTCAAATAAATATCCCAGTTTCTCTTTTATAATAAAACCGTAAATATTTCTAGTAACAAACCACTGCCCCTTTGTACCTATCAGGTTTACCTCTCCTAATACAATGTGATAATCGGAATAATCAGTAGTCTTTGATATTACCGAGACAAACTGATTTAATTTACTTAACGTATTTATGACAGCGAATTCGGTTTTCAGAGAAACGGGGATATTGTTCATGACGCAATCTAAGTCATGTGCAAGTACACAACCTGTTTTCAATGGTAGTTTTAATTTTGAAGCAATATACAACGGAGATCCTGAATGCTTTAGAGATATTAGTTTTGAATTGAGTTCAGTGTAGAGGTCTGACTGTGAAGCACTGAATTTTGTGTACTTCAGAAGATCTTTAAATACTGAAGTGTAATATTTCTTTCCAGAATAGTTAGCTTGTTATCACTATCTGAGAATATAAATTCGTTATCACTGCATACAATTTGCAGTTCCGATTTTAAGAGTTCACTTAAATCTTTAGGGACATCCGGAGTTGTCGGCTTAGTTAGAAAAGAAAACAGCTTTCCTTTGTAGGCACTACTGATAACCAAAGAAATTGAAATCCAAATTCCCACATTAATCCTGTACTTTAAAGGACATGAGTTGTATTTTTTGTTCATCGCTTTTATAACCGTGATTTGACTCTGTTCCAAAATGACTGCAAAAATTGTAAATAATACTCTCGGTTTTATGTTATTCAAAATTGCAGCAGGGTGCCTGTTTGTTTTCCAAAAGTCTTTTTGGCAGAATTTGTAAATTTCACAAAACAAACAGATTACTAAAATCGCCACTCCGCCAAAAAGCCAAGATAAAGTATCCAAAGGTTTCCAAAGAAGTGACCAATTGGAATCTTTTCTGTTTGTAACTATTGCAAAAGTGTAAAAATCTTCTCTGTACGCACTAGCATATTTGTGAAAGACATCCATTTCTAAATCCCGAGATTGGAAATAAGAGCTATCGTACATTGCCCACCCCACTCGCAATTTACCGGGTACAAGTGCATTGGTACTGACAATCGTAAAATTTAATTTCAAAGCCAAAGTTTGCATTGAACACAGTTGTCCCGAATGATTATTTTGTTTTACGTTATTAGATGACTTCAAATAACACTCTATGTGGTCCGATAAATGTACTTGATTATAAATGTCGACACCATAAGCTACGCTATGAAAATTTTTATAATTATTAAACCAAATGTTATCTAATTCCGATATCCGAATAGATTTTTGAGCAATGTCTGGTAATTTGATCAATGTTAGTTTATTCCCAGAGGAGCAATGGATGCAGTACATCTGCATTTGAGAAAAAGGAAACTCTTTTTCCTTGGAAATATTTACGAAAAATGTTTTGGTTACCGTCCACGGTTGTGAAAATTGGAAAAACATTCCATTTTCAGTAAAAGTATTTTTATGATTACAGAAAACTACAGCATAATCTGCATTTTCAATTTCAGTTTTATACGTTGAAACTAACTTTGAAGAGAATTCACTCTTATCAAGGGGAAAATAATTAAGAAGAATATAATATTTGGCGTAGCAAAGCAGATATTTCTTTTGCTTAAATCGTAGGTACTCAAATATACCAGTACTTAAGTTCGATTTGAATTTTAGACCACTTTGGATAAGGAATCCGGAAGAGAGATCCTCAATGTAATGACCACGTATAAGTTGATTGAGAAGATAAAGTTGCTGATCTGCAGTATTATCCTGCTGATTTGTGTCAATCTCAACTTTCTCATTGTAGTTTGGTGAAATTATAATTATGTGTATAAGGCATTTTGAAAAGAGAGTTATTAAACTTTGCATTTTGTATAATGCAGGATTTCTTCAGAAAATATTTCAATGTTTCAAAACCTAGTTTACTGTAGTATATGCCTAACCTGTTTGATAATCGCTCTACGCACTAGCATATCTTATTGCGTTTAATAACAACACAAATGTAATCTAGAATGTATAATATTTCACTGCAGATTACGTTTGCCTTTTTATCAACAAAAACGAACTATTTACATTCATTATCGATATTTGTTTGTCATTTGGGAAATGATATTTTTATTAATAGTACCTTGTATTATTGTACCTTGTACCGAAAGACTGAAATAAGTTAATTCATTAAAGTGGTGCAAATATTAACACTGCCGATTGCATTATGAATGTCTTAAGTTAATGTAATACTATATTAGTTAATGGGAGATGAGAAATTATGGTAGAAACTTGTAATCTACTTTATAAATGGAAATTTTAGTAGAATTCATAATTAAGTATCCTTACATTAAAACTCTGCATGGTAATACTGAAGATGTAAGAACCTTTAATTGGAAATTGCAAATGTGTACTGATGTAAATGAGAAGAGAAAAGAGGAAACTATTTATGCCCGATGACACAATTTTAAGCCTTACCTGATTATGAGTAATATGCCGTTTTGGAAAATAACAATGGACTGAACATTGGCATTTTGGTATTAGGTTGTAAAGAGAGTTCTTGAAAACCAAGTAATACTCGTTTTCATCCTACAATCTTATGGTGTTTTTTAAGGCAATTTTTAAGATTTAATTGCTAAATTTTTATGTTTTCTCGTTTAAAGTACGTTGATTTCCCTTTGTTAGTAGCTCAAAAGTCTTCATTAAAGAATCATTGGATTGAAGATGCAAAAAAAGTTATTGATGAGTGCTTTATATCTGTAAACAACTGTAATACTGTAATTCATTTAGAGATTAAAAATAGATAGCACTAATATATTGACCTATACATCATATATCCACGTCAATCGCAAATACATCGAGAGTATTGATTTGAACTTGTAATTCCATGTAATTCTTAGCCATGCAATATTTGTGAAATTAAATCGGCGGTGACGCAGATCTAGTAACAAGTGTGTGCATTCCATTCATCAGTTTAAATAGTAATTTGCATGGGTTATTTAATAAGAATACCTGAATGATACACTAAGGAGTAAAAGTTACTGCAGCGCGTGATCGGCGATCGAAGATGCATTAGAAACATTTTCTTGTGTTTGCGTAAAGTTGATTTAGCTGATGTGCTCTTGCTGGTTATCAATAAGCGGATGCATGCATTTTATTTTATGGAGTGCCTGAAAAGGAGTTGATCAGAAAAATTCTCTAATAATAAGTCAAATTCAGACGTTTCTAAACGAGTTTTTTTTGTGTTACAGAATTACATTTTGACTGGAGTGGCCAGGAAACCAGGAATGTATGCAAATTTCGTATAAAATAATTTTATACTGGAACGTTTCTCATTTTGAGCATTTCCATATTCTTTCCAGTATGCTAACCTTTCTTATTTGCATGTCCATATATAATTCTCCAAAGTACGCAAATGTAACATAAATCCAGAAAACATCCATTAATTCACAAACGTGAGCCCATTATCATTTTTTGTTGATTTACGTGCCAATTATCTGTTTCTGACAACTGTTTGGTACTATTGCTTCAGATCTGCAATTTGTTCAGCTTATGTTGTACATATTGTCTGCAGACTGTACATAAACTGAATAGACTTACTGATATCCATCCGCTTTTTCCTTTGGTGTAATTTTCCGTAATGGCATGTCGTGACTTAAAAATTAGGCTTTATGAACGTATATAAAAGGTAATGAAAAAAATATCTTTATTCCTTGTAAAAGTAACGCTTAAGAACACTGGGAATAGCCATTTACATAAATAGCTAGTTCACTCTTTACGAAGCCTTTGCTGTGGTATATTACATTATTAACTACCTTGCTTAAAATTCCATACTTATGAATACTATTTATGAATGCTACTTATGAAATGAATGGTAATGCTACCGATGCTACCTATGAATATACTACTTAATGAATAATATTTGTACTTCTACTATGATGAACGGGGGTATAATGAAAACTGCGTTATCTGCTATTAAATCTTGATTGATACATATTTCGCGAAAGTTACGATGCATTATTTCTTAGAGATGTATGTGAATACTAGCAATAAAGGGCAAAAATATCTTTTTAACTTAATTTTATACACGAACAGTAAATTCACAAAGGGTTTATGGTAAAATAAATGCAAATAATATTATTAAAGTCAAACAAATTTTCTAATCGCATACAACATTACGATCTGCATTAGTATACTAGGGTTACGAAAACAATTTATAATACATCACTGCAAATTTGAAGCTTCATTGACAAGCTGGACGATTCGACCCCAAGAGCTACCTTCAACCAAATTTTGAATATCTCCGTTGAAGTAAACCATAGTTGTGGGAATCGTTTCTATACCATGTTCCGATTGAAGTTCGGGAACTTTATCTAGGTCAACTTTGGCCAAATAGATGGATTCGCTTTTTTTCCTTGCCAAATTCTCGAGCATGGGAAGCAATGACCATTTGCAGGCTTTGCATTCACTGTTAAAGAAAAATACAATTCAGTCATACTGTAATCTTCAAAATGGTAAAAATCAAAAAAGGTTAGAAAATGTAAAATGCTATGCTTTCACTTAAGAATCGCTGAATTTTTGTAGTCAGAGTTATAGAAAAGGATTTTTAGTTAAATTCTTCTATTCAATTACCTGGAAGAGTAGTAGAAAACAACAACGGGCCTTCGATTTCTGAGAACAGCTCCATCGAAAATTGATTTTCGGTAAATTTCTATGACATTGGCACTGGCAGCCTCAGATGTTTCGAAAATGCAGGAAGCAAGAATGACGCCAACAATGCAAAGACTAATCAAATTGGGACGGGACATGATTTTTGAAACAGTTTGTCTTGGTTTACCCGTGTTAGTAACTACAAATTGCAAAGATGTACGCAAACAATTTTCTTGTTGTCTATTCCAAGCAGGTTGTTTCTCTTCAAAATCTGACCAACTTTTGTGCAAAATCTTGGAGATTCACGGCAATTTGTACGATTTTCCAGCCTTATCTTGTCCCACCGACAAAATTGCATTAATGAGAAACTTGTCACGTATATCAGCAACTCAGCAAGAAATAAGTTACACCCTTTGGCTTTAACATCTCCTTCGCTGTACTTTTTTTGTGGTAAACTTCAGCAGACAAAGAAATCTGCTGGTACATTCTACGTCTGGGACGCTGCAGCAGAACATACTATATATAATTATTATGATGCATTACTTTACCTAGATGTGATCCAATGACGCATTTAGATTCATTGCGATAACTATAAAATCCGCAATTTCAACCTAAGATACTTGATCATAGTCAAACCAAGTGCAATTTATGGGACGACATCCACGGACATCAATCTATATTTTTAAATAAAGACATGAGTTTTCAATCCAGTGTAAAAAGCTAATGATATGTGTCCATTGTCAAAAACGGACGAACCTCTGTAATTAACTTTTGCGTACACAATTAGGAATAGGTTTCACGTTGGGCATGTGTAACAATTTAAAAGCTAGCTTATGAAAGATCGTGTTTTACTTCATAAAGTTCAGTTGGTATGCATTTCACTCTGTTTATAAATAAGTTGCTCTTTGAGAGCCATTTTGACCCGAAAGAATGGGCACTTAGCTGGGTTACCTGAGATTTTTACTTTTTCGATGAGCTTACCTTATAATATGGGATTATTAAGCATTTTTCTTCTATTCGGAGCATAAAATACTAAATAGCTGACCTGGTCAAAATGGTTCACCAGCTAGGGGAATAATTACATAGGTAGTGTAGTGTTAATGACGGACCTAAAGACCATTCTTCAAACATTAGTCACTATCCTTTTTTATGCCATCACAATATTCAAGTTTCCAAATTCTCTATCCTATTTTCAGCTAACGTCCTTCACAAGAAAAGTAGGCATTTTTTAATTAATTGTCCAACATTTAAGAGGACTGTGCTTTGCAACGGGCTTCCGTGGCTTTAGTTAAGCTTATTATTACTTATTCTGAAATAAAATAGGTTGTCATTCTGTCTACGTACTTTTGGTAAAACCCATTATTAATACCTAGGAGTAATGCAATGTCCCTGTAGAAATATTCCTTTGCGGTTTCAAAGAGAAGGGATCGTTGAATGACTTTTCAACTTACATAGGGGATTAACAGAAAATACTTCGTATTGTTATAGAGAATTCACCTGGGCAGCATAAAGCGTTTTTTAATTAAAGTAAAACTATTTGAATATGTAATAATATGTATAACGGTATATCTTCAATGTTTACGTATATAGTCTATATTATAAAGCTGTGAGTGATCATAGACCCCTGACTGCTTTTTAATCTTTTTGTCATTTTCTAATCTTTTAAATTTAGTATGCCTATATTATGTAGACAAATGTATACGTATAAGTGTAACAAGTATTTTCATTCTCATTGTAACAGGTAAACACTCAAGCACTTAATATTCGAAAAAGTAGAAAGCATGGCTTTTAGGCGATTGTTTCATTCAGAGACTTCAAAGGTTACAGGCGCCTAAATGGACACACTCAGAAGTACCAAGTAAAAAACAAAAATAAAAATAGTTTGCTGACCATGAGGTCAACGTTCCACAACTACCTTCATTGAATAGCTAAATGAATTACAGAAAAGAGTCGGAATTGGTAAGGTAAAGAGTTGAAGGTAAGATAAGTTAATTCTCTCTACTACTATAGAAGGAAACCAATATACTAAATTCTGTTTACCACTAAACACAATATTCCATGCCTAATCCTTTTGTGACAAAATCCTGATTTTGCGCCTTTTATTTCCTTATGCTAAGAATACTTTCCAGGAGAAAAAAGAGCTTTATTAGTGAATGTGATTCATTAATTATTTCTCACTGGTTATTGCTTATGGTCATGTGTATAGTTTCATCATTGTTTAGTCTACTAACAAAAATCATGATGAAATTGATGGATAAACTAATGTTATGTGTACTCTATTTAATTAAAACAATTGGACTACCAAATACGTTTATATTCAGAAGTTCATTATATTTATTATGATCAACTTCATGAATATCGTGGTTGCAAACAGTTTTCAAGCAAGCCGAAGATATTAATTAGTATTTGTTCCTTTCTAATAAAATATATATAATGGAATAGGCCATTTTAATGATTGTACATCTTGATTGTCGTAAGTTAGTCATATATCAGAATAAGAAATGGCTAAAATGGAATGACAGAAAACAAATAACAAATCAGCTGCTTTGATGTCACAAAATTATGTGTCCCGAGTGATACATGTTAATGATGGAACAGCCTAAGTGAAGTGTGAGCCATGGCAATTTTATGTCCATTGCATGCCTCGATAACCAAAGCATCGTTATTGGAACCAGCAGGACTGGCAATATATTCGACTCCGCTCTGAAACACGAACAAATTTACTGTAAAATGAAAAAAGTACATTTCTGTAATAATCCTAATTATCAATTTCGAATTCTTACTTGTTGGGCACGATCAATGTTGTCAGTAAATGGGAAGAAAGCGTCGGAGCTTAAGGCAACACCAGTGAGTTTCCCAATCCACTCAGTCCTATCCGCTTCCGTAAACAAAGCTGGTGGATTTTCGTAGTTCGATTGCCAAGTGCTCAACTCCATATCTTTTCCAACAGTTCCACCCACATAGTTATCAATGCAATTAGCAATTTCCGCTCGCTTCACTCCTTTTTTAAATTGCATAGATAAAACTCTGGGGTGGTGTCTGAGCCACCACAAGTTAGCCTTGTCACCAGCCAAACGAGTACAGTGAATTCTGGATTGCTGTCCAGCTCCAATTCCAATGACTTGTCCATTCTTGACATAGCAGACAGAATTAGACTGGGTGTACTTCAGAGCTATTGTAGCCACAATCAAGTCACGGATGGCATCTTCAGAAAGCTACAATTTACAAAAGTCAAAAATAAATACACTAAAATAGTTAATTATGTCAAAAATAAACGAAAATACAAGTATTTAGGATAATCATTTATTGGCTCACGTCTTTTCTGCTTGTCACCAAATTACTGAACACATTTTTATCGATTACAGCATCAT
Organism: Yoshiicerus persimilis; assembly: GCA_020352615.2. Lineage (NCBI taxonomy): Eukaryota > Metazoa > Arthropoda > Collembola > Entomobryomorpha > Tomoceridae > Yoshiicerus > Yoshiicerus persimilis. The sequence continues at coordinate 51,237,343 of CM036940.2, forward strand.
TTCTCTTTTGCTCCAAGCTAAGTCCGAATAAGGTTTTAGTTTCAATATCCTTTGGCACGTAGTCGGGATCCATCTGTATTTTAAAAGACACGTTATTTTTATATTATAATTTATTACGCTATTTTTATAATTATTCGAGGTCGTGATTGATACTGTTAACAGAAACATTCCAGATTTATAACATAACCGAGATTATAATTACCTGCAAAACACAATAACCACCTCCCTTCTTCTTCTTCAAGGTTTCCAAAGCTTCTGGTGTGTAACCTGGAGCGATGATACCATCAGAAACCTCCCGAGAGATAATTTTTGCAGTCATTAAGTCGCAGACGTCACTCAAAGCTACAAAATCTCCAAACGAGGACATTCGGTCAGCTCCTCTAGCCCTGGCGTAGGCAGCGGCAAGAGGAGTAAGCTCTCCCAAGTCTTCTACCTGACAGACTTTTTTCTAATTGTAAAATAATAAGGCTTCAATTACAATTCGTAATCCAAAGACAAATATTTACTTAGAGTTGTCAATTTACCTCGTCGTCAGAAAGCGGAACACTGACAGCGGCTCCAGCAGGGCTGACATGCTTGAAAGAAGTTGCAGCCGGGAGACCGAGTCCCGCTTTCAATTCCTTAACAAGTTGCCATCCATTTAGAGCATCACATAAATTGATGAATCCAGGAGAGCCATTGACAACTATTAGAAAAGATATGCAATTTTAGTCTCCTTGTACTATTTCACTAATGCATACGTTAAATGGCATTAAAAGTGAATGCAGCATCCTACCTTTAAGTGGCAGTTCAGCAAGCGTGGTGTACAGTTGAGCAGGTTTTTGATGGGGATTCATTCCATAGCGTAATGTAAGTTGCGAAACACCGCTGGAGTACTCCTTGCGGAAATAATCAGAAATGGCAGAGTCGTATTCAGTCGTGTGTGTGAATGCCTTGAGGGCCAAAGTCTTCCTGTAAAATAAATCATTCGAAATTCTAAGCAATTGTCATAAAATATTTCTAATTTAGTTATTTATAGTAAAACAATTCAAAGTACATGGATCTCGATTTTTACTGGCATTATGTTTGTTTCTTGAATGCTAAGATTTGGAATATTAGTACTTCTTTTTATTTAGCCAAAGATATTTTAGAAATGACACTACAAGTGAGACTCGCTCATAATAATCTATGTGAAATATTTTGACATTTTGAGGGGTTCAGCTAAATAATTTGCTCTTCAACCAGTACAATTGTTTTAACTGTAACAGTATTCTTAAAGCAACATTCCTAGCTTTTGAGATGAGTGCTTACAAGTTTCATGTTTCACGATAGTTTACATACATAACTGATTAGATAATTTAACGTATAAGTTCAAGGGCGAGGCAAGAGTTTAATAAGAAAAGAAAGCAAATATTGTTATCGCTCAAGTTTAACTTCTGGATTCTGGATATTAGACAACTGTGAATACACTTGTGAGTGGATGAAAAATAGTCATATTATTATATAGCACAAGCTACATTTAAACGAAAGTATTGATTTTTAACTGTCAACTGAATATTTAAGTTAAGTGATTACGTACTGTAATCATTGTACTATGGGATTTATAGGTACATTTGCCGTGCCATCAAAATACCATTAATCTACGAGACAGACAAATTAGATTAGTAAAAGTTCTCTCGATAGAATGAATGTAGGTTAAATGGGCTGCAGAAACGAAGACAGTAAGCTTATATATTATTACATAACCTTTTTAAGTAGATACTTATCTGCTAAATAGAGCGCACAGAACGTAAGGAACAGTTGATTAAATACTACAAGTTGCATCATACTTACTAGGGTATTCATTCCCATTAACTTTCATTATCTAGAACCTTAATCTTCAACTGACCTTGTATCTTCTTTAGTGTCACAAGAAGCAGACGATTCCAATTCTGTTGCAACAACTCCATAATCGCTGGGGTCGCAGATGACTGTCACACGTGCATGATTTTTTGCTGCAGCTCGTAGTAAAGTCACACCACCTAACATTTCACACAACGACTTGATGATTCATACTAGTGTAATTTAAGTATAATTAGTCAAGAAACATTATTTTTAACATATCGTGAATAATTACCAACTACAGTGCTATTTTACTTTCAACTCATTTTCTTGTAAAACCAAAAAAAATATGGGAAGCAGTTACATCATTTGATTTAAAAAATAATACAATTTTCAATTATATCTTTGGTTTGATAATTAAAGAAAGAATTGGAAATAAAAGAAATAGTCTTTAAATATTTTAGGGTAAATTGTACTGGTAAAAAATACTTACAACACTGAAAAGGTTACGAAAATATAATATATAGCAAGCATTGCCTTTCTAGTTGAATTAGCGAATATAATTTGAAGCACACCAATAAGTAAAAGAATATTCAGATGTAAAAAAATAGCTAGCACTTACCAATGTCAATATTTTCAACCGCTTGGGGTACGGTGACTCCTGGTGTTGATACGGTTTTTACAAAGGGATACAAGTTGCACACAACAACTTTGATATAATTGTATCCCTGCCTTTTCATATCAGCTTCATCCGATTCTATAGCTCTAGCCAAAATACCTGAGTAACAAAATTACAAATTAGCTACGTTGAAAAGTGTACAAAGAATGGAAACCAATTATTGTTTACATGCAATTGCAAAATTCAGGCAACTTACCTCCATGTACTGCTGGGTGAAGTGTTTTTACACGTCCGCCTAACATTTCAGGAGCCCCGGTTATGTCAGAAACATCTTGAACAGGAAGTCCAGCATCACGAAGTGACTTGGCAGTTCCGCCAGAAGCTACTAACTTTAACCCTAAGGAATTTAAGCGGGTGGCGAAGTCCAAAAGACCGGTCTTGTCAGACACACTAAGAAGGGCTAAAATGATATGATAAAATTTTTAAATACGGTGTAGTGTAGAATGTATTTTTCTAGAAAAGTCTTCTAAAACATCACAACGCAACGTGACTGCTTAAACTTATCCTAATCCTGACTGCTGAGGTAGTTTACATTAAAATACACTTAAAGGTGGATTAAAATACGAAAAGCAAAGTACTGCTTAATGAACTTATCTATAGTTTCAATTTGAATTTCATATTGACTTTATCTTAAATTATTTAGTAACGTAAGTACATACCGTAAGTATTTGCCATTGTAACAACGCTTTAAGTTGATATTCCAGTTATTTTCGATGAAATGATATTTATGCAAAGCTGATGATGATGTGTACCTGTAAAACCAAAAATATTATCCAGATTTATATAAGGAGGAAAATATATTTAATCTGCCACTTTATATATGTAAAATAATGAGAAATAACAAAAATTAGCTACCAGTAATTAAAGCAAAGGAAAAATAAGAGAAAAATTGTATCGCGTGGTTTGTAAAGGACAAGTTCTGTAGAACCGGATTAATATATACTGACCTTCACTGATTCCAGCACGCAACAAGTCTCACATGTCTCGCCACAACAACTCCCAACTGTAAAGTGAAAGAGTTATTCCAATAGCAAGCAAACCAAATACCTATCTGGAAAGAGTTTAGTTTTATCCGACTAGGACTTACAGATAACAATACTCGTTCTACTTTATAGGTACATAAAACTCAACACACATTACACAGTACACAGTATGAGGAATCTCTGTCTTTCGCCATTACCGCTGGCCAAGTTCATCTGGAACTCGCATTGTCCAGGACTTTGAGATACATTCCATGTATGCTACTGGATAATGAAACTGGAAAAATAATTTGCTTACTTCAAACTCACCTTTATTGCAAAATACGGGCTTTTAAGTTTGTTTCCTGAGCACGCTAATTATGATCACATTTCTTGGCATAAGATTTCATTTTTTATTTCTAAAAATCTATCGAAATCGAATGTAGATTTTAATTATATTCGAATTATTACAACATTGAGAAGTGTTTTCTTAAAGTAAACAAAAAATATTGCCAGAATTTTCATTTTTTTTAATAAAAAAATTTGCCACACAACAGTATTGTATAGTTTTATAACTAACATACGTTTCCCATATTTCACAATTTTTTCATTTAAAATTAGTCATTCCATCCGGGAAAAGGGCTGTCCCCATCGTGGGATTAACTCAGACAAAATAATTAATGGGTTTGTGGTGGAATCTGGTTTGAAATGTTATATCTGTCGTGGTGACCCTAAAGCAAATTGATATTCTAAATTTGAGTGGATTTTCAAAATGTATATTCACCGGCTTATGGTAAGTCAATTATTTCTAGTCATTCCATAGAATTAGATATATATTACTATTAGTCATTCATTGTAATTACACCCCTCCTCAAACATCAGTTCCAATAAGATAATATACAGTTCTGATAACTTATATCCGTTTCGGTAAGACTGGAAGAGGGAAGACCAGAATAATGTAACACAATTGTTATATTACCATTTTTACCTTTATCATGATTACTATAATTATTTGCAAAATTGTCATTTAAGTCACTTTGGGGATTGATACTCATCTGTCTACTGTGTTTACCGAACCAATATAATGTATAATTCTTTTGTCTTATTGATTGTCGAAGAAGAAACTTTTTCTGATGTGTAATTAAAATAGTATTAGCTCACATTTAATAAATTGCGTATACCTCATGAGTCCAGAATGGCATAAATGATTAAAAAATGATTAGAATTTATAGACATTGACTAGTAATTTACTGTCAATCAGCAATCCTGTTATAGTCAGGAACTTATGGATAAGTAATGACAATACCAATGTAATTTAGCTCTCAGATTGGCATAAGGAATCCTCCGAATTTTCTAATAACTGTTATGCACTGTATTGATGATGTACAAGAGTCCAACTACAGTGCTAATAACTTTCCCAAAATTCAACCGAAAGCATCCAATGAATATAATTTTCACAACCAAACAATCCCATTACTAAACTACCAAGATATTTGACAGCGTTGGGTTATTTTTGGGATATTACATATCTATATTTATGTTCTCATTTAAGACAACTATAAAGTTACAAAATCTTTTAATTCTTACTTGTACTTAAATGCCTACATTCCCAAAGCACTTTTGTGAAATCCACTGCAAGCTCATAACCATTTTGCTATCTTAACCTATTGCTTATATCTTATTAGCAAAAAGATGTTATCGAAAAAAGCACTAAAATACTTTGGACTTTTTATTAATATGGGAAATGTGCTTAAGATTTCCCCATTCTATTGGGATCACCATACACAAATACTTTGCACAGCGAAAAGTAACTGGAAAATACTAAGTTTCAGAATTACTGGGATTCATTTATTTGCATACTCATTTTACAATTTCACACGGCTTTTTACAGAAAGTTATAAGGACGTAAAAAATTTCTCTGAAATTACACATTTATTTCAATTTGCATTTGGCTATCTTTGGGGAACAGGACTCTATCACAACATGTACAAGAAAGAAAAAGAAGCAGTGGCATTTATCAAGCAACTTATAGAAGCAGATAAACTTTTTCAAAGTATTTCAAACCATTATCAATAAATACACTAATCGGAAAATAAAATACTAAATACCTTGTTACAAACAATGATAATGAATTGTAAATTTAAAGAAAAAACTCCAATTTTTTAATTTTAAGTTTTCATTCATAATTCATATAATTAGTTTAGAACTTGGCACACTGAAAATAGCACTACTATTTATTGTTTTGGTTTCAGGTGAGTTCACAGTGGACCCAAACAAAAACCCATCTAAAATTTTGGAATACCTCATGCTGTTCTTCCTAACAGCTTTGATTTCGTTCGACACAGTTCTTCTTCTAATGTGCATTTTTCAGTTTGGGCATAAGCATTACATAAGTTCGCTACTTCCTGAACACTACAAGAAGGATCCTGTTGTCATTGTAATTTTTGTTTTCCTGCAGTGTTATTCTCAGTTTACAATTGGCTATGGCATTGTCTTCACACTGATGTACATTCAAATGTACATATCCACAGCTACGTATTGGATTAAAAATTTAAAGTAAGTTCAATTATTTCCATTTAAAACCGATACACTTGTTCATTCTCTTTATTTTTTATTAATCTTTGCAATTCAGTAATATATAGCTTTTAGTTAACTGTCGAAATTTTTCACACTTTTGGAAATGAATTTAATTCGAGTATGTATATAGCTTGAAATATTACGCTACGCTAATGAAGCACGAAGAGGAAATTTGTTTATTTATTTTTACAGGACGAAAGAGAACATTCGAAGAAAACTCTTGAATTTTAACAGGCTGAGAATATTAAATGCACATTTCAACGGCAGTGTAACAATTGGATTAATCCCGTTTTTCATTGTGATTATGGGAATATTTGTCATGTTTCCTTTATTCGGGACAATTCGTCTCTACGAAATCGTACCTATCACCACATTAGTTATTCATGTACTTTCTTTCACCTCCGGTATTTTTGTTCTTACTGTATTTTTTCTGGTCGCCTCTCAGGTTTACGACGGTTCTGCAATATTTATTAGGAATTTGAAGTGTTCCCCCTGTTCACTTTTAAAAACGAAATTGTACACTCGAAATGTTGCAAGCTTACAGCTATTTGGTATTCGGTTGGGTATTTTAAGGGCAATCAAACCGTTATATTTGTTCGCACTCTATCTTACTCTGTCGAATAACACAGCTTCCTTACTTATAGCTTTTCCCAGCGAATATTTTCAGTAAATGCCAGTTGTTTCTGAAGAACGTATCTCAAAGATGCTTGATTTAATAAATATTTGTTTGATAAAGCAGAAACACTTGCCTTGTTGAGAAAGTGATCAGTTTTGTCAGAAACTTGTTGGAGTGAAATGCTCATTTTATGATTGTCGAAACTGAATGAAATAAAATTGCTAAAGTTGTTGAAACCACGGCTTGCTAAGTAAATTGCTGAAATACGAGTGTTAAACCCAAACATTTCTTTAATGCAACATACCTATATATTTAAATAAATCTTGTCATTTTAAATTATTTTGAGTGAGGAAACATCAGTTAAATATGAGTACAGTTTATCACAATTACTAATAAACTTGTTCCTGTAATTCAATCACCCAATGTTGACCATATTAATGTGCTTGAATAATGTATGAGTATGACATTCCTTATTAACAATCCTAATCCAAAAACATAATGAAACTGTCATTTTTAAAACTATTTAAATATTTTGGAATTTTTATTACTTCAAAACAAACAAAGGACTAGGTTACATTTTCAGAAATGTAGGAAACAGGTAATTACATATAATACCGATACATAAATTAAAGACATCATAAACATTAATTTAAAAATGTAGTGATTTTATAGAGAACAGCGACACAGAAATTAAAAGGACATATTTTTCTACTGACAATTTAAATCCTGCTGAATAAGTCAACAAATTAATTTGACGAAATCCTCTTTTTGTTTTCCCATGGTATTCCACTTCGTCGGTCTCTCCATAAGCCCAAATGACATAAGTCATGTTATCCTAAAACCACAATTCACTGTTAGATATTTTTTATATGGTAATAGTTATAAGGTACATGTCTGTAACACACTTAGCTTTCCACCTAGATAAAAATGAAATGTATCTAATGCTAATCATCATATCAAATAATAATTAAATCAATCTTACTGTGATTTCATTATCCTGTCCCGAAAAATCTGTGGTGTTCAAAAGGCGAATGTATGTCAAAATGGTATGTGTGTTAGTTTCCATTGACTTTTCTATAGTTAGGTTCCAGTTATTTTCATCATCCACCAAGGGTCGAGTATTACTGAGTCCGTAATAATCCTGTGTAATATCATTATTATTTAGCTGATTTTTGAAATATTATAAATAAAATACTTTAATTGTTCTATTATCAAAATTGCATACTTCAATAGAGTCAATATTCACTATTCACTATAATTTCGCTTAAATGTCTTTAAATCATTTGCAGCTGCTGTTCAATTAATTAAACCAATCTGCAAACTATTTACCTATATAACATTTTGCCGTTTTAAAATACAATTTCTGTTTTTAAAAAACAGAAGTACGAGTTGGCTGGAGCACATATTTTATCAATAGATGCTGGTATTTGTTTACTGTTTACTTACGTCGTAATACGGTCCTTCAGTTCCGTTTATTCCACCAATTGCCAAATCGGATCCTTCCATACTAGCCGTTGTACTGATTCCAAAACCTACCCATCCTTTTGTTTTTACTGTCAGTCTAATTTCTATTTGTGGAGCCTTAACATTCCACCAAAATTTGTAATTTCCATCATCAAAGGATATTTCTTCATCGCCAGATACGAAAGATGATGCGACGAACACAACGGCGACAGTAGACAAACAGTGAAATACAAAATTCATTTTTAGTTTTTATTTCTATTGTTAATTGCAACTACAATGTCCAGTAGGAGAGCAATATTAAGACGTGAATTCCCTGCGAACTGCTAACTTCAATAGGCTATTAGAAATCCGAGTTTTTGTACATATGGGCTTTTTGATATTTACTTTGTAGGTTGAACTCAAATAAAATCGGCTTATAACTGTAGCGTGATAAACCTTGCCTAGAAAAGTTTACAAGGTAGTAGATAATTTCAAAATTAATCCATTTACAAATTTACATTAACAATTCGGAAAAAGCAGTACGTTTCCCACATACGTCATTTCCTTTACGTTGGACAAATATATAACTCCGAATCGGGACCAGTGCAAATAATCCAATGTCAAATAAAATCGTTTGATAATAAAATTCATTACGTTTAGAAAACATATTTACCATTCTTATCAAAAATTTTGGAAAAGAAGGCCACAATAGCCTTGTTAGAACAGCTTATAGCTATAATATAGTACAGTTCTCGCATTATAAATTTGATAAAGTCTTGATCAGAAATTGCGTTTTCATTTTCCACGACCTTTATCTGTATTTGCCCTAACAATAGTTTGTCATTATGTTCTACATACAGGTGTAGTTTAGTGGTACATACATGCACCGTTACGTTAGCTTAAGTAAATAGAGATTGCTCTGCTGTAAATCTACGCATAGATTTGTTATACTCTACAGTATTCTTTCTATTTCAGTATTCATAACAGCAGCGTTATTAGAAGAATTGTGCAGTTTCATCGGGAATAATTTCTACCTTGTGTAGTCATGGCTTGGTGTTTTACATAGATTTTGAGTAATCTTTGTCACTTTATATTATGACGTCAGGTTAGCACGCATACTCAATGGGAGGTATAAGGTACAAGTAAATATTGGTGTTTAGTTCACACTTTATTTGTACAACCACTTTTAGATAAAACAATAGCTAACCGTGTCTGTAATGGTTATGGATTTGAAAACTCTCTATATTCATATGAATAGTGGTTATTTTCATTTACGCAGAATTACTAAATCAATCGGTAATCGAAATGATGACTTTTTTCTTTTAATTCATAACACTGTGTAGCGTAATAAATATTTATTGTGCATTACTCATAAAATAGTAATTCATGGCAGTACACATATTATTATAGCCACATAAATATTACATACACGGTTAATTATTACCACGATTACAGAAAGTCGAGGAAAAAATAAATTCATGTATGGCTCTTACGTAGGTGCGACGTTATTTTTCTCAGTATTATTATCAAATAGGTCATTAATAAACATATAAATCAATGCATCAGCTTTCCTCATCACCAATGAAAAAATTGCATACATGTCTAGACTTTAGTATTAAATTGTGAGTAGGATGACTCAATGACAATTATTATGAATAATCACTGTTTAATTTATAATTCATTTTTGTCTTCTTTTTTGTATACCTAATAAGTAATTAATTGGTCCTTTAAAACTTTAGCATAAAGCAAGCAGAATCTTTTGTGTTTCTTGAGCATCATAGTTACTTTTAATTAAAACTTAAACATCATAAGCCGCCACCTTCTGTTTGAAAATTGAGATCTTTGCAAAATAAATCTTCCTCAAAAGAGCTAAAAAACTAACAAATTCTACGAAATGATCCACTCAAAATTATTCCTTCAAAAAATCTATTCGTTATGTTATTTTCTTTATTAGTATTAGTATTAGTAAATATTAGGTATTTTATTTGAGTTCCTGAGAGCCAACAAACTCGTCTACTCTGACTAAAATTCATGTTTTAAATACATACTAATGTCCTACCCTAGACATATTATTACAGTTCGTTTTATAGGTCTTACCTATGATTGACAGAGGAGACTTAATTCGTACGTCTCAGTACGAAAAGAGGATAAAATATTTATTTCACTGAGCTATCGTCAGTCTTCATAGGATTCAGTTATACTGAAATTATAATTACGCAATTTGTCAGACTAGAAAAAGGCCACAATTACTTATTTAGACGCAATTTTCATGGAAATCTGTCTATACTACTGCTTATAATTTTCCTTATATTTGTAAAAGAATAACTACGTTTATTAACTAAAACGTATACCACACTACGTAAGCACAAAGTGAGCTCGTAGCCCCTACATGTACGTTATGTATAGGTATATAGGGAAATTGTGGTACCGGTGGTTAAACAAAGTTATGAAGTGAAGGAATTGATTCACTCAGCATTTTCCTAACGGATAATTTATGCTTCCAAATTAAAGAATTAATTACAGTCTTTTGCAAGTAAACAAATTGATGGGTTATTATTTAATTAATTAAATATTATTCTACTTAATCTTGCTTTCAACTACCACTTTCAAAATGAATTCAATTCACAAAGGGGCAATTAATGCTCAATTTCATACCGTGGTATCTAATACTGGAAATATTGTTGCCCTTTTGAATTTACTGTCAGAACGAGAAGTTTTTGGGGAACCAGAAATTCAACAAATCGTAAGTAATTGTCTTACAATTTTAAACCAATAATAGTGCGTATGGCATTAGTATTTTAGTATACACCATACGCACTACATATTCATATAATTTATACGATAATATTGTTCATTAGTTATCGAGAGGAACTGAGTACGACCAGGCAACCCAACTGTACAAAGCAATAATTAAGAAAGATGACTTTACTTTCGAAATTCTTATCAATGCATTGAGAAAAACGGGTAACGAGGCTGTTTCATCTACGATTTTGAAAAACCTAAAGGGAATTAAACAAGGTAGTGACGAAACACACTGTGACGGTGGGTGTAATATAAACAGTGCTGTCAGTGGAAGCGAAAAAGTATGTCAACATGTCAATTACGTAAATTCTATTACAAAACTGCACCCATTTCCATTGCATTCTGTCTCATGAAAGAGAAATCCAGATGATTTTATTATGAAATAGAATTACATTTATTTATTTTTATGTATTTATCTGCAGGAAAACAACACTTCAGATACCGAAGATGATGAAGATGACGATGATTTTTGTAGAAAATTTAAATCTCTTGCAACTACATGTTCCAGTTTTGAATTTTTGTCACAGGGATGCGGAAAGGTAGCATGGCCGTTAGATTCGTTGGCCACGGAAGAAATTCAACCCAAACATCTAGATTTCACTGGTTTGGGCATTACTGACAAAGGAGTGCTCGAAATCGTAAAATTAATTAATAGTAATAAAGATATTCACGCTTTGATTCTTTCGAAAAACGAAATCACAAGATTGGGATTTATTGATTTGCTAAACAACCTTCCGAAAACTTTGAAATATTTAATGGTGGACCGAAACTATATTCATTTTAATCCATCTCAATTTGAAAACCTTTTTAACTCCGAATCAAGTAAATGGTCTGATCTAAAAATACTGGATCTGTCTTACAACTTTGTAGCAAAGAAGTGTTTTGATGTGCTGAATAGCCGTTTTCCTACTGAAAAGGTAAAGGAATACGATGCCATCAAATATATCAGGGTGAATGCTTGCAAAATAATTTATCAGAGAGATTCAGATAGAAATTGCAAGAAGGAAGAGAGGGAATTTCTTCCTGTAGTGTGCCACTTGAAAAACACAAAAGTTTTCCCTGATGTTGACTTTGTTGATGAAAATAAGGGATGCGTGGCTTTGGTGGAAGCGAAAAAGATTCCACTGTTCGCATTCCTCAGGTACTCTACTCATGTCAAGATTATTATAGAGAGAATCCATGAAGGTCAAAGAGAATTCTTCACTGCAGACTTTGTTAGCTATGCGGATGAAGTGTGTAGGGTGAGATTAATCAGTGGAGACCCATTCCAAACGAGTCATGAAAATGGAAAGGAGGTTAGGAGTGTTTTGCAAGTACTGGGGAATGAATATGAGAAGCCAAGACGTGGCTATGTAGACAACAATGCAATTAATTTTCTCATTGAAGACATTAAAAACAGTCAGGAAAAAGTCGGCTTAGGGAAATATTCCATCTTAAAAGCCTTTAATTGTTACCAGTGGGCCAAAGAGAGGTTGAAGTGTATTGCAGATATACCAGAAATTGAAATACCAATTACATATAAATTATTTGTACTTTTATTCGTCGAACATTGTGATTTGGTTTTAGTTATGTTTATTGCTTTAGTATGTGCAATCACGTGTTACTTATACTAGTAATTAAGTTATTGATCACCTATAATGTGCAAATTAAACACATCCGTTGAAGTTTTAGATATTTGTTGAATAATTGTTAAAATTTAGTTAATTGTTGAGGCAAAACTTCATTTACAGTCAATAATTTCATTGTATTATTAAGACCACTAATATTAATAGGTATGAAATACATAATATACTATGTGTATGCACTACTATCACATTAATTACGTCACTCGCATGTATGTAATGTATAAGAACTGAACTTTCTATTTAATTTAATAAAATTAAAAGAATATGTACCATGAGCTTACAAGTGAAATAAATCGTATGAATTTTTAATGATTTCCATAATGCAAATAGTTGATGATACAAAAGTTCTAAGGCAATTTTATCATCATATTAATGCAATGGTGCAATCTAATAGTTTAAGTAAAAGTCAGTTCTTAAAAATTAAAATCACATCCATTCAGCATTTAGCTTTTCCGAGAGTTTAAGGTATGAAAATGGTTAAAATACCTACCTAAATTATACCACAATTAATAATTTAAATAATTATGCAACATATGCAACTCTTTATGTTCGTTTTTATAAATGATCGTGCGCAATCAATTAAAAAATGTCATCGATACGTTGCAAAAATAAATGAAAAATTGTCAGTTTGTCGGATTACGAATTCAGAATTTTATTTTACATATTTTTCGTATTGGCAAGGATAAGTTATTTTAGCAGTACAGAAAGAACATTTTTAAGTTTCCCTACATAATGCGGATTTTGCTGATTATATAATTTAAAAGCGAACAATTAAACTTGATTTGGCACCGATGACGATGTTAGGTGTAGTCACTGTAGATCTGTTGAAAACAATTTTGGAATTTGTAGGTTAGAAATAAAGTCCGCGTATACAGAATGCACAAATACCTTATTGATAGACAAAACAAAAAAGATATTTTACCCAATAATTGTAGTTGTTGGAATGTATCCTACATTTCTTGAAACGACAGTGGCGGTTTGCGGCACGTTCTGGAAAACTGAAGCAGCGTTTACAGTTACAAGAATATCAGCAAAATTTGCAAGAACTAAAAATCCACTTCCGTCTTCCAAAATCCTATTGCAAAAACCATAAATCACGACCCTGTTCTTGTAACTCTCTTACTAATTAAGTATAGCACATTTTTAGTCTTTCTTTATACTAACCTCGTAAACCCGAAAACCTGTCCAGTGTTGGGAGCAGCCGCTTGCAACCCTCCGTACTTCCAAGCGTCCGTTTTCCTTACTTCAACGATTTGCTTATAAACTTTAAGATGACTCTCTGCTGATTCCATTTCAGCTGCCACATTTACAGTTTCATAATTATTATTTACAGGTAACCAAGTAGAATCTCCAGTCGAGAAACCTAAATGCAGAAATATCATAATATGAACGAAAATAAGAATTTCATGAAATTCGTTTCCATAATTGTAAATAATTGGAGCGAATTAGATACCCGCATTTAAACTTGCATTCCATTGCATTGGTGTTCTGGAAGGATCCCGGGAGTATTGTTCGTACTTTTCTGGTCCAGCTTGACAACCTACGTGGGTTTCAACAATTTTTACAGAAATGCCTTAGTATTACGAATTCAAAATAATTAAGAATATTACCTGCTGGGTCAACTGTTTCTTCCCAAGTTAATTGAGTGTGCTCCATTCCAATTTCTTCCCCATAATATGTCACAGCATTACCAGGAAGCAACAAAATGATCATATTTAATGCATCCACATGCTCAGTGCCGAATCGCTTGGAAACTCTTTTAGTGTCATGATTTCCCAACAACCAGTTTGACCATGCTCCTTCAGGTAATTTGCTATACCATTCGTTAACGAGGTTCAGAATAGGAGTTCCACTTAATGGAGTCGTTATTCTATGAATGAATTCGAAATTAAATGGAAAGTGGGCGATCGGCTTTTCTGGAGTTCCGTAATACTTAAAAAGTGCTTCTAAAGAGGGAAGTGTGGCTTCCACCATCATAACTCTATATACAATCAAGGAAATAATTAAATTAGTAATATTTAATGCCACCGCGTTAAATATTTTCAATGTTGACAATTTTATATAGTGAATTAATTAATTGTTACTAAAATACCAAAATTAAATTAAGTTTACCGTTCTCTCCCATCTACCAGAGTGTAGATATCAATGAGTTTCCTAAATTCAGCAAGAGCATCTAAAACTGCTGGAAGATTGTGTGTGTACGGGTGCAACCAGTAAGAATATTCTTCGGGAGTCGTTGACGGATCCCTATCTGGGTTTTCAGGTTCATCCATAAAATGCTGCGCCTCAAACATGGTGGGAACTGCATCCATCCGAAAACCATCAACACCGAGGTCCAACCAAAACTTCATGGCATCCAAGAATTCCGGAAGCACCAAAGGATTTTCGAAATTTAAGTCTGGTTGTTCCGGAACAAACTGGTGCAAGTAAAACTGCTGCCGATTTTCATTCCATGCCCATGCAGATCCACCGAATATGCTCACCTATAAAAATATAAGAATGATATAACATTAAAAGACCGAAAACGCAAAGAGTCTACTCATAAATAAAATAGTGTTGTTAATTAATGGACATGAAAGAAATTATCCCATTGTATTTGACCAACATCCCAGATTGTATGAGATTAATAATTTGTATTAATTAAGGACAAAGAAAACCAGTTGAATCATTTTTAAATTACCCAATTGTTCGGTGGCAAGGGTTTTCCCGTAGAATCAAATCCACTTGCATTTTTCCAAACATAGTAGTCAGTATACGGTTCTTCGCGTTGAATAGATTTTTGAAACCATTCATGCTCATCACTTGAGTGATTTGGAATGAAATCCATGATTAGCTTAATGCCTGTATAAATTGTATTTAAAATTCAATTTTCAAAACATTATGGATTTTATTTATTAAAACAAACTCGTAGAAGAAGAATGTTCTATTTTAAGATCTGCTTAACCTTTCTGTTTCATTGCAGCAGCCATTGATTCGAATTGGGTAAGATTACCAAAAATTGGATCAATATCTTTGAAGTCAGAAATATCGTAGCCAAAATCTTTCATGGGAGATTTATACATTGGCGAAATCCACACAGCATTGACACCCAAGTCAACCAAGTAGTCCAACGAGGATTCGATTCCTTTGTGTAGGGTTATTCAAATAATAAAATTTAAGCATTTTTATTTTAAAAATCATAAATAGTCATTAGTATGTGAATAATAAATACTTACCAACAATGTCTCCTACACCATCTCCGTCTGAATCTTTATGAGATCGAGGATAGATTTGGTAAACGACTGTTTCTTGCCACCATGATAATGGGTTTTGTTGACTTCGGGGAACAATGGATTTTAAACCGGTCCCTCTAACTGAAGTACTTTCATCCAGAAAATAAAATACTAAAATTGCTAAATTTAAAATAGTAAATTTCGACATTTTGAAAAGAAATTTTTTGCTCTATTCCATTCCAACACGTTAGTTTAACTTGCCTATTCACTTTGAGTATGTATGGGTACATTTATTAAAGTAAGGCTAAACTTTTGTTCATGTTACGTAACTTTTATCTCTGGCTTGCAATTGTTGATAACAGGAAATGATAATAGGCCACACAGTTTACTCTTGTTAAAAGCTTTGTTATATAATGTAAAGATAATCTTAGCTTTCATTTAACCTGACCTGTAAAAACAACCACCACATTGGATTGTTCATTTTATTTAATAACTGCTCCTGATTCCAATAATGCAAAATTAATGTAATTGCGCAGGTCGGGAGTGAGATGACTTTTCTCAGACACCGTATTTGCCGTCAAATGGTACACTATTGCTTCACACATAAATCTTAGCCAAAATATCGAGAGTGCTCCCATAGAGGCTCATCAATAGGTGGTCTTATTTTTCCATTCAACCTGACATTTCATGCTTAGTCATTTTTCTGTCAGTGCTTAATAATGTTACAATTTGTAAGAATTGCAAAGTCATACACAATTATGGTAGAATTAATTTGTAGCTAGCAAAATTTAATGTGAAATAGCTATGTAATACAAAAATTGCACGTTACATAATCTAAATCTATTATAGTAACAAAAGTCAATGTGGAATTGCCATAATATTATACTTTTATGTAAACTTAATCGATTACAACAAAGTTTAATGACGAATAGCTATGTAATCCTAAAATTGCATTTTGCACAATCTAAATCTAAATCTATTGTAATAACAAAATAAAATGTGGAATTGTCATGTAATCTTAAAATTACATTTGCATATAAACTTAATTGAGTATAATAAAATTTAATGTGGAACAGCTATGTAATCCTAAAATTGCATTTCACAAAATCTAAACAAAATTACAATTTCACAGTGTCCATTTTAACAAAATTTTATGTGGATTAGATATGTAATCCCAAAATTGTATGCTACTCAATGTAAATCTAGTATAATAACAAAATTAAATGTGGAATTGCCATAATGTTACATTTTTATATTATGCAGTTAACAAAATTTAATTTGGAATAGCTAATCAGTTAACAAAATTTAATGTGGAATAGCTAATCGGTTAACAAAACTTAATGTGAAATAGCTAATCAGTTAACAAAACTTAATGTGGAATTGCTAATCAGTTAACAAAACTTAATGCGGAATAGCTAATCAGTTACCAAAACTTAATGTGGAATAGCTATGCAGCTAACAAAACTTAATATGGAATAGCTATGCAGCTAACAAAACTTAATGTGGAATAGCTAAGCAGTTAACAAAATTTAATTGGAAGGTATATTATAAAGAAAGTTTGCAGTATTAACTTATGTAAAATTGCAGACACATAATTAAAATTTCTTCTTATCTAAGCTACAGTAAAAAAAATAAGTCATCGTTCCGATTTAAAGCCAGGGGTACCACAATGGATCCATGCGACACAAATTTTCAGAACTCTTGGCAGATGCAATGAGACGGCTTGCCTGAAATCAAAAGCATAATTAATTTTTAACAAATGTCTTTTGAATTTATGTATGAAATATTTAATGCCTTAATAATGAAAAAATACATACCGACAACATCAATATGCCAATTACTTACTAATTAACTCATTTTTTACAGAAAACGTGGAAAGAAATGATAAATAGGAACTACATGCAAGACAATTCGTGAAATTATTATATTGTCTTTGAGAAAGGTATAAAAGATCGGAGATTCAGGCAAGTAAAATATTGAAGCACAAATTATACCCTGAGGAAATTTAAAATGCATGACATTCCCTTAATAAAAGCAAATAAAATAAGGTATTACCTCGTTATTCGATCCGTCAAAAGTTGATAAAGTTTCTATACGTCGAGCGACGTCATTTACGCATTTATTTGCAGTTTCAATTACCACTTTTGCAGCACTTTGACTGTTAGTGGTTCCAGGGGGAATAATTCCTTGTTCCTCATTTTGTTTCACCCAATATATTATTTCATCTCCTAAAATAACCCGTAAAATGACGGGAATTTGGTAATTTGGATAATCGAGACATCTAGCACTAGATATTATTGATGACATAAGAGGCCCTTCAACTCCAAATGGAGATAGAAACTCAACAATATTAGGAGTTAATCGAAAGGGAACGGGTCGAATGGAACCAAGTTCTCCTGCAACAGAAATAAGTGATGAAATGCACAATATTTCACAACAGTTCACAAATACAAATTATGTAAAGGCAATTCTAATATGTCTCACCAGTTTTGTCATTAATATCGAATTTGAAATGCGAAACGCTAATTGCTCCAGAGTCTTTATGAATATACATGATATCAGGATCAAGTCTAGTCAAATGAAAAGCGTACTCTGCAAACGACCACAATCCCAATTGAAGGGCAAACTAAAAAGAGCAAAGCATTCTTTAAAAATTATTGAACATAAAATTGGTACATAACATTTTGTATTCGGAAATTACCATTTTTCTAAAGAGAAAATAATCAGAAGAACCAACAAATGTATTTATGGCCCATTCCCGTAGTATTCCTTTACTAATTACATTCGGTTGAATGTCCATGAATATATCTTGGAGAACTCCAGGAGGTATTTGAACCCGCTTAGTTTTCTAGAATGCGAAACATTGTTAATGACAATAAAACCACAGCCTATAAAATCTAAATGAGCATCTCAATTCGAAATTAGAAAATAACCTTCAAGGCACCAAGTTTTTCATAGAAGTACGAAATTAGATTGTCGTTCTCAACAGAGCGTAGTGAGCAACTGTTCTTCAAAATGTCAAGCAACGATAGGGAAGCCGGATTGTCTTCGATGAGTTTCACTTGTGGAGAAATAGCCACAGCATTAGGAACAGTAAATCGCAAATGTCTTTTCGCGGTTGCATTTTGCTGACTTAAATAATCGTTGAGCATTCTGGCAAACTGCAAAACTCGGTCTTCACCCTTTCCGTCTGACGAACCAACATTACTCACAGCTAGGTAAGGATAAACTTTCCCGTTGTTTCCTCTTACGAATATTCGTCTGGAATATGTATTATGTTTTTGTACAATTTCCACTCGTGGTTGAAATCGGTCAATCTTTACGTAGTAATTCGGACGCTAAAAACAAAAGCACTGATAGCAATAATATAAAACAAATTCTTATATCGATAACTAATTTATTTTAAGATAATTACCTTTGGTACAAGGAATTCACCTGGAATATCGATTTCGGCTATTTGAGGACTGAAATTTTGCAAATATCTAAAGCGATTCTCCATTAAGTGTGTCCTAATAATAGCGAAAACGATTTATAACATTCCTTTGCAATGAAAATCTACGTTTTATATTCACCAATTAATATCATTTTTTAACCTTGGAAATATTCCCGTTTTCACTTCCATGTTTTTAATCCAGATCCGTAACTTCTCAACGAGATTATGTAAACTGTTAGTTCCAGAAAGTAAACTGCTGAAATCCATAGAAAATCGCAATTTCACCTGTTCAAGCGACTCGTTGATATTTTTTGCAGCTGTACAGGAATTTTCAATAGTCGGCTCAGCTTCTTTAACTACATTTAATGAAAAACGATCACAAGTACAATAATTTTGAGCATATGGAAATAGCATAAAATAATTTTGTTCTGGTACATACCTTGACCAAATTTAGAAACCAATAGTTTTACGTCATTCAAGAGTTGAGGTGTGATGGCTGCTTCCCATCCTAAGGCCTTGTTATCAAAAGCAACGGTGTAAGCCTTTCTTAAGCAGATTTTTAAGTGACAATAAACCTCCTCGTACCAGTTTACATTCAACGATATAACCTGAAATCAAAAACTTAATGCAAATATCCAAATACATGAATTATGTTAAAATTACATTAAAATTAAAACTATTTTTTACACAAATTTGATATGATAGCACCGTACTTATTATTGATACAGCTATATTTACCTGGTCTCCAATTCTTTCCAAAGAAGAAAGAACCATTGGGTGAAACTGCCTTTGCAAATGAATAACTCGGATGCATCTTTGTATGTTAGTTCGAACATTGGTAATTTGAGTTTTCAAATGAAGTACAGAACCTTCGTCTTTTAGCACTTTTTCCATCTGTTGTAATTTCTCACTTTGTTCGACCTTTAATGACTCATAGAGTGTTCGGAGTGGAAAGTAGATAGCTTGCGGATACATCCGACCAACATGGTTCAGCAAATTAACAAACATGTTACCATTATGACCCACCAGAATGGTTAAGAGTTGTGGAACCCATGGGAGCCAATGAATTTGCGGAACTCCCGAGTAAAGCTTTTCAACCTTATCACGAAGTGTGCCCTTTTCGTCATCGTACATCAACAGCCACAAGATCTACGTAATAATGCAAGAAGAATTTAAACAATTAAATCGAAAACATACAAATGGAAAAATTGAAGCCGTTTAAGAGATTTACCTTTGCAATATATTTTCTAGATTTAAATTCATATATATGCCGACAAGAATGCATAAAAGCAATTATGGCTGAGACGCCTTCTTCGATTTGCTGATCATCTTTCATAAATTTCGATTCTAAGAAATCTCCCCAAAATCCCCATGATTTTGACGAATCGTCATGTAATTGGCAAGCTGCTGAGAAGGATTTGTGTGCATCCTCCGAGTTACCTGCAAGTATCACATGATTACAATTTAATAGCAATGTAACATCTTCTATTAAAAATACTAAATTACTATTATATTATATAAATACCAAGTTTTGAGAAAATCAATCCTTTTAATGCAAAAAATTCGCCAATCATTTCCTTTGAGAAATATTTCACGTTTATTGACTCCATAATTTCAAGGACGTCGTTCAAATCGTTTCCATTAGAGCATTGAGCCTGTTGAATGCAGCACTTCACTTCTTGCTTGATTTTCTCAAATACATCTATGATAGGGACACTAGGACTTGCGTAAATCTTTGACAAAGATGCAAAGCAAACTGAAGGTAAGTTGAGCTTCCGAGCAATTTTTCCAATCTGACATATAGCCTTAAATTACAAAATTATTATAGCATGCAGCAATATAACTACAAACTGCTGGTGAGCATATGAATAAAACGGTAATATAAAAATAAAATTGGAAATTATTGCAAACCTGTGCTGAAGGATGTAATCCTAGCGTAGTTTGATTTTCGATTTGATTGCCCGCTTCCTTAAATTGATTAGCTATGAAGTGGTACTGTTGCTGTCTCCAAGTGAATATATGAGCCCAATGACTCAAATTATCCGAGATAAGTGGCAATCGATGTCTCCAAGCTGTCACCACATTTTTAATTTTATCTGCATGATCGACTCTTTGATTAAATGCAATATGCATTTGAGCCCCTTCCAAAAGTTCGACAATCTGAAAGCAAATCGTTGCCCAATAAAACATGATTTAATAAAACAGATTTCATATAAGCAAATTAAAAAATACTTATAACTTATAAGTTATTTACGTCAATTTAAAATGTATTTACAACTGAAATAAATAAATAGAAAATATTGGTGTATCATTTTCTTAAGATGCATAGTTGAATCACCATTTGAGATGCCTGTAGCAATTCAATGTGACAATGTGAAATCAGTCTTGGTAATTTCCTCCAGTCCTTGATGCACATGCTTAGGGATGTCTGAATGCTGGTTTTCACCTTCGCTATATCTTTATCCAAGCTTAAGCTAACGTAACCTTGAAGCAAATTCGCTTTCCAAGCTTCATCTTCTGAAAAGGGCCCAACAAACTTAGTTAACGTCTCTTTCGCCAAATTCCAATCCGGTACTCGCCAGCTTCCATCCAAGACTTCAATTAAATTGCAACTCCAAAGTTTGCCACTATTGTAATCCTGAATGACGTCCCACTGATTTAATTCCTTGCAGCACCTAAGAAATTAGTTTAGTTAAGCTGTAGATAACATTAATGATAGAGAATACAAGTGTAACCAGTTTTACCTTAACCAATGATTGTCCCACAATTTCATTTCACTAAAGAGTTCAGATGGGGCATTTCGTTTTCCAAAATTAGCACTAGCTGCAATCATCACAGATTTGTAGCTAACTTCAGCCTGTTCATACAATCCCTGTATTTCATAACCTATTGCTTCATTAGTCAAGGGATATCGTGCATTTGCTTGCCATAAGCCTGCCCAAAGGTCCTCCTCATAAAGAAGTGAATACAATTCAGATAAAGCATCGATGTATTCTTGCTTCGTGAAAGAAAGTTTATCCGGTTTCCCCACAGATTTCGATTTTAAGCATACATCGGTCCCATCAGCTCCATTATTTGAATTTAGATTTTTTTCATAATCAAGTATCATTTTTTCAAGTAAAAAAGCCGACCTGTGCCATAGATTGAAAGTCTTTCCAAGATATACTAAAACACTCCTAGAACGTAAAACAAATTAATTTTAGAATCGATAAACCTTAAACTCTTTAACTTTAACAAATAATCAATGCAATGCTCCAAGAAAGCTTACAATGAAGTTAGAGCTATCTAAAACAAAATTAAAACTAATTAATTGCTACCTAAAGGCTACAGAGCTGTAATGTCAAAATGTGACTACATCTTTATTAAAAATATTTGTGGTAGGTTTAAGGGGATTATAAAAATGTAAAATCTTACGGTTGAATTACGACTGAAGCACACAAAGCCTCGACGAAAGTGTTGATTGCATTGGGGTAACGATTTCTCTGCACGAGGTGAGCTGAACTACAGAGAAAAGGGCCAATATCTTGTCCAATGGCCTTTTTGTGATTTTCCGATAATATTGCCCAAACTTTGGGGAACAATGCGATCCAGACTTTCTCAGCCAAATTGGTGTCCAAATGAATCAACTGACTTACTGCGTGAATGAAGGTGTTTGACTTCTGTTGTGAAATTAGTGTTACGAATTCCTTTTCTTTGACAAGAATCTTCTTGACGTTGACAATAGGATGAACTGCATGACAACAACCATTTTGGATAAAACTGTTTTCTATTTTCTGGATTAGTTCCTCGATTTCGCTTTCCTCGACACTCCCTAAATCGTCAACCAGGTTTTCTAACTGCTGCACATGGGGGAGTTCGTAGTCATAAGGTTCTACATCAATACATGGATCAATTTGCATAAATGCTTTTATTTTGGAAGAGTCTGCGTTGTGCATACTGTGTGCAATTCCAGGAAGCATTGCCTCTGGAGGGGTGAGTACCAATTTCGAATCTGTGACGGTTGCAAGTAGTACTTCTACGCACTGTTTAATCCAGTAGTGTAATCCGATCGATTCCCAATTTTGTTTGCATAAAATATAGTTTAGTCTGATGTGAACTTGTTTTTTCATGGATAAGTCAAACAGACGATAAAACTTATTGCGAATTGAGGGTTGAGTGGACCGAAGGCCAGACAGGAAAGCCGGTTCAAGTTTAAGGTACAGATCCCCGGTATCAAAACTTACATTTGAGTAAATGAAATTTATAAGGTTGAAAAATTGGTTCAGCAGTTCTTGATCATTTGGAAATCTCTTTTCAACATTGGACATCAGTTTGACAAGGAGAATTGACTTTTCTTTTAAATTGGGACTTTGATTTTTTATAAAGGGATCTTCGTTAGTGATCCAATTGTCCAGCATTTTAATGATTCCTTCAATAACTTTGGCGTCTGTTGATTTTTCTATCAAATCTGCAAGAACATTTTCGATGAACACCTTTTTAAGTTCAATTCCCAGAACTCCGATGCGATTCTTGATCAAATCCAAACTCAATACAAGCAATTTCGTTACTAGTGCAGTAGTAGCAGGGTCTTTGTCTTCAGAAATGGGTTTAACATGTAGTTTTTCCAAGTGTGCTAAAACTTTAACGAACGGTGTTGCTATTTTGTCAATATAACTGGGATTATTTCCGCACGCCGTTTGGAGCAGCATCAAAGGTATTAAAAGCGACTGTGGATTCCCACTTACCAAATTGTAATTATTCAATCCATCGTAAATAATTTTGTTAATTTTTGTATAAAGTGAATTGACTAATTGGTACTTCCGGTCGTTTATCTTGGATATTTTCAGAGGAGGAAAGACTTCCATTAGTTTTGTAATGAAAGAATTGACAGCGCTTGAAATCTGAGAATCCTTACTATTTATACAAGAGGAAACTCCCTTCTGGACCACATTTAGGTATTCTAGTACTTTTTCTTTAGAAACAATTCCAATGATGAAAATCAAAAATTCCAGACACTTGCAAATTGTTGGAATGTTACTATTTGGTGAGATTACAGCTGAAAGAACAATTTCCATCCAACTTAGGTTCACTGCACAATCTGACCACACTTTGCCTCTAAAAATTGTCTCCAGAAGGTCGACGCATCTTTTCGAGAGGATCTCCCCTAGATTTTCTTGATTTGCAATTCCTTCGCTCACTTTACATGCCATGTGCATCAAAAATTTCACTACGGAATCAGCATTTCCCTTACTTTTACTAACAGCTCTTCCAGGAGCGCTTGGAGAACTTGATTCCACTTTAATTCCTTCATTCTCAATTCTTTCTAGTTCCCACTTAATGATAACTTCAGCCAAGTCCACAGCTAATCTTCGATGTTCCAAAGTACTCGTGGGACTGAACCCTAAGCGCTGAATGGCACTAACCATGTGACCGACTAAAGCCTGGCGTCCAGGATAATAAACTTTCCATTGACGAACAATTAGCTGGAGAAGATGCATCAATTGACTCAGGGAATGCCCTTCTTCCAAAAGAATTTTCTTTGTCCAGTTCACCAAAAACCTATGTCCATTTTCCATTCGGTTTGGTACCAATGGAGTCAGAATGTCCAATGCTTCCTTCACCACATTTTTTGCTTCAAGAACAGATGCTTTCAATAAACATTGGAAAACTTGCAAAATAATTCTTTTCTGAATTTGGAAATTTTCAATTATGTAGCATAAGAGTAAGTGACCGTAGTACTTTGTGTTGGAATCCACCCTGGTTTTTGATAGAAGACATGGATACACAAATGTCATTAGTTGTTTTAGTTTGTTTTGCTTGTCCTGTTTGCTATTGCGGTCAATTATATGCGCTGAAGCCTTTTTCACCACGAGACAGAACATTCGGCAAATAAGAATGCGCACGGAGTCTGCCATTTCCTTTGAAATATCCGGATGTATCAATGTGTTCAGAAATACGTGCACAATATTATCCGAATTGTCTTTATCTGGCGTTGGTTTCGAACCAATTAGGAGGTCACCTTGATCATTTTCGAAACAGTGTGCCATACAAGGTATAATTATGAGCTCAATAATTTTCGCTTTCAAATCCCATGTGTAATTTTTGTCTTGGAAAACGGTAACAAAATGGAAAAATGCAGAACGCTTCCACTCAACTGAGTACTTCACCACTTCGTTCTTCAGAAATTGCCTTAGAAATTCGTATTGAGAATGAGAAATACTTTTGTCACAAAAGGCGAGAAGTAGCTTAAATAACATTTCAATATCGTTTGTGTTATTCCTGTAATAGCTCAACAGTAGTTTCACAATCATCTGAGGTTCCTTCCATGTTCGACTTTGAAGTCTCTGCATGGCTACTACTTCCGTATCACTAGCAATGCCATTGGATTTCGCAACTAAAGTAGTGCCATCTTCGTTTGCAATATATGACGCATCATTACTACTTAGAAAACGTGACGATGGAAGATAACAAATATGCTTATTGCAAGATTCCTGATAATCATCACTTTCCCAAAGGTTTCGCAAAGTCTTAAAAACCTCGCTTGCTCCTAAAATCCAATCTTCATTAAATTTGCTTAAAATAGTCATAGTCTTAACAGCGAAATATTGTATATCACTTTGTTCTGAGCTTGTAAAGGTATATGTTGTTTGGGATGAACCTTGTTGTGAAGACCAGTTAGCAAGAGTTGGATGGCTTTTAATACTTAAGCAGTACTTTAGTCCTTCAAGTTTCATAAGAACACATCGTCTCAACTGGTTTGCATCTTTTTGTTGGAGAAATTTAGTGAAGAATCTGACCCATTCATTTGAATTATAAAAAGGCATACTAAACATGAGGTCAACGTACTTTTCCGGTTGTTTCAGTAGAAATTTCATGAGAGGTTGACAAAGAGGAGATCCCTGTCCAAGTAAAAGTGATTTTTCAGCCTGCAGACAAAGTCTAGCTACGGGATCTACAAACTGAGCGATTAGCGGCAGATGAGGCAAACTGAATAGTGACAAAAATTCAATCGCTACATTCAGTTCATGGATTCCGGATTTTCTTGGAACTTTCTCATGAATACCTGTAGCCAGAACTAAAGACTTCTGAAAAGTTTGCAATAGAGTGATCCAAAACTTCTCTGAATATAGAGCTGGGAAGAGTTGGTAATAAAATTTCAACTGCATGATAACTGGAACGGTTATTTTCCTTATATCTCCCAAAAGAATTATAATAGGACGGAAAGCTGCTACTTGCTTGTCTATTTCAATCGGATGAGTTTCCATAAACTTTTGCAAGCATTCAAAACCACATTGCATTAAATCTGAGTTTCCGGAACCTATTTCTTTAACAAATAAGTTCACAATTCTTTCTTTCGTCATCTGACATGCTTCATTTAAAAAGGAAACCCGGGCAATAACACGCATCATTGCCATTTTAATAGATTCCATGTCTGCGTTTCCCGATTTACTGTAGCATGGTAATTTAGACAGACTTTGAGCATCAGATTCGCACAGCAGAATTATTTCTCCAAGAAAATTTTCATGATCTTTGATATTCAAGTCTAATTTGAATAAATTGGGACAATTGTCCAACAGGAAGGTGTTCGCATCCAAAAGCCCAAATTGTAAACACATTGGTCGATGGGACATAAAACCTTTCTTCGGGGGAATCACATCTTTCAAAACATCCTTATGAGGCTCAACTAGAGCTAATACGGTTTTGGATTGATGTTGCGCTAACATTTCTAATCCCTTTATTGATTCGTCACGAGCAATTTTTGATCCAGAGGGTAGTTGCTGTATGAGTTCCAAAGACAGAACATGCAGACTCTTTCCTTTCAACGTTTCCAATTCCCCTTCATCACAAGCGGCACAAATACGAATGACACTTGCTAAGTTTTCTCTAGCCATATCCAAAGTTCCAGTTGACATTTCCCCAGTCAAATCTGTCAACACAAAAAACGTTGCTCTAACCATTGCCGATTGGTGACAAAGAATCCAACGAAGAGGCATGTTCTCCAAGAAAAACTGAATGGCGTGACACCCTCCCTGTTTCGTGTACCACGCTCTTTCATAGCATAAACTGAACATTTTCTCAGCTAAGTATTCCATCATTGGAAGGGAACAGGCCTTTGAATTAAAAGAAATCATTCGAAATATTATATTTAGCCAGATATAATGTCTTCTATGAGTTTACTATTTATCAGTATTATTAATATTATTTAACTTACTCTGTCTTTGCTTTGAACAACATTTATGACGCAGTTCATTAGAATAGAAACGGCAACTAGCACAGGGCGATGCATATCTTTTTCTTTATGACAAAGTGCTAGAATCATTGCATCAAACAAAACATAGGGATGAATTTTCTTCACTTTTCCTGCAAATGGTCCAGTCTCTAGAGACGCAATAACCAACCCAATATGTCTAATAAATGGGATCATGAACAAGTAGGCTTCTCTTTTCAACTCTTTTTCAAGAACTCCAAAGAATATTCCTGTAATTGCAATTTTCAGTGTCGATCTGTACTTTTCATTTGCTAATGACTGCTGTTGTGCAGGCAAGGAAGAAATAATTACGCCTTCACTCATCTTTTCATGAAGAGTAATTTTGTTTGAGGCAAAAGAGCTGCCTTCCTCATTTAAAGATCCCATGATAAATGTCTTTACGACTTGGAACGCTTGTTTTTTGTAAAACAAACTCGAATTTACCGAACTTAAGACTTCTACTGCAGATTCCACAATTTTGTCCACAGGAAGAGCCACAGCCTTTTTGTTGCTTGGAAAGAAAAGTGTTATACATTGTCCCAAAACTGGTTTGTCCACAAATGCAAGCTTTTGAGGCTCCATGAGCATTTGTCGATTATGTCCCCCAAGTTTTCCCAGTATTCTAAAAGCAGACATGGTGGCTGCGTTGTTTGACTTTCTTAGTATTCCATAGAGAGCTTGCATTAATTCCGCTGCAACTGGTTGAATGTTCTCCACTAAAAAGTCAGCATGTAAGTTATCTATACACAATTCCACGGTTCGTAGTCCATGACTTAACAGCGTCCCAGAACTATTTAATGCGTAAACAAGAGGATCCATTAGCAAAGGAATATACTGAGTGAGATTGCTAATACGAACTGGAACTGTCAAACATAATTCAACAAAAATATCCTTTGCGTGTGGTTTGTGACACCCACGCTGCAAACGGTTTAGACCTAAGGAACAAAATCAGATTCATTGTATTTAAAGGTTAAAAAATATTAGAAAATAAGTGCATGTGTGTATACAAAATAAATATTCACTTTGAAAAAAGCTGGGTAGCACCGCCAGAAATTCTTTGTACAGGTCACCTTTAATTGAATTGAAGAGCGCAATCAGCAGAAGATAGTAATTGCACGGGTCTTTAGCAACTAAGGCTAATTCCATCGATCTTTATAAAAAATTAATTTATAGAAACAGTTATTAGCAAAAATTTAACAGTATCAAAAATATTGCTTTTCATACCGATTCACAATAGTTTGTAAATGAGGTCGAAACACTTTTTCAGTTTCGGAAGGAAGGCGATTAACTGAGTTAAACAGAAGTTTAAACAATCCCAAGTATAAATTGCTTTTCGGTACATTCTCTCCGATTGCTGATATTTTTGGCAATAAATACTCGAAAAGAATAGCGGCAAAAACTGAAAATGTAGATTGACTGATCAAGAAACTGTTGACAATGACTTGAATAACGCCATTTTTCAAAACACTCTCCACAAGTATGTCGATATTTACAACCAGGATCTCACGCAACGTGTAATTATTCAATGCGACGAACTACACAAATACAGAATATAATTATCACATTAAATAATTTAAATAATTCTCTGAATATGAATTAAGGAAATTGTAAATAAGCTCACACAGGAAGCTAATTGTTCCAAAACTTCTTTGGCTTCATTCGGATGAACTTGCGCATTCCTATTCTGCTGAGATGGTGCATTACAAGTGGATTGTTCCTTCGTATTAGGTAACGAATCTTTAATGGTAAAAATTTCAACCACCTTTACTCCTAATTCCAGTAAGTTTATAAAAATTTTAGTTTCTCCGGATGTTAGTTGTTTGAAAGATGGAATATCAGGAACAGGATCAGTTTCTATTTTCTGTATAATAAAAATTGATTTAGATTTATGATTACCTTACCTCTTACTACTGCTACTTACTATATTAAAGATTTAGTTATCCATTGTTCATTTCATAATAAATAAATAATAAATAAAAGTCACTACCATAACAGTACTTCAAAACAACGCTAACTTACGTTGTATGATGATATTTCCAAAGATATTGTTCTAATAGCCCAGAAAACTGCCTTAACCAATGTTCTGCATTCTGGCAAGGCATAGCTTTGATGGGGAGCTAACGGGAAACCAAATTGACGTACTTCTTCAGTACATTGAGCTTTTCCTTCGGCTAATGATTGCATTGCAAAGAGTTTGTCTCCCGAAAGAGCATCTTCTTTATTACTAAAAACGTAGAAATTACGAATTTAGTAACAAGATTTCATATTAAAATTAATAATAATGATAATTTGTATATGTACAAGTCTATTAAAGCAGTTTGAATATGATAGTAAACAATACCTTTCTAAGAAGAACGGGATATATACTTGAACGATAACTTTTAATTTGTAAACAAGCACATCTAAAAGTCTCATTAATATTTCACGCCCGTTCCCTCCTTCGGTTTTAGACTTTATTACAATAAATTCGACCAAGTTGAACAACAATTTGCAGCTCATAGTTTGTATCCTAAATTTTGGAAGAAATTCAAGAAAGAAATTCCAATATTTAATTCGGCATTCATATTTACAGTGGAAAATTTCAATTTTGTGAACCAATGCAATATGTGATTATGTGATATATGACTTCTTACGCTAACGGCAAACTTTCGTCATGTAAGTGGCACGAGAAAAACATGACCGTTCGACTTAAATCATTGAGCGTTAACTGCTCTCTGACATGATGAACAAAGTCGGCCAAAGTGCTGTAAGCCAAAGGACGCATTGTTTCATGGACAGTCCATCCTTCCCCCAACAAAATTCTTTCATCAAACAGCTTGTCCAGATAAGGAATGAATTCTAGAGTAAGCCCAGTTAGTATAATCAATCTCGCAAAACATTTATAAAATTAAACAGCTTTAATGCATTAATTTTCACGTTTGAAAGTATTTTTGCTTCCAATATTTAAAACTTGATGATGAACTTACTAAATCTGAGTTCTGTAGCCATAATGTGGCGAGCTGCAATGAACAATTCCCTTCTTAAGTAAGCCGTTTCCATTGGACAGAGGCGAAGCAGATTTATGAATCCATTAACAAGAAGGTCGTGTTTTTGGGATATCAAGTCCTTGTACATTTTAACGATGTATGCCAAAAACGAAAGCGTCTTCACCTGAACAGTCATGAACTCCACGAAAGCGTCCTCGTTGAAATACGCGTTTTGCCTTAAAATATAAGTGATCAAAATATTTAGACTTAGTATTCATTGCATGTTATTCATAATTACTAATAATGAGATTCGTTTTAAATTTACCGAACCTTTGTTGAACATTTGGCTGCAAAGTGATAGTTAGCATTGCAATCGGAATGAATTGTGCAACTCCACTTTGTACATTTGTCTTGTAAATCTGGTACATAAGAACAACAATAATGGGCAACTCTTGAAGGACTTTTAAAGAGTTCCGGCCTTTGGGAAGAACGTTGTACTGCAAGAACATTTTGACTCGTTATTAATTTTACAAATTAAAACAAGTAAAATTTAAAACAGTCACTTACCAGGGAAGAGCAACCATCTTCTGCATTTTCACTTTGACAGCTGGTGACATTATAAATGCTATTAGCAAAGGCGGCCACATGTACCTCACTAACATCTTTGATTTTACTTTGCGGTTCTTGACAAAAGATTTTGTCTGTATTTCCAGGAAGATCTGTATATGCACTCTTAACAAAATCAAAAAAATCCCGGACTTCTTGGGAAAATTCTGGTCTGTATTGTTTCAACAATTCAATAATTATCCGTAAACATATAACGACATTTTCTTCGTTGTCAATTTCCAAAAGCTTAAACATTAGTTTCAGGATACTGGTGCAATATGGTCGGAGCATATCTTTGCTTGGCATTCTGTGTAGAATTCTCAAAATTGCATTTCTTCCTTGCTGAAAGTTATTAAGCAGACATAAATTATGGAATTTCTGAAAAAATCTCAATAACTGATTTTTATTTCTTCGTATATGTATAATATATTACAGCGTCGGACGCTCTTATTAAATACATCCATCAAAACATTAATTTCACTTGAAAATCATTCATCGCTAACAAAATTTAAAATACTTTTATAATAGTTAACAGTAATCAACGGCGAAAATATCTTACCTGGCCATGGTGTTCAGCCACAAAGTAAATCTGTCCATCCTCAAGGAATTTCAAAAATATAGGAACTGTAGTTGTGACAAACAGTTGATAATGCGGACTTGTAAGAATTGTCTGCAAAACATCAACCATTAAAAAAGATCAATACAGAAGTTAATGAAAATTAAAGTCAGTTAGCTTAATTTAAAAATAGTAGATACTAAATTATGCACTACAGAAAGTCAATATTAATATTTAACGACACCATTAATTGGTTTCTTGTCCTTTACGAAACCGAAAAATAGTGGACATTTGTATCTCGTTTTCACTAATCACCTAATCCAATACAAAATTTGTCAATTTACCTCAAATTGCTCATTTAATTCTTCAGCAGCTCGCAAACGGGCATCATCTTTGACTTGAGGATTTTTAAATACTTTAGCAAGTTCGATAAAGTGTCTTATTTTGTCCGAGTCATCTTTGGTCAACACTCCGGTAACTCCACTCATTTTGACAACCCCGGATGTAAAAGACGATGAACTGAAATTATCTGCTATCTGGTCGTGATAATCTACGTCTAAATGGTTTTAGGCATGATGGCAAAAGTAACCACTCGGAAAAGCTTCAAAAGTACTCTAAAAAATAACCTAAAACTAAACCACCTACATTAATATAATTCGGAAGAGTAGCATCAGCGTTCAACTCAGTCGGTGTAATGGTATTCTTGTAGGAATTCAACTCTGCAGCGGGAGTCCGAAAGGTTGTCTGATTGATATTCACTTCAGGAAGCATCATAATCTCACAACGATGAATTTGAAATGCACAATCGCATCACCAACAAACGCACAAACTGGCTGGACCAACCATACAATCGCAGTGCAAAACTTAGATGTATTGAATCGGATAAAAAGCACTGAATGAAAATCAATATTTCTCGCAGAGTATGAGAGAGGAAGAAGTCCATTGTACATGCTCCTGCAATACATTTAAGGATTGTATTTAAGTATACCTCATAAATAATAAGTTTACCTCAAGAAAATAATCACTTTACCTACTATAATATATGTAATATGCATATGTAATATGATAATATATATGTATATACCTATATGTATATACATAATACAAATAGGTATATACCTCAAGTAGAGTACAAAATCCTCAATACACTTGGGGTTAGATGTGCTAAAACATGACCAAATTGCATTAAATCTTAAGGCAAAGGTATTATCAGTTCGGAGTAATGATACTTGAGATTCTATAAATATTTATTAGCTAAGTGTATTTATATGAGTCAGAGTGATTACTTTTCTTGCGGTAAATCGATTATTTTTGAGGTGCGTTTAAAATTTCCCTTATATTTAACCCGTATCCCAGATCCTAAGTAAAAGTAAGTAATAGAGACTTAAGTATTATATAGTATAATCATAATATAAATTATAAATAGACCCCTTACACTTTTGTGAATAAGTAAGACCCTCCAAGGGCATCAAAATGAGTACATAAATATTATGCTTTCTGACCATGAAAACCATGAATAAACCAAAAAATACAATCTTTTGTGACAAAAATTGCAATAATTGTAGTTATAGAGTAAATTATTACAGAATAAGGATAAGAGTTGTCATTAAAAGTTTACAATTATAGTGTTTTTTCCATTTACAAAGCAAAAAGTTTTGGTCCTGGACAACATCCTTTAGTATAACAATCAACAATAAAATGCCATGCTATCAGCCATTTGAGACGTCGTGAAACAATCATAATTAGTTGTATTCATTCAGTGGCACTTTTGATTTTCATTTCCCTATTACAATGCCGACTGTGTAGTATGGGAAAGGAAGAAGGTTAAAATTCGTAATCTTTATTATACGTCGTATCAGCAGACTATCATCAATCATACAATGTTGTGAGAAAATGAATATGAATTGTTATTCATACCGTTATGCCATTTCTTTAGTTGGGATGTAAGACAACCTGTTGCATTCCAATTGAGGATTACTATTCTCAGCAATATTATAATATACACTGCAGTGTCCGCTTTTGGACCCAAAAAGTGAATGCCTCGTTTAACCATCCAGCTTTTCTTGTACTTGTACTTAACACTTGTAAAAACCCATAATTAGATTTGATATTTCTTGTGTTATTTCCATTCACACGCAATATAGTGTTCCCGATGCATTCACTAATATAATAATCGAACTTTACATTGCTCTTCGCCATAAAAAATGTGAATGTTATTAGTCATTTTCCTTAGCCAATTTGAGTGTAGAATAAATAAAAAGGTTGTTAAATGGTGAGAGAGAAGATACTGTACACTACGTTGTTTACAAAAAGCAAGTTGTTTTACATGCAGTCTTTGCTGTACTATATTTTACTATGTAATTGCATACACCACCATGCTTACAAATTTATTTATTTATTCAATTTGAACGATTTCCTGAAATTGAGGGATTTACATCGCCATAATTTGGGATTAGATATTACAATGAATGCTTTTAAGAGTTAATACAAATACAAATTAATACAAATATAAATCAATTATTATGTTAGATCAAATTTGTGTCACTATACACAGATCAAGATAAATGATAAATTAGGGGAACAATTAAGAGTCGATGGAATTATTTGATACAATATTTTGTCATTGATAACTTTTGTCAAGAAAGTGCTTACTAACGAATTCAATACATGAGTATGAGTAGTCACAAGTGACAATTGAAGGATCTTGTTGTGAATCTTCCAATTGTTTTTGTAGCAAATATTTTTTAAATTTTGTTTTAAATAAACCATACATACTACACTGCTTAAGATCTCTGCGTAAGCATATCTATAGTAAGATAATACGCTTACAATAATGACTACAAAAAGCAATATAGTATAAGTGTATTGAACTTTTGTAAAACTGTAAAAAGTGAAGGGTACATGCAGAAAGGCAGCACTCGCAGCACCTACTGAAGCTAAGCCGCAGGTAAAAGGTATTTTTAATCATAAGAGACAGAGAAAAGGACGATTATTAAAACCTTTGGTGTTTGGGCAGGCAGGAATTGTCTGGTACAGGATTCTTGTTTCTTGGACGCTTCGGTATTCGGTACCAATACTTGTAGTTCTTCCTGCCTGTACCAATAATTCTAGGTTTGCCATTAAATTTTTAATAATTATTTGCAACAAATCAGTTTTATCTTTCTTTTCTAGCCCAAAATACTCTTTGCAATATTGCAATATCTATTCGGCAATTCTTTAACTATACCTTGTGTCAAAGGATCATAATAATGTGTGCTTAATTCTCATTTAAAATTACACGTCAGCTCGTGTGAACAGTTTAATATTATTATCCATTGTTGGGCTTACATTATCAGAAGTTACTTACGATCACCCCTCTGTGCAATATTCCTGTACGCAGTTTTCCTTTGAGATTTATTATGTAATATCTTTATTTATTACTAAGTCACTGAGTCTTCCCCAACTCGTAATTATATGTACTTTGAATGCAAAATAATTAACTCTACTTATTGAGGATGCCAACTTATTTTAAAACGGATGCAATAAATCATAGAAGTTTATACATTTTTTACAAAATAGTGAAGTATTATGTCTTAAATGTATGCGTAGTGTATATACGTACTATGTAGTAGTATTTTCATATTTCAAGGTTTCAGTGTATTATTTAAACACATTTAAATTTCCCTTCCCTGTAGAGTTTTGCAAGATATAAGGCATCGTATTTTTTATTTCCATAAATCGAGTGCACAAAACCAGACGAGTGGGAGAATTTGCAGCAAAAGGAAAAGCCAGTGCTTTTTATGGAATACAACTTAACTTTTATTAATGTAAACAATACTCTATTCTACAGCCATGTGCTGCGTTTGTTTTTAAAGTTTTAAATTCAATTATAAGATTTTGCAGTGTAGTCACGGCATAATACAATCAATTAGCTTGTAATGTGAGAAACTGGACAATGAGAATGAGAATTGTTATTACGTTCTCACATCTCACCACTGGTGATTAAAATATGCGCATTTGTCAATTAAAAAGCTGTTCATTCATATCTTGAGTTTGAAAGTAACAGACTTTTCTGTCCTCTTTCTGGAACGGTCGGTAAGCCTTCTGTCTTTTAAAATTCTTTAAATATTCATTGACGCTCATTTTCGACCTTATCTTCGCTTGATTTTATTTGTGTGAAAGATTTGATTTGAAATACCGATAGTAATGAATTTCATTATCTGACAGAAGAATAGAAATAAATATGGGACACCAAAAACAAGAATCTGAAATCTGTGAGGATGTCGTCGGAAGAAAAGAGTTACTCTATGATGACGTGTATTACGATGTGACTAATTGGATAAAAAGACATCCGGGGGGAAAAATCATTGAGTTTTACACGGAGTCTGGAGAAG
The DNA here is from genome assembly GCA_020352615.2 of Yoshiicerus persimilis. Classification (NCBI taxonomy): domain Eukaryota; kingdom Metazoa; phylum Arthropoda; class Collembola; order Entomobryomorpha; family Tomoceridae; genus Yoshiicerus; species Yoshiicerus persimilis. The sequence continues at coordinate 51,273,217 of CM036940.2, forward strand.
ACTCCACCCATGCAGTTCAACAATTCCACCAAAGATCTACAAAGAAAGTTATGGCCATTATGAAATCGCTACCCCAACGAATTTCCGACAAAAATTCTCGTAAGAAACAATTTACTTTTTATTTATATAGCAGTAGATGTTAAGTCGCAGTGACATTCTTCACACGGTGGTGGTACGGTATGATAGATATCTCGAAATAAAATATCTTTATCCTTGTTAACTACTGTATTTCGTATTTTCCTTTCCTTCAAAATGCAGTCAAAATGGCAAAATTATAAAATCCAGAAATTTTATAATTGTGCCTAATTATTTATCTCAACACCTAAAGTAATGGAAAGAATGGTTTACCCATTCCTAATAAAAATAATAGTTTAAACACACATAATACTACTCTGGTATTAAATGAGTAACGTGTTGACGTTATACTTACTTGCCCATTGATGTTTATTTTCTTGCTGTTCTTATCTGGTAAGGAAAAAGGAATTATAAATTGCTATATAAATAAAACAAAACAACCATTTAATTTCATTAACAACAATTCCAGAGAATAAATCAAGTGTAGGGAATTTATCTGTGAATTGGTGGAATATTATAATACATTATGTCCATTTTTTTATCTGAGAATTTATTTTTTAAAAGGTTATCTGAAATGGTATTCTGTAACCAAGGGGTAAATAAAAGTGAACTTTGCAAATATCAGCAAAATTTCTAATTGAATAAAGGGGAGAAAATTGTTTTTCTACAGCATAGTTCCATTTAAGATTTCATAATTTTTAACATGGGAAGGATAGGAAAAAATTCTCAGATAAAAAAATGGACATAGTAACAAAATAAGTTAATGAAAAAAATTTTCGAACTTCCCCGAAATGTCAAAAATACGAAAACTTATACCAAACTACAGTCCTCACCAAATTTGTGTGCACTTTGCCTGGCAGAACTCGTAATGGAAGCATTCTCTCATTGGGTGAAAATGAATAAAATGACCTAATTTATTTAAAAAGCTAAGTGATTTGGTAATTTGTTTCCATGATCACGAATTTTATTCAGTCAATCAGGGCCCCGCATTTAACTAAATTACGTCATTTTTATTCATTTTCACCCAATGAGAGAATGCTTCCATTGCACGTTCTGCCAGGCAAAGTGCATACAAACATGGTGAGAACTGTAAATCAGATTTTGACAAAAATGAAAATTTGTCAATAAATCCTCTTGCAAAATAAAAAAAATAAAAAATTCATTTTCAAATTTCTGGAAATAAATATATTTTTCTTTCGAATGAAATGTTATATATTTAATTTTTTCCCGAATTAAAGGTCTTTAGACCTTAATTTCGGGAGAAAATTAAATAATAGTGCTTCCTTGGGTACTTGGGTAATTTCCTCCGTTTACGGTACTTTTCTGGAGACCAAATACAATGTTAATTCTCATAACAATATTAAAAGTGCGCATACATTTTTACAGCCCCTCTGAACTTGGACCCAGAGAAGACGAAGAAGCATGAAGCAATGAGTAAAGACTTTTTAGAACTTTACAAAGAATTGAAATCAGAGGGTCTTTTCAATCCTGACCCAATTCACACTCTGCAAAGAATAGTAGAAGTGCTTTTATTTTTCGTCGTTGGATGCTACTTGTTACGACTCCAAATTCAGTACAGCGAACTGAATAACATTTCACTCTGCTATCCTACCTATAAAATTCTTGCAATAAGAATACTTGGTGTACTAAGCTTAACTCTGTGCTATATGAGAACTGGTTGGATAGCTCATGAAACAGGGCATAGTTCCTTGACAGGAATTCCAAAACTGGATCGATTTATCATAACAGTGCTCTATGGTAAGATCCTTTAATATTTCTATGTTTAATCCACATTATAGATTTTGAAATAGTAAGGTCATATGAGGATTCATATTCATACATCGACACTTAATTATAATTTTGTTCAAGCTAATTGAAGAATGTGTATGAATAATGACTGTAATTTTAAAAAGTTATAAAATATTACAATTTTAGGAGGCATTTTGGGCCTATCTAGCTCGTATTGGATTTATCAGCATTCCAGACATCATGCAATGCCTCAGCATGTGAAATATGACATTGACTTAAAAACACTACCTTTATTGGCATTCAATAAAAAGGCTGTCAAAAATCCAAAGAACGGTAAAACATTTTTCATTCAAAATCAGGTAAGTTCCTATTTTTATCCTGTTAATACTAAAAGTTAAAAATTTTGTTACAGATTTTAAATTACATTGCTTCTTATTTACAGCAAACTCTTTTCTTGACATTGGACTCAATGCTGGTTGGATTATTTTGGAAATTTATTCTGCACCCGAGATATTGTTTCCACAAGCAAAGATATTTTGATTTGATATGTATGGTATTACACTACACTGTTGTACCTTACATTGGACTCCTTAATTATCTTATAGCTCTATGGTTCATGGGAATCTACTTTTTTGGAAACTTTTCTTTATCTCATACTCATTTACCTGTAACGGAAGAGCCCACCCATTGGCTTGAATATTCTTTACTGCATACAGCAAATGTTCGATCTTCATGGTGGGTGGACTATTGGATGGGAAATTTAAATTATCAAATCGAACATCATTTGTTTCCAACAATGCCGCAGTTCAAAAATAAGCTGTGCAGAGATAGAGTTAAGGCTTTAGCCAAAAAGCACAACCTTCCATATCATTTATTCAGTTATAAGGAAGCCGTTATTACTACTTGGAATAATTTAGATACAGTTTCCAAAGAACTTTGGATGCTTTAGAACGTACTTCTATTCAAATCTCCATATGGATCAAATTTCCTTGTATTAAAAAGGAAATGTTGGACAACAAACTCAACGATCATTTCGAATTAAAGTTCTGTTCCAAGATTAAATTATGTTGCTACCTATTTTTACAACAAATAGACTGTCAATTGGTGAACTAATTACATTATTAGAGAATTACTTTTTTTCATCTCAAACAAATGAATTAAATATCAAACCAGACGTCCAAAATGATCTAAAAGTTTTTAATTGAAGTAAAGGCATCTTGAAAACTATAACTGGAACTGAGAATAACCCTCGTAGCAGTAGTTGTAGTGATGTAGATATACTAGAATCAACATCCATCAATGAATTGTGTGGAACACAGCATAATGTGCAACACAACACAACACACTGTGCTAATAAATTTGACATTCTTATTAAATATCAAAAGTTTATATTTTACAAAATTCATTAATAACAAATAAATTTACACAAAATTTAAAGAAAATTACAAACTAGAGAGAAATCATTATGGTCAAAAAATCATATTCCATGCATAGAAACAAAGATATATGGCAGTTATGTACATGCCATGTTTGACTCATTTAATGGAAGAGTATTATTAGTTTCATTCTTATTAGCTTATAACATTAATAAAGTGAAATTAAATGGAATCCATTCCTTTTGGTGAAGCATTTGTTAGAATTTGGAAAACTTAATATTTCATAAAATGTCCAGTAGATTGAGATGGTGCGACTCCAGATTCTGCGTGAGTAATTTCACATTACTCCACCTGTAAATGTTTTCTATAAATAGTGTCCCAATTAGCAAGTTTTGTCGCTTGCTGGTTTTGAAAATATATTGAATTTTTTATCTAATTTGCAAGAAAATCACTTACTCTTTTGATAGACACCTTTACATTGTAAAAGTAGCGCTTCAGCTTTATTCCCGAGTCATCGAGTTGCTCGTAGCAAGTGACATAGTTTCTGGCAAACTGGGAAAGTGGAATTTTTATCAGTTTGTCGGTCTGCATTAGTTCATCACAGATAACAGAAATATCCTGAATGACAACTTTGAAGACTAAATCTTTTCCCTCAGATACCATCTGTAATTTTGGAGTCATATATATGAAAGTTTAGTTTTGGAGATAGCTGTACTTAATTATAGGATGCGATTTAATCTTTCGTCTTAATGATTTAAATTTTCGTCTTTTTCGGTTGAATGTTTCGGCAAATGAATTTTTCGTCTTATGATTTAATTTTTCGTCTTGTGATTTAATTTTTCGTCTTGTGATTTAATTTTTCGCCTTCCATAGTATTTAAAAGTGCAATTATATTACAATTATATTTAAGAAGGGTTTCATTTTTCATTTAAGTACAACTTTGGTGGCTCCCTTTGGTCTGCCACGTTTGCGCTTCTGTCCAAAAGGGGAACTTTCTTCACTTTAGGAGGAAAAGTTATAAGTTTCTTCATGGACGCAATGCCAATGACGTAGTTCTTGCTTACCTTATTTATATTTATTACTGACTGAGCACAATCGCTTTTCATACGCTTTAAAAGTACAATTTTATCGTCATTTATGTCATGTTTTACAACGTAAAATTTGTCATTGTCTTTCGGTAAGTTAAGGTTAGCGATGCAAAAGTCTTCCAGGTCACCAAAACAAACTATATGATCACTATTTTTCCGCTTGTGGTATGTCAATTTCTGCTTCCGATTCTGAAAAATCAGTGTATGATGAATGATGAGTACACAAGTTGAGAACCCATAGTTCTTTCTATTAGGAACGTAAGAAGACTACTAGCTAACATTTCTCTTTCGGTGCTTGCTAGGTACAGAACTGACAATCTTTTCTTTTCTTATGCTAATATGATAATTACCTATCATATGTTCCTTGTGCATGTACATGCACAAGGAATTCCTAAGACGAAAAATTAAATCACAAGACGAAAAATTAAATCGCAAGACGAAAAATTAAATCATAAGACGAAAAATTCATTTGCCGAAACATTCAACCGAAAAAGACGAAAATTTAAATCATTAAGACGAAAGATTAAATTTAAGTCTTAATTATAAGCATAAAATACTAAGGTAACTTTACGAACCCTTCCTGGGTTTCCATCTTTGAAAAGTTTGGCACAGAGTATTATTTGTCCTTCAAATTCTTCCTCTGAACCTTCATTTGCTAATTTGTACATCCAAATATAAATGAAATCAGTAGCTTTCTTCAAAACAAAGGGAAAAGAATATCTGATTTCATTATGCTTGCAGAAAAATACAAAGGGAATGGTAGTTTCGTCTGTAACAAAAAAACTGCGCTTTAATATGTACGCAAAATGTCCATGGATATTAAAGATCCTAAAATGTTAAAAAATTAACATCATAAAATATAAATTACCCAAAGTTTTGAGAATTGAGTCGCAATAAACGGTAAAACGTCCGCTGCAATCCTTCACGTTTATGTGTTGACATTTATGGACATCAGACAAATGGTTTTCCATAAGTCCTATACGAATGGAATCTTTGCAACCATCAGCAAAACATTTGACTGAATAACTATAAAAGAGAGATTATTATAATGAAAAATAATAATTACCAGGAATTACAGAGGCGAAATTAGAAAAGAGAATATTTAACCAATTTGTGTATTCCCAAAAAAGAAATTACCGAAATTGACACTTTTCTTGAGCATGTGTGACGACTTCATAAGGAGTAAGGTGCATGAGATGACAACCAAATATTTGGTATGGACAGCTGTAATTCTCCAAGTTGCCTTCGAACAACTTCTCATAAGCTTCCATCCACATTGGCTTCAATAGTTTTCCGCAGGTAGATCTCCTTCGGCTTTCGCAATCCATAAGAATTGGGCAGATTGATTTCTTGATAACTGATGTGCATGAAAAACAAATGGTATGGCTATTGCGGCAAGAGAATGGTGGAGGAAGGCAAATCAAATCACATATTGTACACACAGGATATGGATCGGTTTTAGAAATCCTATCTTCGTATTGTAAAAGCGGAGGATATTCATGAAACTCTACGCTACATGCAAGATTACGCCAATAGGTGCACAATCCAGGCATACTGGGAACCATTGGACCAATTTTTCTGCGAAATAGCATTTCTATCTGGAAATTACAGTTTAAATGAAAATTAGAGGCAAAAAACCAAATATACAAATAAAAATAACATTCAGTGACATTTACCAAGTTTGAAAATAAGTTAGGGGTATAGCATAAATCCTGAACACCATGCGAATGATATCATTTAAAACGATTATTATCGATTATGGTGAGATAATTTCATTTTGGACTGCTAATTAAAACATGTCACTAACTAGACAAGTAATTTTAGTCAAAAAATTAATTTACAGTAGAAGGGGCATTTGACATTTCCTCAGTTGATGTGGACGGGTGACGTTCGTCATCTTCTTTAGATTGACTAATAATCGACAATCTGCTCATATTATAATCTTCATGAACGTTCTTGGCCGTGTTTTCAGGTCTTCCAGGTAAACGAATTTCAGGAAATCCTGTACTTCTTCCTTTTCCACGACCCAAAACAGGATTCTCCTCATCTTTGGAAAGCCCCACCCTCCTAGTAGTTTCCAACGCAGTTATTGGAGTTTTTCGTCTACCTCTTCCAAGGATTATGTTGTTCATTGTTATTTGCCCTATCCTGCTTTCAGTAATTAGTACTCCAGTGTAAATTTTACGATCTGGTTTCTAATGTAAAACCAATTTTCAAAATTCAGGGATCCAAAGCTCGGGTAAATCCAAAGAAATCATTCCAGAAATATGCCTCCTTGTGAACTACAATTTTCAACTCACAGTCCAGAATTATTGACATATATTTATCTTACCAACATCAAATTTTGAAATTTGAAGCCATAAGGAAAACAATACCTTTTAAATATTTCAAAATGTTCTACGAAATATGCCATAAATATGCATGCGTGGTAGTTGCAGGCAGATAGTAAAAAAATGAATTATAAGCTACCTCTGAGTGAAATTCGGAAACTTGTTTCGCAGTGAATATAAACATTACTTCGTACTAGTTTGTACACAATATAATTATTATGACGGAATATTTTAGTCAGGCAAATGTATTCAGAAAGGGAAATGGGGATCCTAAGGTAAGGTTGAAATTTTTGTAAAATGAATTTTGTGCCAGTTAAATTGTGTGCTCCAATAAAACCGAGAAGTTTTTCCATTTCGTATTTTTAAGCTAAATTTTGAAAAACTTAATATTAACCAATTTTGGCCATTAAATTAAGATAATAATTGTAATTCTATACAAAACGGCATAAAATTCCAACCTCCACCATCGCTGTGGAAAAGTATGGGACACGGCTCTAATAAAGTGTCCCCTTAAATAAACTCATTTGGAGATTTTTCTGCTTCTACAGATAGTGACAATATTTATATTGCTATCAGAATTTCTTTAAACATTCTCTATGTTGTGGAGAAATCGTGAAATAAAAGTAAGCCATGGAAATGCACCGCCTAGCCTGAAATTATTAACGCTATATCGAATTGGCTGGTCGAAATATTAAAATGTGTACTGCCTAATAAATATTTTACTTCAGTTTAAAAATTGCTTTTATTTATACAAAAAATTAGGTATTAAAATCATATAATGAAATGAATTGAACAATTATAACATAATTACATAAGTATACTATAACGAATTTTAAAGAGACTAATTGGTGAACAATCGGAATTGCATTTTGACTTGAACACATGAACTAAACCTAATGACGTAAATATTATGTGCAATGATTTAATCATTTCTGATTAGATAACAAAATTATCCATGTACTAGCTTTTAAATACTACGCACGTACACTTTTTCTCTTTAATAAAACTGTAGACTTCAACTACTTTACTATCATTTTCATTTAAGTTGTGAACCATTAATTCGCAATTAAATTTAGAATTTTACCCACTGCTAAAGTTAATGTGCATTTGAGCGATTGCATTTTGAGACATTTTTATAATGGAACAATTAGTAAAGGTTTTCTTAACTATTTTGTTGGTAGAAACCCTCGTAGCCATTCCACGAAGCAAAATCAATCAAATTCAATATCCAAATGTTCGACGCGATGACACTGTCGAGGATTACTTCGGAACTCCGGTATAGAACTTTAAATATCTTTAATATATGATTAATATTATAGTCTAAATATAAAGTATTCTGTCACAATTCACCCAAATGGTAAAAGCTTGTAATTACTGATAGTGCAGTATACCTAATTACTAATTACTAAATAAGCTTTAGTGAAATTTGTAGATACGTGATCCTTATCGCTGGTTGGAAACGTTAGAATCTTCAGAAACAAAAACATTTATTGAGGAGCAAAATAAGTTAGCTGAAGATTTTATTGAGGTTTCTCCTGTCTGGGATGTATTGAAAACATTGCTGAATGATATGGCTAACCACGAAAAATTTAACTGTCCAATACAAGCAGGAGGCAAATACTACTACAGCAGGAATTCTGGATTACAAAATCAAGAGTAAAGTAGTACAGCGATTTTTACGAGATTTTGCGAAAAACCTTATTTAATCCAACCTTCTTGAAGTTTGACGAATTAATTTGACTTTTAGTGTGTTTTACGTACAAGAATCTCTGAACTCTGATCCAAGGGTATTTCTAGATCCAAATGATTTGTCTAGCAATGGAACTACTTCGGTTTTTGGAACTTATTTTTCTCATAATGGTGAAATTCTTGCTTACGAAATTCAAACAGGCGGCTCCGATTGGATCACTCTTCATTTCAGAAATACCGAGTCCATGGAAGATTTTCCTGATAAATTGGAGTTTCTAAAATTCACTTATGTAGAGTGGAAAAAAGACGACTCGGGTGTCTTTTATGCTGTTAGTTAAGAGTATCACAAAATAATTATGCTTTTAAATTAAAAGGTATAAGGGAATTTTAATTTCAGAGATATCCAAGCAATGGAGGATTACTGGAACATCAAAAAATCTATTACCATAAAATGGGGACAGAACAATCAGAAGATATTCTTTTAGTAGAATTTCCGGAAAATCCGTTGTGGTTTGTGTTAGTTCACATTTCACATTTTAACAAGTTAAGAAATAATGGTACCCCCTTGCCCCCTTTCAATTAATAAGTATTACATATTAAATGATGTCCAATTTCAGAGGTTTCTTTTCGTTGTCCCACGATGGCAATTATTTAGTTGTAGTTCCTGCAGACGGTATTGGAGTGCATACTGTTTATTATGCAGATTTGGATATTGATACCGGAAACGAAAAACTAAATCTAATTCCAGTCATCACAGAATTTACCGCGTCTTTAGAGGTATTACTTTCCCTTATAAATCTCAAGTTTTTTATGTAATTTACGTATTGAAATTGTATTCATATAAATGTACTGTGCATGATTGTTTGTATTTGACATTCCCAGTACATTACCAATACCGGCTTTATTTTCTACTTCAAAACTGATAAAGACGCTCCAAACCGAAAAATTATTGCTATAGACGTCACTAGACCAGAAGAGTCATCCTGGACTACAATTGTCGAAGAACATTCACAAGACACCCTTGATACTGTCACAGTCATTAACGAGTATAATAGTTATATAGTTAACAATATATGTAAAACGTGTATTTACATTCAGTACGACAAATTCCTAAAGTTGCTAATTAAATTATATTTTGTAGGAGATATTTGGTGGTAAACTACATAAGAAATATCTCAAATGTTCTTGAATTACGTCATCTATCAAATGGGACTTATATTAAAAATTTACCAGTTGAAAATTCTGGAACAGCTTCACTTTGTAAAATTGCAGATAAAAAGGATACAGAATTATTTTTCAGTCATACATCTTATTTGACTCCACAAAAAATGTATTTGGCAAATGTTACTGCTGATCTTTCTGTGGTGTCTGTAAGTTTTTCTGTTCACTACTTTCATTTATATTTATAAGGTAGTCAAAGACAAAGGCATTTAGTTTTGGTTTGGATTTGCCAATAAGATATGGAAGGAACCTCAAATGAAAAATTTCGATCATACAGACTTTGTGTCAACTCTCGTGTTTTACAATAGCTTTGACGGAACAAGAATTCCAATGTACATCAGTCACCGCAAGGTGAGTTATCCACAACTGACTACCAGGAAAGGTTTTTAAAACTTATTTAAATGAAAACGAATGTGCTTAATCCTTCTACTTTTATGTCATAGAACTTGAAATTAAACGGAGAGCAGCCAGTAAAATTACATGCGTATGGAGGTTTTGGTGTTAACACTCTTCCCTCCTTCAGTTGGGAAAATGCAGTTTTTATGCACAATTTTAATGGTGTGCTGGCAGTGGCTACTATCAGAGGAGGAGGGTATAAATACATAAAATAAATATCATAAAAATGCAAAATTGACACATATAGTCACAATTTCCAACGGTAATAAAAAATATCCCATTTGTATTTTTATGTCCAAAAGCAAATTCCTCTTTAACTACTAAAAATATCACTATTAAATTGCTTTCTCCCAAATGAAATTTTGGGAATACCCAATTTGCTCATTTTCAATACATTTTCATTTAAAAAGTAAGCTAGTTTGAAACTATTGATTGTGATTTGTGTTATGTTCAGAGAATATGGAACGAAATGGTGGAACGACGGTCGTCTTCTAAATAAGCAAAATGGTTTTGATGATCTTCAAGCTGCAGCCGAGTATCTAATTCGGAATAATTACACGAACTCTGCCAAACTTTACATCCAAGGAGAATCGAATGGAGGTCTTCTGGTCGCTGCATGTCTAAATCAAAGGCCAGATTTATTTGGAGCAGTTATTGCTGATGTTGGGTGGGTCCCTCCACTTTTTAAGATATCCAGGACAATTTTTCTTAAGATAAATTACTTATTTGAACAATATTTTAACAACATTGAATTTTAGAGTAATGGATATGCTTCGTTTCCAATATTTCACGATTGGTCGTGCATGGTGTTCAGAGTATGGTTGCTCTGAGGAAGAAATACACTTTGACAATCTAGTTAAATACTCTCCTCTTCACAATATTCGTGTTCCAACAGTTCCAGGAAGTCAGTATCCTCCTGTACTGGTTATGACGGCTGCCAACGATGACAGAGTTCCTCCCTTACATTCCTACAAATACATTTCAGAAATACAATACACAATAGGAAAACATCCAAACCAAGTAAGAAATAAACTGCAGCAGCTATTGCCATTACATGATTTTGTGGTATTTGAAGCACTTTAAATAAATTAGGGCACACAATTTTAATCATAATTCATGTTTCAGAAAATTTACATTAATAAATTCAATGTAAATTACTGTTTACAGACAAATCCATTATTATTACGTATTGAATCTGATGCGGGGCACGGTTTGGTTGGAAAACCGATTACAAAACAGGTGAACGTATACGAATAAGTGGAATATCGAACATTTTTGTTAAATGAAATATGGTATAATAAAAAAATAACATCTCGATATATGTACTGTGGTTGTATTTCAGATAGAGGAATCCAGAGAAGTGTTTGCCTTTCTGGAGCAGACGCTGGGATATAAGCTAGAGACGTACTCTTCTGGGTCGTCTTCAGTAATTACCAATGATCAATTTTATCTTTTCAATCTAGGCATTGCATATTCTCTTTATGTGGCCAGCTCTCTACTGAAGTAGATTATTGACTACTACATTCCTAAAAGAGCAAACGGATATTTTTCTGTTTTTCTTTTTAACAATATTATGGTTTGTTTAATGATCGTTTCTCTCAATTCAAGACATCACCCCTCTACAAATGCAAAACTAACTCTTCGCAAATAAATAATTCACTTACAATTACAAAACAATTACATTACATAAATAATTATTACTGGATACTTTGGAATAGTTGTTAAACGTTGACGTAAATTAAAGTTCTGTTTTATTACACCATATCAACTGTGTTTTATACATCTGAGATAATAATATTAATTATTTATTTGTGTTTTGATTTAGTTTACTTTTTACTTTCTCCTGAATTCTACTTGAATTCAACCCCAACCCTTTAATAGTTATAGTTTGTTAAAGTAAGACGATTTGCTTTTAGGAGAATTGTGAGTGATTCATAAAACCTCGTTTTCTTGGCATACGTATCGGTATCGCATATAATATTTCATATTATAACTGCATATGTAAACCTGCGTCTTCACAATTGCATTTTAATAGCAATAACAATGATAATGTAGTGCACTGAAAGGATCTTTGTAATCGATTTATGTCTCCAGCCCTCAATTTCGTTTCTCAAGGGCAATGTAAATGTAATGCATCATGCATCGGCAATGTACGCGGTCTAATCTAAGGTCAAAAGCCATTATGCGTCCGTATAGATGGACCTAGGTATAATTTGTAATTGACAAGGTGTACATTGATATTTAGAAATAAGAACTACATCAATATCAGTAACAGTAACAATTCATTTTTATTTTGTGTACCACTAAGCTTCTAATTCATCAATACAAGAATGAAGCAATAATATAATATATCCCTAACAAATAATTCATTGTTATTTTCATTATTACTAAACTTCTTCACATTCATTTCATCGATATACAAGTACAAGAAGTCTGAAACAATATTTTAATGGATTATAACTGAACTAATATAACATCAATTTCAAAAAAAACAAGAAACTTCTATACACAGTAAATTGAGAAATTTTTTACTCACACAGTTTACACTTCATTATCGTCCTCTGAAAGATGGAAAGCCCGTCTTCAGTGTTTGCCCATTGCGTTCCCTTCTCTCCAACGCAGCTTTAATCTGAAATAAAATATTTGTGTAAAATTAGTAAGGAAAACCGAGGTTAGTTCAGATGTTACTTAATTCTTATAATTCAAAAAATATTAGAAAACAGCTTCAAATGAGTAAAAGAAAATGTCTGCTTCAGGAAATGAATAGCAAAGGTATACCTTATTCTCCAGACGCTTCAGAGCTTGATTGTTGGGTGCGATGGCCATCCCGTCATTAACGACTAAGCGTGCAGTGTCCAAATTCTTCTGAATGAAAAGAGCTTTGGCATACCTGTCGTTCAGAATACAGTGGATCAGCAGATATTATTTACATGAGAAAGAAATGAATTTTTGCTTGTGGGCATAAGCAAAAGGAAAGTTACCTGAAGTGTAGTTTTGCATTGCTCGGTTTTGGCATGCCGGGTTTCAAAGCTGCTTTGCAGACCTGGACTACTTTGGCGGTGTCATCAATTTTGAGGTAGCACTGAGCCAAGTTAGCTACTAATGTCAGCTGCAATTCGTTTTTAGCCGTTTCGTCGTTCTCAGAAGTGCAGAAATAGTTCTTCAAGGTTCGGATTCCCAATTTGTACCTAAAAAGCCAAAAAATAATTCCCGAATTAGTAATACGAACAGAAAAAACCGATTTTCGTGTTTTCAAGTTTACATATCTAGAAAGCCTCGTCATTATCACTGCTAAGAAAGGTCAAGCTTATTTCTTCTTATCTATCAATGTAAACAAACTTATAGAAGAATGTTCAGATCAAAATATTTTACCTGAGTATGGCCTCCTCGTAATGGTAAATAGCATATTTCTGGTTTCCAGCGTCCTTCAGCTTTTTCACTGCTTCCTCAACATCCTTGAAAGGTACTTGCAGGAGTTCGTCAAAAGACATCGCGTAGATCTTCTTCTGTGGCTTAGGAACCTTGATATCCAGAACCTCGATGAAGAACATAGCAGAAGAGCCTAAATTTGCAATACATAGTTTTAATTACACTTTTATGTCATTCAATTTGCTGCTTTGCTGCAGATTTAAAAGCTCCACTACAAAGCAAAGTACAATATGAAAATGTTACCTTTAGGAATTCTTGGTGGACACCCCAAGGGGCCATAGAAATATTTCGGTGTGAAGATGAACTGTGCCACTTCATTGTACTCCATGGATTTAATCGCCAATTGGAAACCCAGCAACTCCTTCTGATCTTCCAACTTGACGACGTAAAGATCCTTTGTGATTTCAGTGGAGTCGAAGGGTTCATCGTTGTGTTCCAGGAAACTGTTGTAGTGAATGTAGACGTCAGAGTCGAGAGGCACCGTATTTCCATCTCCCTGCCGAAGGATTTTCTTGAAGACACCGTTGTCTTCAGTGAGAGATGTCATGTGTCGCTTCAGTCCTTCGTAGTCCTCCAGGATGTCAGGAAAAACCACCGAAGGATTGAAGATGATACTTTTGGGACCGTGAAGGAAATACTTCTTCTTGTAGAATAGTTCGTCAGCTCCGTCTACGTCATCCAGGGTTAATGTGCCCAAGTCGTAGTCGTCTCGAATTTCAACGAAGTTGTCCGGAGGATGGAATTCCCTGAAAGAATAAAAGAATTTTCATTAGTAAATAATTACATTGAACTTTAAAATGTTCCTGCCAAGTTGAGTAGAACAATTAGAAGAATATCTTACGCCATATCTGCAGTCAAGTTTTGGGTGTTTGAAGAAATGAAGATCTGGTGCTGCCAGCCCGAGATTTAGGAAGAGTAAAAAGAAGCAAAATCGAAGTGGGCCGTCTTCAGTGCAAAATCGACCGTGCTCTTCAAAGAGTGGGTATTGAGTGTTCATGATAAACCGAATTCTGTTTTATTTTATACTTTTCAGTGAACAAAGAAGCGTACCTGAATGCTCAGTCACTAACAAAGGATTTTGAAGCCGTTCTTGTCTCCGCCTGGTAGAGACAGCCACATTTCAGAATTCTTGGAGTATGTACCAAGAAGAACCCCTCACCAAGCATCCCTCCTCGATACTTATCCTGCTTTCTTTGAAAATGTAAATTAGTAAATTAGAATATAGCGAAGACTTTCACCGTTGTACCCAGGAACATTGGGAAACCTTTGGACTTTGATCTCTTTCTATTATGTTGCCTACAAAGAGCAGATTCAAATTCAAATACTTCTTGTTTACTTTTTCTATTTACTAGGTACCCTTTATAACAATGGTGGTACTATCTATTATAGTACCATTTAGCACCAGTCGCGTGTAACTCAATACATGCAAAGTCACCCAAATTTTAAGAAATATTTTAAGTACAGAATATTATTTTATTTCTGCATATGGTAGCTCAAGGTGGTTCAAAATGGCCCCGGGGGCACCGATATCTCGGCATGACACGTATAAGTAAATCGATACATGCGCCCTTGCATTTTAAAAATTTCATCACAGAATGGTCACAAGCAACCATAAAATTTCGAGTAGTTGTTGACTGGGGCCAGCAAACCATTCCGCAGCCATAGCAAACCAAAACAAGCAAACCATTCCAAAATTCTTTTGAACTGACAAAAAGTCACTGATTAAAAGTGTTCATTTTCAATCCTATCCATTACAGCCGTTTGACGGTCATTTTTTGCAGCAATGGATAAGCAGGATAAAGATATTGATGCAATTTTGAGTGCTAATATTGACTTTTCAACATTATTATTGTCAGATATAGAAGATCTTATCCTTCCAATTTCGGAACACTCCTTAATTGACTGGATTAACGAAGACGAGATGAATAATTCTTCGGACTCCTTATTGGACGCCAGGAACGAATATTTTGAAGCCCTTCTACAGGAAACGGAGAATTCACAACCTTCTAAAGAGAAGCTAACAGAGAATGCAGATACAACCTTCAACGAAACAACGGACATGGAAACATCTACCGAAAAAGAAAATTTGGAGTCCAAAGAACAGAACCCCGTCAGATCAAACCAAAATTCGTCTCAGGGACAAGCAGAGGAACCATCAGATCGACATTTGCAGGATCTCTTCGCAGGGTGCTCCATGAATAATGTAAGAAAAGTAAATTCAAGTACACATAACATTTGCATTGATATATTTATATTTCTTCATGCAGAAGTAATGCAACTATTAGGTTTCTAAATGTTATTTAAGTTTGCATTATTTTGAATGTGATGTCTAATAAAATAGTAATTTCAAACTCTAAATTGTGTTTTTAGGAACAAGGCTCATCGACAAAGATAGCAAAAGAATCACAGAAATAGGCGGAGGACACCAAGATGACAAAGGAAAGAAAGTGAAAGCGATGCACAAGGAAGAAGACAATGAATTTTGAGTAATTAAGAATATTTACTACTATAAGTAGCTTTAATAAGCTTGGAGGTTAAGATACTAATTAAGTTCAATAAATCATGTACTACCGACATCTAATGTACTTTTAATCTGTCGAAATAAAATAAATAAATAAATAGATAATAGAAATAGAATAGGGACATTCGAAGACGTACTGTTAGAAATTATAAATAGAAGTGCCAAATTGTGATAATAACTATTTGTAACCTAACGATATCTTTGATTTTATACCAGCAGAAAAAATGCACTCCAATCGAGTGAAAAAATTTAATTTTGTTTGACTGAATGAACTATTTCACTGAATGAACTATTTGACTGAAATGTTGATTTTTCAGCCTTTTCAAAGGAAAGGTATATTCTAGTAATTTTGTACTAGCTTTATTAATTTAATCTTGTAGTAGCCATGTCCTAAACAGAAGAGCCGTCGCCAAAAGTGTCGGCAGTGCTGTTTCCGTTTTCTAACATGGTCTAGAAGATAAATATGCTTTGTAATAACTTATAATTCACATGAATTTGAATCTCTTAGAAATTGTTATTTATGAGAAGTATCTTAATAAATTTGGTACAATTTAAGTATATTCTAAAATATTTTTGTTATGTTCATTGTTTCATAATCATAGTTTCATAAGCATAAAGTATTCACAAAATTCAGGGTTTCCTTTACCCCTTTTCCTTTGGCAGTCAGAAGGATACAATAATTGATTGTTTTCAGTTATTATTATGTACATATTATTCTTATCTATAAGAATTCTCATTATATGCTAAGGGTGATGAAATAAAGAATAACACCTGTAAAATGTTTTGAAAGACAAGAAAAGTGTATTTAAATGAATTTTATATTCTAACTTTGAAGTACACAAACTTTATTTATGAATTAGAATATTAAATATGTGTTTCTCTAAGCCTATTACTATCATCTGAATTGAAGGCTAAGCCATTTCTGCATATGCCTGCCTACGGATTTGGTGCATTTTCAAGACTCTGTTCATGGGTATCTACAAATTCTAAGTGCAGTTAAAAATAAATCTTAAATGCTGACGATGTGATGTCAGTCTCGGCAAACTAATTGTTTTAAATTCGGGATTTCTTTCCGTTCAAAGTGCAAATTTCACATTCCAAAACTAGCTCCGGTTATTTTGTCTAACATTTATGACAGCATAGGACATTTTCCAGTTGTTCTGCATAACTCTGCACGATGATGCGTCTTTACAGTTAAAGATGATTCGCTTCCAAGATACCGCAAAATTCCACACGTAAGATTATGCACGTTTATATAGTTTTATAATTGTGCCGGATTTCTTCGTGTATGCTCTACTAGGAAATTTGACTTAAGCTGATATAAATATTTATTAATTTGAATGAACTAAACGTTTTATAAAATGCGAATCACTTTTCAGTTGCAATGCTTTTGGACCATAAAGGCTGGAAAGCATCAACATAAAAATGTTTTGCTGAGGAGTCAGGACAGAATGACTAATTTGGACGTCTACACTTACACGCTTACTACATAAGTTATGTTTACATTAGCTTATTTACATTGACTGTGTTTACATAACGGAAACAGTGAGAATGGAAATGGACTCAGGACTCAACTCTTTTCTGTATATCAACGCAGAATTCTTGCTAATCACCTTTGCAAATGTAGAATTCAATCAGAGCTTTATCTTGTTGCAAAAATACTATTCATAAAACGTAAAAAACATAAAACATATGCATATACGATATAATGATGTCAATTACTCTGCTGATATGACCTATATAAAGTAGCCGTAAATTTTTAGCAATTGACAAATACATTTTCATATTTGTTAAATGTATTTGTACTACTGGGGATTCGATTTTGCTCTCCCTACTGTGTAGGATATACGGAAGAATATTGTTTTACTAACAATACAACGAAATGTTAATTTACACAGACAGAACGTCATCGAGTTCATCATACCGAGGATAGCATTATATCCTCCTTTGCTTTCAGCACCATTATGATCTATTTTGTGTTCTTCATATTCATTTATGGCTATCTGCCAATGTAAACAAATAAACTAAATTGGCGACGAAGATATATTAACTTGAATAAATGTGGCATATGTGTTGATTTTCATGTTTTATTATGGAAACGAAGAGCATGAAGGTTTCCTCACTGGCTTTCTCAGATTGTTTTGTGGCGTTGAAAAAACTGGAAGGCAGTAACGTCGCAGCAGTAACTTACTATTCTCCGCAATCGCGAAATGGTCAAACATCTATTGTAAGAAACTTTTATAAGTTAATTAAAACAATTTACCTATTTCTAATATTTATAAATTATACAGAGTCACCTTTTTACCTCCCAGAATAAATATATACAGTAAAATTTCCTTAATCTCAATAAAAATATATTTCAGTTGTAATGGACATGTACATACCAATATTGGTATTAAAATTGGAAGAGCTGAATAATTTTATTACTGAAAGGCAAATATTTAATTTCCCCTCCCAAAAATGCAATTTTTGGGAGGGGATTGATTTTCATATTAAGAGATGATGAGAGTTAACATTAACCACTTTCAAACTAGGCATCTCTACTTGTATTAAGAATATACATAGAGAATGGTACATTTTTAGGAATTGTAGTTGGAAAATATTTTTAAATGATGGTCCATCAGTTCCTTTAATCATTTAATATAATACTATGATTGCTGATTCTGTTGTTAACTTCTGTTCTGACAGATGTGCTGTGCATTGATATGTTAATAAATACGAATTTGAATTCCACAGTCCTTATTTATTTACATTACATGTGGATAAATAAGATACATGTGGATTACATTACATGTGGATAAATAAGATACATGTGGATTACATTACATTACATGTGGATAATAACTCGTGGAATTCAGTGTGATGACATCTTATGTGAATATAGAATTCCGAAAGCCAGTCAACAGCTACATTCATGAATATTTCCTGTTTTACAGGCCACTGGAAATCGTCCTTATTTTTACTGCACAATTATTGGTATTTGTGGACACTAACAGTTTTGTGTACAGTCAACCCAACAAATCAGCCCTCAAACTGAAGAAGTGTTGCTCTCTAAAAGAAAATGCTGAGAATATTACTGAGAAAACTTTCAGTTGTGCAGTTTCTACAGCAAATAACGGTTCCACAGATTGGAATCAATTTTATTATGCCGGACTCCCAACTTGTGAGTTCAGAGTTGTAAGAAATAACCAACACAGATGGTAACCATTATCTTAATACCTTTAGCATTAAGTTTAATAATTATATTGCTTAGAGTCAAATTGAAGTGAATAGTTCTGTCGATTTAGGTTTCGATACAACAATCGTTCATCTGTAGAAGTGGGTGTTATATTTTTAATCTATCCAATATGGTTAAAAACCACGGAGGACTACTGCATCGATTACCACGGGAGTGACAACAGCAGTGAAAGCCATATTAAGAATACTATACTGGCTTTCTGTGATCTGCAAGGGCTTTCAGATTTCGTAAGCAACAAAACATCTCTATCCGATTATTTTTGTTCATCATATATGGTGAAATTATTTAGATTTTTATGTAATTAGTTTTAGTGTACCCCATTACCCACTACTATCATAAAAATACTTTTTTACAGGTTTATTTTACTGTGACCACTAAAATGATTACATTGCCCAATTTATAGAGAATTTTTAATGTGTTTATTTTTCAGTATTTGCAAAGCAGTATTATAGGCGTTGTGATTCTCCTTGCGGCCTGCTTTAACTTGGCCACGGTTATTATTTACCTAGTTTTATGGAGGAAACACAAATCAAGTGCAAAATTACAGTTCTCCATTTTCATAACTGAGTTTTTTGGAAATTTATTTTACGCGTTGCTTATCAATTTGAATCTCTACTATTTACTTTGGAGCGACAATATCCAGTCTACAGCAGTACTACGTAATGCTTACATGATATTTGTAGAAATGTGAAGTATAGAAAGCAGTCTAATCTTTAATGATACTCCGTTTGTATTTTGCAGTACAGCTTTTCGACGTCATGTATGGGTTAAGATCGGCATCTGTAATTGCAACGAGTATAGACATTTTACTGAGTGTTGGGTAAAATTCTTATTAAATTATCTAATAAAATAGCACGAGTAAAAACATTTTAATTAACATTTTAAAACTATTAATTCAAAGTACACTGATATTTTTTGCAGACGTCCACTGACTACACTTGACGAATATTCTCGCTCGTATCGGAATAAAATTGTTCTAAGTATATGTTGGAGTACTTTAGTAATTCTTGCCGTTGTTACCAATACGTTACCGTACATCGATAGGTAATTCTAATACTAATATAATTAATACATCCAAAATATTAACATGCTTCATTTTTAATAGTTTTATAGAATTTATCAGTGTTTGCAAGAAATACATTAAGGAAATTAATTACTATATTTAGAGACGAAGCTCAGTTCGGATACATGGATGCCAATTCAAGAATACGGAGATTTTTACCTAAATCTTACTATGAAATAATGAGAATAGCTGCATGGGTATACACCCCTGTGATGATGATCCTCTTCCTACTTACATCAGTTTTAATAGCAATAACAAAGAAACACCTGGTGTCATGCGAAAATTCTTTTGTTAATCGCAAAGTCTTTCAGTCGTAAGTCATTTATTTCTTACTTCCTTGCAAACATTAATTTTAACGCACTTATGACAGTAATAACAATACTTTAATGATACGATACTTTTATGACATAAGATATTTTAAAATACAATACGATTTGGTACTTTTATAAACACAATACTGAAATATAGTCACAATACATACTACTCCAGAAAACGCTTTTTAGGAGCACCTTTCCTAAATGATATTGTAGTAATAGTACTAATGTGTTGAACATTTTTTTATATAGATACATGACATACTTTAAACTGTTCTGTGCCACAGAATTGCCATTCACATTTACCGTGGTCATGATCATATTCTACGCTGGAGAATCTCCAATGAGCATAGGTTGGCATATTTGCAGAGGTCTGTTTTTACTCACCGCACTTTACATCTTTTGCACTTTTGGATGCAGCAGAAAACACAGAGAATACCTAAAAGCGGCTATTTCTGCCAGAAAAAGACAGTCACTCGTGAATTTCAGTCGATGAGTGTTGCATGCAGTGTAGAATAACATTTTTCTTTTTAGTGTGCATTACAATAAATCTACTGCACCGACGAATACAAATTGTATGATATTACCTGGTCTGGCAAAAAATGTCTTTGTGTTGACCTGTACGCTAATCCTCATTTTTAACTAAAAATGCTTTGTAGCAGTGATTTTTATTTTACATTGACAGCACTGACAAACAATTTTATTATTGCATGGATTCTTTAAAAATTAGTGTAAGCATTAACTGTGTTTTAAAAATTAAAGCCTGTAAAAGACCTCCTTTGGTCAAAAGAGAAATTTTGTTCATGATTCATGCAATAAACGCTCGCTGTATTTAATAAATTCATATAAATGCACGATTTATTTTGCCTGGTGAAAACAGGTTTTGCAAACAAAAACCAAGGCCAGATGGTTTGCATTTGTATAGAGGTGAAGAGAGCTTACATAAAAATAATAACTTAAGTGCATCATTTGATTTAAAATGGGTTTTATCATAGCCTACTGGTTTTATGCATCGGATGCAACGCTCTTAAGCTACATTTCTATAAATTTTGACATTACTGCATTTCATTTAGCCTCTAGTCTGTTTTAAAGAATTAGATGTAAACCGAAGCACTAATGAAATGCAAATATTTAGTTTGTCCTTACGGGGATAAAATATTTTGGCAAAACAAGTTTTTCTGGAAGTCGCATTGTGATAATCCATTTTAGGTATAATATGTTAAAATTTAATTTAAAAGGAAACTTTAAATCACTCTAGTATTAATTTATTAACAAAGTCTGTCACGATTCGGTTAGTAAACCACATTATGCAAACCTTAAGATTAAAGCATTTCATAAAAAGTATAACAAAAGGACAAATAACTATGGTAGTAAGTAGTAACTGTTAAACAATGCATTGGAATCTGCTAAAAGGAATATAAGGATTCCTTAATAACGTGACAGAGAGTTATTACTCTTATTAATTATAACCTCTCCACACCAAATATAATTTTTTGTACTTTCTACGTTATTTACCCGTAAGTAACCGGTTACACAACTAGAAATCCTAGTCGCGTTTTCATCTTTTTTGCTCAATTTGGTAGGTAATTGTATGGCACATAATAATGTACCATAATAGTATATGCATAACAAGTAGATAATAATGCATTTGAAATATCTGTCAGAGTGAGTCTTTACATAGTGTTTAAGCAAAACACATTTCGTTACAGACACACCGATTCTGAGACTTCAAGAATTCTCGCCAAGAAACAAATTCCACTAAATTCGCAGTAGACATGGTATAGCAAGACATCTTATATCATGTCTATTATGAACTTCCTCTCGGACACCCGGATTAATGAAAACAAACCTTAGTTTTTATCAGAAATTTTCAAGGCTCAAGTTTACGCTGGAACCGGCTCATTTACGATGTAGAAGGACGTGCAACAAGTATAAAAGGCTTCTTGTAATAATTTTAAGCTTTCAGTTCACACCCAAGACAGAAAAAGTCCTCGTCTGGATTGAATGCGCTTTCATTTTGCACGGGGAGAAAAATTTATTGGTAGGTTATCAGTATTTTATCATTTTCTTAACATAGAAAACTCACAGTGCTTTATTGCTGCTAATTAAAACTTTCATTATTTCTTATTTTTAAATGTTTATATTTACATAATGTGGTTTTAAAGCGTTCTGTTGTTTACCAGGGCTTTCAAAAAGTAAAATATTTTATCTATAAAAAATTCGAATTAATAATCGCTAATTGATTTTTTCATAGTGTGAAATATTTCGGCAAAAGGCTTCAATTCTTAAAATGTTGAAAATGAAATTCAGAAATGGATCTCTTACAATTCTACTTGTGTTCGGCTTGATGTCCTTTTCCCAGGGAGTAAGTTCGTTTACATGTCAAGTTTAAAACAAGAAAGTAGTGACAATAATTAAAATTAAAACGTGCAATCACAATAGCAATTAGGTACTTTGATACTTTGGTAAAAATATTTTGGCGAAACATGACTCTAAATTATATATTAATTTTAACTTTTCAGAAAAATTTAAAACATGATGAAACTCCTTTGGAGAGAAGTATGAAAACCAATGATGATGGTTTAGTATGTAATCCCTTTCCAAATGGGGATAGCGACCACTATATTATTGGATATGGATCGCTGATGGAATCTGCTTCTAAAGACAGAACGTATAGTAATACAGGAGAGAATATTCCGGTGCAAGTTTTCGGTTTCCGACGTGAGTGGAATTTGAAAGGAGACAGTATCGGTCTTGATACAACTTACCTCGGTGTCGTCCCTGATTCAAGAACAAGTTTCAACGGAGTTATATTTAAACTGCCTCCATCACAGAATGTCACAGAATCTTTAAGAAGCTACGATAAAAGAGAGCATTTTTATTGTCGCCGGCAGGTTGATTTTGGAAATATCAAAATTTTGAGTCAGAAGGAGAGTAGTAATGATTCTCAATCTAAAAACCAAAATCGTAGCTCGGAACGCCAAAAGTTCTATTGGGTTTATGTCAACAAACCAGAATTCACAGCATATCCTAGTAAACAATATCCGATCGTTCAATCCTATGTCGATACCTTTATGTCTGGCTGCCTTGAATTAGAAGACAAATTTCAATTACAAGATTTTGCAAAGAAATGCGTGGAAACTACCAAAGGATGGAGTTCTGACTATTGGGTCAATGACAGAATTTATCCCAGGCGACCATTCGTTTACCAATCGAAAGCTTCAAGAATAGACAAAGTTTTGAACGACAAAATCCCTAAGGAATTTGAAAATATTCGAATTGAAGGCTAAACTGCATTATCTGTTCCCTTTCGTAAAATAATACAACTGAGAGCTCATTTTACTGGAAGTTAACGTAATATGAATGAAATAAATGAAAAGGTTGAAATCCAAATTAATGTTAAGGCGAAAAAAGCACAATTTTTGGCATATTTAATTTTTATTTTGCAACATAATCATAATAGTATTGTACTTCCATTAAATTGCCATTTAGTTTGTATTCAATGATCATTCAGCTCCCATTTTCTTTAAGTTCAGGAATAGACTTAGAAGGAACGGTACAGGTTACAAGGTCTACCCAAACTCCGGCATTTCTCACAAAGACTGGAAAGATGAGGCTTGCTCTCATCAATTTTTTCATCCAATCCTTCCGGTTTTTGTAAAGGTGTCTGTGTACAAAAAAACGCAAACAAAAGGCTGTTTAATATTGAATACTGAACGCAAATTCACTATCTAGAACATTGCTATCCGAATGCATGTAATGCAGGTACTATATAAATGATAGGTCATTATTTGTAAATAGAGCACCTGTTTAAAGGGATACACAGTTATCTTGCAAGTCTTGCATTCCTGTCCCATATTAGCCCAACTGTTTCCGGACTGCCAACCTCGAGAACATTTAGGGCACCTGAAATCCCCAAAAACGCGTGCTCTCCCTTGATAAGGCGTCTTTTTTTCCATTGCCTACTTAGATAATAAAACGAGCATCTTAAAATGTAGCAAAGAAATACTTAACGATTTTATTCTTAATTAATTTTGTGCACTTACCTTTTAAGCAATTTCTTTGACTTGTATTTACGAGAAGGCAATAACAATTATTGATCTCTATCTTCACTTACTTCACAACTGCTTCAGTGGATTTGTCACTCGAACGCTTTTATATGCTACACAGACTACACACAATAATTTTATTTTAAGTGCTAACTAAGTACGAGATATGCAACGTTTGTAAGTATGTTAGATATAGTTATTTCATTTGTAATAAAGCTGTGACTCAGACTGTTATTATATTCCAATTCCATCATGAATAAACATGTACATTCAAAACGTTTATTGTATTGTCATGTCGTAAAGTAGAAACCATGAAAGCAGGAAGCAGGTAAGTTTATTCGATTATTCGTCATTTAGCTCATTTAGCTGGATACTCGCAAAGTTGAATTGCATGCCCATTGATTTTGCGACATCAAAAGGATATCACATTTTTATTTTTTCGTATAGTAGTAATCCTACCTAATGTACTGTGTTCTAATACCTTTAAAAGCTAAGTCTCCTCTTTTTAGGCAAACGAAATAACTAGAATTTGTTAGGCTATTATAAGGAATTTCGAATTAAATTTTTAATCTATCATGGAGATCAATGTTTACAAGAACATTCAATTAGATTCAAATTTAACTAAAAGCGTCAAAGACAATAACCAAAATCATGAACCAGTAACTGCGCTATGAAAGAGGATATCAAAAATTTGGAAACCGAAAATTATCCAAATTAGGCGTAGAACAGAGTATTAGACATAGATTATCTATTATTACCCAATGGAAATGTTAGTGTGTCAGTAGCAAAGCAACCTGTGATAAATGAAGCGCTAATTGTACCTAATATTTATTACGCTTTTGTGTTCTTAGTCACCAACCTTTATCTTTGTTTTATGCAATTATACCCCACATTCACAATATATCAAAACCAATCTGTCTGTGTCCCCTATAATGCATGATTCATTCAGTTTCGAGAATCCATTGAGTACCACTTATTGTTCTACATAATCTTATTTTTTAATGATTAAAACTGCATCCTTCCTTCAATAGACGGCAGAATGATTTATCAGTGCTTTGTTTAACCGGGTTTCGCAATTTAACAGTTTAGTTGGTAGATAGTACGTTGCTGACAATTATTATTGTTTTTAAAAACTGTTTATTTTAGAATTGGCATTCCACCCGTGCAACCTGAGGTACGCACTTATCAGTAATAAAGGCATATGAGTATGACTAACGAATATAATGATATGCATTATCTTGTTACTCAAAGTGCGTTACAAAATTACGACTTTGAATATCACGAGTTAAAACTGTTTATATGGTTTCGAACAAATAAAATTACAATCAGTTGAGTAGAGTAAACTACAAAAGTGTTTATTACATCGCTTTGGTAGAGCACATAGAAATAGATTGCGTAATATTTTTCACTTACAAATTAATGCCTATTTAGGGATAATGTCATATTAATAAACAATGGAATTTCAGAGATTTCAAATTAAAATTTGAACCTTTGGCTTTCAAAAACAACTAATGTACAGTGTCCATAATTTATTTAGAATCCACAGATTCTATATCCCTTCGGGAACTCCGTCCGTTAATCTGTCTCTCTATGTGAGCGAGTAAATTGTTATCCTCAATAGCAAAGCAATTCTAGGTAGTAAGTGTCAAAACATTTAGTGTAGAAATTAGTGTAGTCAAAAAGCGTCATTTATTTTATGATTACCCTCCATGAAAAAATTTTAAAAAACCTAAACAGTGAAAACATTAATAACTCATATCAAGTATTTCGCTGACCACCGCCGATTCTAATTTACACCCATGCTATATTGGAGTAGGAGTTTTTTATTTTGTTTTTAATTATAATGTTTATTTTTTTAGAAAATGTCTGAAATTAGACTTGTACCTTAAATTAAAGCAACAATTCAAAAAGGGTCCACAAACTAAAATTCTACTAAAAATATTTGTCTCCTAAGCTTTTATTTGCGGTTCTGTTAGCTTCTTTGATGATTTTATATAGGTATACTCTCTGGGCGCTTAATGAGTGCATCAAAAATTTTAAATAGATTTCTTTTTACATGGAACATAAAATCTTGAACTTTCATCTAAATTTTCCATTTCGGCATCACAATCCGGTAGATCACTGTTTTGGTTCTCACTATTTTCATGTGTGCCCTTATTTGGAACTGAAGGTTTTGTAGGTTTTTTAGTAGGTGCCTTTACATTAGAATATGCAGGTAATTTTGTAGCGTGAACATTTACTAGTGGATGCCGTGTTGTTGGTTTAATTGCTCTTGAATCCGTAATAAAATAAATTATAACCAAATTAAAAGATTGGATTGTGGTAGGTGTCAATGTTCCATGCACTGGTTTGGCATACCAATTGGACATTTGGAGGGCATCTGGGTAAAATACGCAAGATATCGTTGACTCAATATGTTCCTCATTGTTAGCTTTAAAAAGTGGCCACATGCTGTTTTCTGGTTTTGTTAATGTACCATAAAAAGTTTTTTGTTGCTTTCCTTCTACTACAAATTTTCCAGAAATAGCTATATCGGCCGTAAACAAGATTTGCCTATCTGTTTTATCAACCGGAGGGGATAGTACACAGTGAGTGTAGTAAACGAATTTGTCAGGAATAAAGACTCCAGCAGGTTTCCACAGTCCACTGGTTGGTTTTGTAACAATATTCGAAGGACCACTTGGTAAAAACTTTGATGGATTATTTTGTGTAGCGTGACCACTAAAATGCTGCAAATTAGGGTCATCAGGAATAAAGGTTCCTTGAGTCTTCTCGAAAGGCAAAAAGACAAATGTGAGTGTTCCAGAAACATTTTTGAGTTCTAAAGTACCGGCTACAATGGTAAACGGGAAATTTGAGGATGTTCCTTCCAGAGGTCTCCATATTCCAACAGAAAAGTTCTGTATTTTCATTTGTTCATTGCTGGAGAATATAGCAGGGTGTCCTTGATTCAAATTTCCTGGAATTGGTATCTTTTCCTTTTGTGGTACGAATTCTCCTTCCACTGTTAAATCAGGTGTAAAATATGCTGACCCAGGATCTGTTGGACTTGCTTTCAAGGAACCCGTAATGGTTGAGTAAGGATAAAACGGAGAACCAATATATGGACGCCACGTTCCAAGTGTTTGCACAAAATCGTCTCCTGTTGACAAAGTTGATGGGGTGAATAATTTCGGGTTGCTTTCCATGTTCATTGTACCTTCCATTTCTGTAGAACCAGAAGCGGGTACAAACGCACCCTCTACAAGAATATCGGGAATAAATACTGGACCATCTTCCCCTTGATCCATTACACCATGCACGGATGAAAACGGATCATAGGGATCATCTGGTGTATCGGGTACCCAAGTCCCTCTCGGAGCTCCAGTCAAATCGGCTGATGGATTTCTAGGCGAAAACTTATAAGGAGCTTCCTTAGCCAAATTCCCAGCCACTGGAGCTTTTGACCCAGTGTCACGAAAAAACTTTCCGAAATTCGATTCGCCGAGATTACCAACTTGTTTCTTTGCATCACCAGGTACGAAAAATACACAATTTGTAGGAAGATGCATGTTGGGTTTTATGCTTCCAGAAATTCCTTTTGTGTGGGATTGTATATTTTGTGTCGTTGTCCACGTTCCAAACAACGGCCGACTAAGATCTCTGTCTTCCGTCGGAAAAAACACTTGAGGACTACTTTTTGTCATATGACCTTCTACGGTATTTAAAGCGTCTTTTTCCACAGAGAATTTTCCAGGAACAAATTCATTGGCAATAAAAATGATACCTCCTTGTGTTGGTTTCATTATTCCATGAGATACTGAAAGGTGGTTATACAAAGGCTTCGGTCTCCATGTCCCACTTGTAGGCTGTGCAAATTTGAAGGATGGAGCGTCTGGGGTAAAAACAGCTGGATTCTTTTGCGTTAATGTTCCAGCAATTGGATTTTTCTGATTATTGTCTGGCCTAGTAAAAGATTCATCAATATTAACTTTCAATCGCGTTTTTAAACCAAATACTAAGTCAAAACTAAAACCTTAAATAATCTTTAAGCAAAAGTCCCTTACGTGAATGTTCCATGACGGGAAGGATCGGGAACAAATATAGAAAACGTTAAAGCGCCAACTCCAGGATTCATAGTTCCATGCATAGTGTTACAGGGAAAATTTGGTAAAATGCCTAGATTAAAATGAAACCGTAAACAATTTTTAGGATATTTGTTGAGATTGTTATCGCTTTCAAATTAGTGATACCTTGAACAGGCCTCCAATTTCCTTGTGTAGGTGTGGTAATATAAGGGGGAAAGTCAGGAAGAAACAAGGGTGGGTCATCTTGAATCATAGTACCCGGAATAATTTGTGCTCCTAGATCGAAAATAAATTCTCCAGAGAAACGAATGTCTCCCAGGAAGGCAAATGATCCTTTGACAGCATGATAGGGTTTCAAGGTACCACGAATTGTAGAAAAAGGATATACAGATTTATCTGCTTTTTCCGGTCTGTAGGTGCCAGAAGCAGAGCGGTTAAACCCGTCTGCCGATTTTGTTGGTGTGAATAGAGGAATTTCGCCTGGTTTCATTTTTCCATTAATAAGCAGTTTTGTATTGAAATCCGGAATGAAAAAGCCCACTGACGCTGTCAGTATAAATTTTATTTCGGATTTAGCACTACCCTTTTCCTCTTTTTCTTTGTGTTCGAACAATGCAGAATCAGGTGGGATATTTGAATCCGGTTTTAGTTCACCGTGAATGCCTTCTCCACTGTCAATACTGGATTTCCATGTTCCATGCATTGGGGAACTGAAATCGGTTTTTGTGTATGGAGTAAATATTTGAGGTATTGTAGTAGTCATAGAACCCTCAATTGGGGGGAGGTTGGATTCCGGTGTGAAACTTCCTGGAATTTCCTCATCGGGAAGGAAATTTGAAATGTCTCCGTCAGCAGGAGTCATTACTCCATGAGCTATAGTAGAAGAATGTAGCAATGGTTTAGGCATCCATGTTCCACTTACTGGCTGCTCGTATAAATCTTCAAGATTTGACGGAGCAAACTCTGGAGGATTCAATTGCGTTAATGTTCCAAATACAGCGGGTAATGTTTTGTTGTCCGGAATGAAGGAACCCCTAATTATACTGTCTGGTACAAACTGAAGTTCGTGTTTTTCTGACGAAGGAACGGGTCTCATAGTTCCCTTAATAGCTTTGCAAGGATAATTCCTCAGTAAACCGACATGTGCTTTCCATATCCCTGCAGTTGGTTTCGTAATGTAAGGAGGATTGTCTGGAGTGAGAACTCCAGGTAAGTTTTGAGTCATTGAACCAATGATTGCGGGTGAGTCTCCTTTGTCCGGTCTGAACTCTCCTTGAGTCACTCGAAAAGGAAGAAATTCTGCAGTGCCTTTTTTAACCGATCCAGGTTTTAACAATCCGTGGATTAAAGCGATAAAAGTAAAAGTTTGTACAGAGGAATTATGAGAGAATGATGAATGTGAAGCTATAAATGTTCCCGCTGTCAATTCCGTTACGGGTTCCTTAAGTTCAATCGCGGTAAACGTTTTTAACGTATTTGTGGTGGCCAAAGTGCATTTAAAAGGCTTTTTACCCTTTAAGTCATAATAAAAAGTTCCTTTAATAAAAAATTCGACATCGATCTTCTTTATTTCTACATCAGACTCGATTATTTTGCTTGGCTTTTCTTCGTTTGCATTTCTTTCCTTCCTAAAACGAAAATAGTAATTATATAGAGTTCTATCTCTATTTGAAACTTTCAAATTGTATTTTACACGAGCAACTATTTACTCTGGCCGAACACAAATGAAGTATTTCTTCTCCGCACAATCGTCTGCCTTCCATATGGGCGTTGATTTCCCCGGGAACTGCATAGAAACGCAAAGTTCGTTTCCTAAACCGCCATTATCTGTAGGTTCTCCAATTCCCCACCATTTCTTTATACCGTTGGCATTATTGGATCGAAAATTTGGAAATTCCTTTTTAGTTGGATCCCAAATCATTTTCAAGTATTCTGCCGATGTGAACTTCCCTCCACTCCAAAATTCAGTGTCTTCAGAATAAGCTAAACGAGGACAAGATAAGTTTAATTGTCAAATCGAAAATGCACTCTTTTTGATTTGAAAGCAAAAGTTACCCTTAGCCTTAGCCTTACTCACAAAATTTTGTTTTGTAGCCAATTTAAAAAAATTGTAAAGGTACACTTTGACTTTCAAATCCAAAAAAGTATACTGTCAATTTGACCGCTTAGGATCAAGTTGACACTTTAAACTCAGGATATTTGTTTGTTTGTTTCATTTTATTTTATTTTAGCTTACGTGGTTGTTTTAATTTTGGGGAAAAATTCAAGTATTCGTTATCTTCTTCCGTTTCGATGACGAGAAGTATCATACCACTTTTTTTACACTTCGTATTTGCATCTTCCCACGTACCCTACGGAATTTTAAGACCCATGTCAATTAAGAGCTATCGGCTTGCCTTTCCAGACATTAATGAAAAGGAAAAACTAATTTTACTTGGGCTTTGCTTGAATCGGTGTCTACTTCTCGTATAGGCTTAATGGGTCCTTTCTCCTTTTTTTCTGGGTCAGACTTAGTTTCAGGCTCAACAATTGGTTTAGCTGGAGATTTCGGATTCTGCACTCGACTGAATCTATTAACCAATAAATATGCCAATTTGAATGTAAGTTTTGAATAACTAACGTTTTAACAAAGAACGGTAATCCAAAATACCAAAAAGCAGGAATTATAGCCATTTGCATGTTTACACTATTTTTGTCCTTTTACTTCAAATTACTTACTCAGGTCTCATACATATGAAAAATTTCTTTTCATCGCAATCTGAGGCCGACCAAACTGGAAATGACTTTCCTGGAAATTTCATATCCACACTGCAAACAATAAAGCATGTTATTTGATTAGTTATGAAATTAATTAAAGTTGCAATTGTCCACTTTTACCATGTTTCTTTTCCACTTCCGCCGTCATCTACAGGTTCACCCGCTGCCCACCATTTGTTTATTCCGTTTGCAGTCTTTTTACGGAAATGAGGGAACGCTTTTTTGCCGGGTTCCCACAAAAGTTTTGTATATTCTGTAGAAGTAAATCTTCCTGCACTCCAAAAGGATGTACTAGCATCGTAAGCTGGTGATAACAATTTTTTATAATGGGGAAAAAATTACTTTAGTCTAGCATTCTTTTAAAATAATGTCATTAATGTTTTTGCAGGTATAAAAATGCGCACACTACTAAAGCTTTTAGAGCAGACTTATGAAAATAAGCGTGTAAATAATTTACACAAGAAACGAAAAATGACTCAATTGATCAAGTAAAATAAAATTGTTTACGGGGTTTCTTCAGTTTTGGAGCTTTGTTTAAAAATGCATTGTCTTCCTCTGATTCAATTGCTACTAGAACTAGACTAGAGTTTTCGCATATCTCGTTGGCTGCTTTCCAAGTGTGCTAAAATAGGAATGCAATTCGATTAGTGCAAAAATAAGACAAATTCAAAAGAACGGAAATAAATATTTTCAGAAATAAAGCTAATTACCTTTCCTTTGCTGGCAACGATATCGTTATCAGTAAATGGTG
This sequence comes from Yoshiicerus persimilis, assembly GCA_020352615.2. Lineage (NCBI taxonomy): Eukaryota > Metazoa > Arthropoda > Collembola > Entomobryomorpha > Tomoceridae > Yoshiicerus > Yoshiicerus persimilis. Next base: position 51,305,330 of record CM036940.2, read on the forward strand.
GTGGTAACCGATCTTTTTCATCATCGTCAATTATTTTTGCAGGAGTCCAACTTTTGTTTGAAGAATCTGAGCCTCGTTCACTCCTTACATTTTATATACACCGTGTATCGAATGTAATGTCCCCCCCCCTGTACCGGACGAACCGGAAGTGGTACAGCAAAACTGTTGGCACCATTCGAAAGCCAATCCAAAGTTACATTGAAATCTCTACTTTGGTCAAAAACGGATGAAGGTAAGTGGGCCAAATAATTCGGTGAAAAGTAAAAGTACAAAAATGAGCCCGGTTTTTGGTTATTCCGATTTTTCCCGGTCAAAAAATAAATTTTTTTGAGATAATATTTTCACAGCTGCAATCCGTGTTACCGAAGGAAATTCCAGAAAAGTTGAAAATTCGACCTTCTTTGATTATTATGAAAAATTCAGGAAAAATCACTCATGTAACACGGATTGCAGCTGTGAAAATATTATCTCAAAAAAATTTATTTTTTGGCCGGGAAAAATCGGAATAACCAAAAACCGGGTACATTTTTGTACTTTTACTTTTCACCAAATTATTTGGCCCACTTACCTTCCTCCGATTTTGACCAAAGTAGAGATTTCAATGTAACTTTGGATTGGCTTTCGAATGGTATCAACAGTTTTGCTGTACCATTTCTGGTTCTTGCGGTACAGGGGGGGACATTACATTCGATACACGGAGTACATGTCTTTGAATTATCTTTGAATTCTTTTATCTTTAGAATAAGGATAGAAATGACTACATACTACTGATGCTTTTACTTGTATATGAACAAAAACTTTACGTACAATGGTCTCATGCATATGTAGTACCGTTTTTCGAAACAGTTAGAGACAGTCCAGCGGGGAGCGCTCTTGGCTCCTGGAAATTGTATATCAACACAGGCTTTATCTTCTTCGGGTTCCGGATGGGGAGCCACATCCCATACTTTGCGAATCTTATTAGCAAACTCGTCCAAATGGTTAGGGAATTCCTTATGATCTGGTTCCCAGTACATTCGATTGTCATCTGAGAATTTACCCCCACTCCAAAATCTTGTCTTCGCCGAATAGGCTGAAAACACAACAGACAATAGTCCAATATATAACACTTTTTCATACAAGTAAAAAGTTGCTTTACTAAGCTGCATGTTTGATTAGCGGTGCCTAGAAGTCTTATTTATGTGTATTTCATACTTTCATACTGCATATAATTATTTTCTGAATTAATAAAATAGGCTTATCTTACATAATAAAAATCTTATAAATAAAAATATTAAATTACCTAAGCATTTAACATTCCCTAATTATACTAATTAGTAAATTACAATTAAATCTATAAATTACGGAACTGAAACTACCTACATTAATTTACCTCACAGAACTAAAAATGCATTTCGGAAATTAATTTTTGCAAGGCAAAATTTTCTACAATTTCAGATTTACACTTACGTGGAGCTTTAAGCTTTTTAACATTGTTCAGAAAGGTATTGTCTTCCTCTGAGTCAATTTTCATTAAAACAAGATCCGATTTATGGCAATTTGCTAATGCGTCTGACCAACTGAGCTGTTAAAAAAGGTGTACCAATAAACTATAATTACTAAGCAATAATACTAACAATGAAGTAAACTAAAAAAGCACTTCGAATTTGCTTACTTGTCCTTTGCTGTTGGCAATTTCGCCTTCAGTTATTGGTTGAGTACCTAACAGTAATTCAAAATGCTTGTCTTAAAACTCCCACCAAATTCTACTTTTACAAATATTATTTGACCTTTTTTGTATTAATTAAGTATTATAAATATAGACTAAAGAAAAACAATCCTCTCAGTTACTTGAAAAAGAAACTTACCAGAAGAACCCTCTTGGTTTGCATCTTCACCTTCGTCAAGTTTTGCTTGCTCCTTTGTTGACGTCCTATGGGAACTACCAAAAAATATCATACTTCAAAAACAAATGACGTAAAGTCGAAAGAACTCATTTGTGACTTTGCAAGAAAAGAGTAATCTTACAAAGATACTCCAAGTAAACATAAAACCAATATTGATATTTGAAAAATGGAATAGCTTAAAATGCAATAAATGGTGTATCTTCTGTTTTCTTAATCTTATATGGCATAAACTAAAATAAGGCATCTGAGTTAGTCAAACTCTAATTAATGAAAGTAACTTTCATATTTCTTCTTTTTCGAAAACTGTATATTTAATTTATATTTTCATATAAAAGAAAACAACTGTCAATAAATAGTAATTAATTTGCAATTCACGTACCTGACATTTTACTGTATATTTTATTGCTTTTATTAGGGATTTTCGCTATAATTTATACAATTGGGTAAAATACTAAAGCAGAACATTTAAAGATAATTGTATGCTTACCTGGGACGCACGCAAATGTAATATTTACGGTCATCACAGTCGGAAGCTGACCAAACTGGTGGAGTATTCCCAGGAAACGACATGTCGACACAACGTTCCTTTCCATTTCCACTAAAATCCATTGGTTCCCCAGCTTTCCATGATTTAATCAGATCATTTCCGCTCTCCAAGAAATTCAGAATCGGTTTCTTGGTGGGCTCCCACAGCAAATGTTTGTAATCAGTTGAACTGAAACGAGCCCCACTCCAGAAAGTTTCTTTTGTACCATATGCTTGAAAAAACAAAAGAAAATTATAGGCAGCAATGGAAGAATAAAATATGGGTATGATACCAACAGTTAAAAAGACAAACATTTTTTTCAGACTATAATAATGGTACACAAAACTGTAGCCAAAATGTGAAATCTACAAATATCAGAAACTGTAAGTATTGAATTAGTTTAAGAACATTTCTACTGCATATCGATTTAAAACTTTACAAATTACAACTTTCACTTAAGGATGTTAATGACAAACATTTTTCTTGCTATATTCAAAATTGTACTTTATAGCACGAAATATACAAATATAATAGTTCTAAAAGATTTACGAGATTGTTTAAGTTTGCTAGCAGCATTCAGGAATGCATTTTCTTCTTCAGTTTTGATGACCAATAAAATAAGACGAGATGCCTCGCATCGGAGTTTCGCTTCTGTCCAAGGCAGCTATGGAATGCAAAAAGTACATTAAAAATCAATTCTTATTGTTTTGTTGCTGATTTAAGCATCGATACGAATAAAACCAAATTGAGCATTAGTTTTGTAAATACTTATATTCACCACTTCCAAATTTTGGTGGTTTTATTTTTCCCTGCACATTACATAGTCAATTATTTCTTTAAATCAAGTAAACTTACCTTTATTTTGGAAACAACTGTATCCACATCTCTCAAAGAAGGTGTCTTAGGTACAGGGGATGGAAAATTTCTGAAGAAACATAATTAAATTAAACTTTTCCCACATAGATATAATGTACACATGTAAGCAGTACTGAACAAAATTACTAAAAGTAAGGTGTATCATGATTTAGATAAAAATTGAAAGATAAGGTTTGAAATAGTGTCAAACAGTTGGAAAACATGAAAAACTTTGCGTTTAATTTAAGAAGAGGAGGAAAAGGAAAATAATTACATATTATTGTAACATTTCTATTTGCCATAAAAGCAGTAAACTTAAATTAGAACATGTGATTCAAAACACCAAATTGAAGAATTTATACAAAAATCCTTACTGTTTTGGATGCTCTCCCTTTTGTGCATATCCTAAATACATAATTTTTTTAAATACAATATTTAGTTAGTTATCATTCGTTTTACTGCCATCGAATAATCAATTAATTCATTCTTTTTATGTCAAAATAAATTTCCAAAACTAGTTATGGGAGAGGACAAGGTTATAAGTGCAGTTAGAGTGACGAAAAATCGTTGTCTTTGCTAGTTTCCTTATGTACAGTAGTAAAATTGAATAAAATTTTTAAAGCACCTTCACACACTGGATTGTAAGATAATATATCCTCCCAGTACGAGCTGTTATAAAATATTGACCCTTTCGGATATTTGTCTTCACAGTCATCTAAAGAAAAGTTATGTTGCATACAACAAATATGTTAGCGTTAAATGTTTATTCGACTTACAGTTATAATAAGGAGCCTTTGGATCCGCTGCAAACAAAATAAAGGGTTATTCCTGTTAAAAATGCAGTAAAAGTGTGCATGTAGTTTTTAAAAGTGCTTTTACATTTAGTACGAGGAGTAACTGTCAGTTTTTGTTTTAGTGGAATTGTAGTGTCAGTCATTTTCTTTAGTAAGCAGAAAATCTTAAGATATTCCAGTAAGGAAACTATACCGATTATGTAAGGACTTACGCAATTCGCATACAAGCCTTTTGTGAATAATTTCATCACAAGGACGGATCTTTAAATAAAACTGCTTAGGTTCTCCCGGCCTTCCTTGTGAGATCTCCTTGCAAGTCCCTCTCACCATCTTCTCCGGCGGAACTTCATAGAGCATTTTTTGATCATTATACGAAAACTTTCCTTTAAAATTTCTCCACGCAACACCAAACGAGTGCAAATCGGTCCAACCATCTGTTTTGCCAAGCCCATTTCTAAAAGTTCGGAAAAGGTCTAGTTCTTCTGCGTTGGAAATACTCAAAAGAATGTTTTTTCGAGACGCGCAACAGCTAGCAGCTTCAAACCAATTAAACTGTCAAATAATAAGTACAGAACAGTGTAGTTATCTTAAGTACTACTTTACTTGAATTACTATATCTCATTTTCTGAATTAGTAAAATTATATTGATAAACATTTAAACTTCGTAATTTGAAGCATTAAATTCCACGCCAAAATAAAACCGACCGAATATTTTACTATTTATTGTCAGTGCTAAAGAGATAAACGGATAACCAGCGATAAGAACTTTGGTAGCCATTTTTCCTATTTTATTGAGTATCCCGTTGATATCTAAAATTGCAACTATCTTAGAAATACTCTTGTTAAGAAATGTAAAAATGATTAAAGCAAAAGTATTTTATAACAGTAAATTGCAGAAGTATGTGATTATGTATAATGTATACAATCGACGGGTAAAATCCGTCGAAATCTGTAACACTAGTTAAAAATCAAGTTTCCAAAGAATTGTACTTACCGATAAGCTCTCAGTAGAAGATAATACTTTTACAGTGGATCCAGTACTTTTTTTGAGATATCCGGTCACAAAAGAAGTGCGCCGGCAAATTTGTTCGCTACTTGTTTCTGAGAGGGTTTAAAGAAAAATAAAATGCTTTCAGTTATTAGTGGCTTGCATGATGATAAGGTTATAAATGGAGCTTACACTTTTAATCCTTTCTTCATAACACTTTGAAATCCATTTTTCAAACAAAATATCGTAAATATAAACTAAACAGCTACATTTTGTCTTGGTCAGACAAATCTTAAAATACGAATTTTGATTAAGAAAGAAATAACATGTTTCTAGTACTGATTGAGTAAGTAATTAATTTTACGATCTATAACTTAAGCTTAATAGCTTTTGCTGTTCACAATATTATCCGCTAGATCACAATCATTTTCATAGTGGGTTATTGAAATTGAAAGAGTCTCATTCACCTTCACAAACTGGATTATAAGGTAACACATCTTCCCAATACGATCTACTAGGAAAACCTTTCGCTGCATATTTTTTCTGGCAGTCATCTAAAGAAATTCAACACCCAATTCATGAAAGTTGGATTGTTAATTAAATGCTTTTCTTACTTACAATCATGATATGGTGCTAGTGGGTCGGCTGTAAAAGAAAGAAATAATAGATTAATGGTAACAATTATTCAATCAAACCAATTTCCTGTATCCACCTATTTAACAATATACGTTCTGAGAATTTGCAATAAAATCCTATTTAATTGTTTATTTATTACACTTACAGTCTTCACATAAAACCTGTCCGTAAACAACGTCGTCGCATTTCCGATTTCTGAGTTTATAGAGGTTAGGGGGGTCGCGTGTAGATCCACGAACGATAACTTCTTTGCACCACCCACTCTTTACATTTTCCGGAGGAGACTCTGCAAAGACATTTGAATCCTGAGTAATGTATCTTCCCCTTAAATTTCTCCAGTCCCTGCCGAAAGCGTGCACGTCACTCCACCCACTGTATGCATTAGGTCCATTCACATTACTATTGTAATAGTACAGTAGGTCTTTTGAATTGATGACACTCCAAAGCCTCTTATTCCTCGAATTACAGCAGCTAGCTGCTTGGAACCAATTAAACTGCCAAATAGAAATAAAAATGAACTCCTCTCCTGGACATCTCTCCTCTCAGGAAACAAAAATATTGTAGCGTACAGTAATATCGGTAAGAAATTGTTAACACGATATTATTATTATTACTCCCTTTTTGATAATGCTTCAGCAGAAGATAGTTGTTTGTATTTAGTACTTACGGAATAGTTTCCTTCTGAAAAGTGCATTTTTATTGTAGATCCAGTGCTTTTATTGACGAATATGTGACCAAAAGTAATTGTCCGACAGACTTGTTCACCAGGTTCCATCAAGACCACACACACAATTAAAAAGGATAATGTGAAAAGAATGAGAAATACTTGAGGTACTTTCATCATGTCACCTAGAGTATTGTTTATATATGAGATATGTCAATTTGTAAATGAAAAGGGACTAAGGGACTGCCACAATAGTCATTGTTTGTACACACCTAAACTATTTTGATGCTATAATTTTGAAAACCATTAAATATTCTTATGAAGTGAAAACTACTTTACATATTTTACGGAAACTTATTTTGTTGGGAAGTAAAGGTGTAAGTCGTAGTTTGTTCATGTGTGTATGTTCATAAAATATAAATTGCCAATCAATCATGCGGTTATTGACCACAGCACAGTAATTGAAGTTGAGAATTCTAAAGCAATTGCAATTGCAACGAACCTAATAAATTAACATTACAAAAATACATTTATTTGCGGAAATAGCAATACAGCATTTTACATGTTACTGTTTTCCTGTACTTGTACCTATATAATACTGAGAAATGCTGCACTAGGAACACTTGTGTCCATAACTTTTTACCGCCTGATTGATGATCGTATTAGTTCATTTGACTTTCGTAATATTTTGTGCAACATACTTGACTATTGACGAACGGGCGAATGTCATTATTCCTGAATAATTAATATGGTCAGTGTGTAATTCCATTACCTAAGTTTCATTTCTATTATGACGGATTTACGTTAGTTGACAAACTAACATTTGAACCATAGTAAATAAGTCTTCATACTTCAAAACAGTGGAGTGCAAATGAAAAAGCTTTATGGGTATGCATGCATCCATGTAATAGAATAGATTCAGAAAAGGCAATCTTAATAATGGGGTTCATGGCATATAATAATTATCCTAGAACTACAAAACTAAAGCAAGAGTTGGTATGAAGCAGCATTAATGTGCAATAAACGCTTTTATTTTTTAAATCTAATTGTGAGATATATTGCATAATAATAAATGTAGTTAAGCAGTTATATCAAAATTAAATATTTGCGTTTTGTCGTCGTCGCAAGGAACATAAAACCTCGACCTTTTATCTAAAGATGACAATTTGGGGTCACAATTCTTAGAATTGCCTTTCTTCGTGGATTTTTCAGGCTTCATCCTATTTGAATTTGATTTTACTTTAGTAGGTTTTTGTTTGTTCGAATCAGGTGGCATCCTCTGTTTTTTAGGACTTTTTGTAGGAGTTTTGGGAATTTTTGTTTCCTGTTGTTTGGTCTCAGGAATTTTAGGTTTTGTTCTTCCTGAATCGGGAATAAAATACACTTGACCGAAAGGCAATGAATCAGTTGTGGAAGGCACGAGAGACCCATGCATTTCACTTGAATACCAATCGGAGGATTGTGATTGTGAGGAGGTTTCAGAATAAAACGTTCCGGAAGTGGTAGTTGTAATGGTCTCCCCACTACTGATCTTGAAAACAGAGCGAGTGCTACTTTCTGATTTTGTTAACGACCCGTAAATAGTTCTTGTCTGTCTTTCTTCTGTTACGAATTTCCCAGTAACAAATACATCGGCAGTAAAGAAAATATGATTTTCTGTTTTATCTTCAGAGCGTGATAGTACACAATGAGTATAATCGTTTGAATTATCATCGATAAGGACTGACTGTGGTTTCCATGTCCCACTGGTTGTCTTTTTAACAGTATTCGAAGCCCCAGTTGGCAAGAACTTTGTAGGATTACTCTGAGTAGCTTGACCAGAAAGAGTTTGTGCGTCAGGGTCATCAGGAATAAAAGTTCCACGAAACTTTTCACTTGCTACGAAATTGAAAGTGGTTTCTAATTTTTCTTCTGAAGTGTATTCTAAACTTCCAATTGTTATTACAAAAGGATAGCTTGAAGGTGTTCCTTCGAAAGGCCTCCATATCCCTTGAGTACCACTTTTAATACTCACAGCTTCATTACTGGTGAATATTATCGGATTGCCTTGATTCATGTTTCCAAGAATTGATGTTTGTCCTCCTTGCGGGATGAATTCTCCTTCAACTGTTAAATCAGGTGTAAAATATGCCGACCCGGGTTCGGTTGGACTGGGTTTTAAAGTACCCTTAATAGTAGAGTAAGGGTAAAACGGAGAACCAATATTTGGGCGCCACAATCCAAGAGTTTGTACAAAATCATCTGAGGTTGTCGTTGAGGTCGTTGGTGTGAATAATTTCGGGTTGCTTTCCATGTTCAGTGTGCCTGGCATTTCTATTGGATTAGCGTCCGGTATGAAGACACCCTCAACAAGAACATCCGGGATATACACTGGACCATCCTCCCCTTGATCCATTATGCCATGCCAAGAGGAAAATGGATCATAGGGATCAGTTGGTTTATCTGGAATCCAAGTTCCCTTCGGAGCACCAGTCAAATCCGCTGATGGGTTTTGAGGAGTAAATTTGAACGGCGATTCCTTTGCCAAACTTCCAGCAACTGGATTTTTTGCTCCAACATCGCGATAAAATTTTCCAACAGTCCCCTCACTTGAATCACCGCCACTGGCATCATTCTTTTCGTGGCCAGTACCCGCTAGGAAAAGTGCGCTATTAGGAGGAAGGTTTATATTGGGTTTTAAAGTTCCAGGAATACTTTGTGCTTTTGAATTTGGACTTTGGACTGATATCCAAATTCCAACTAGAGGTCGACTAAGGTCCTTGTCTTCAAACGGGAAAAATACTTGGGGAATTTTTTGAGTCATATATCCTTCCATTGAATTAAGGGAATCCTTATCTGGCACAAATTTCCCAGAAATAAATTCATCGGAAACAAAAATAGTGCCGTCTTTCGTTGTTTTCATTATTCCATGCGATATGGAAACCTGGGTGTACAAAGGTCTTGGTTTCCAAGTTCCACTAGTAGTTGGCTGTTGAAATTTGAAGGATGGAGAATCTGGGGAAAAACGGGGTGGGTTTTCTTGTGTTAATGTTCCAGTGACTGGTTTTACAGAAGTACTATCTGGCCTAGTAATAAAACAAAGAATTCGTTTTCGTTATAATAAAATGTTGAGCTATGCTATAAAGACTAGATATTAAATTTTGTGTCCAAATAAAATATTTTTAGCAGACATTTAATACGTAGCCGCCTAGCCGCTACATTTTAGGTTTTCATCAATCAGATTGCTCAGATTGACCAAGGGACCATAGATATGATGATGAAATGAGTTAATTCTTACGTGAATACTCCGTGACGAGAAGGATCTGGAGTAAATATTGAATTTGTTTCACTGTCCGGATCAGGTTGCATTGTTCCATGAACTGTACTGCATGGAAAATTCGGTAAAACACCTGGAAACAAATTTTACCCTTCAATAAAACGTTGGCAATTTAAAATGATTATATTACTTGTAAGACCAATAATAAGAATCACTTTGTAAGGATTCGAAAACTTATTATTTATGCTATACCTTGAGTTTGTCTCCAGTTTCCTTGTGTGGTTTCTGTAATGTAAGGAGGGAAATCAGAGGTAAATTTGAGTGGACTGTCTTGACTCAAAGTACCCGGATAAACTTGAGATCCAACATCGACAATGAATTCTCCAGTAACAACAGCGTCCACCATAAATATGAAAGAACCTACGACCGCCTTATAGGGCTTCAATGTACCATGGATTGTAGAATATGGGTATTCAGGATTATCAGATGTTTCCGGTTTGTATGTTCCTGGTGTTAGCCGAGTGAAACCTTTAACAGGTGTTTTCGGTGTAAATTTCAAAACTTCACCAGGTTCCATATTTCCAAAAACAAGTTGCCGAGTATTAGAATCGGGAATGAAATAACCTTCTGAAGGATTAGTTATTTGTTTCACAGCCGGAGATGTGGGCTTTACTTTCCCCACATCTTTGGTCTTCGGTTCAAATAATGCTGAATCAGGAGGAATATTTGAATCCGGCCTAAGAACTCCATGGGCTCCTTTTTGAGGGTTGGAATTAGGCTGCCAAGTACCTGGTATCGGAGTGCTAAAGTCAGTTTTATCATATGGAGTGAACATCTTAGGAATTGTTGTGGTCATGGAACCGTCAAACGGCGGAAGGTTTTCATCCGGTACGAAATTTCCATGGATTTCATCATCGGGAATAAAAGAAGCAACCTCCCCGTTGGGATTCATTACTCCATGGGTTATGCCTGCAGGGTTTGTCAATGGTTTGGGTCGCCATGTTCCACTTGTTGGTTTTTGAAACAAATCATTAGGATTCGAAGGAGAAAATTCAGGGGGATTCGTTTGTGTCAACGTTCCGAATACAGGAACTGATTTATCGTCTGGAATGAAGGAACCGCGAAGAATTGGATCAGGTATGAACTCAGCTTCGTTTTTCTGTGATGTCGGAATGGGTCTCATTGTTCCTTTAACAGTTTTGCAAGGGTAATTCACAGTTAAACCTTCACTTGGCTTCCAGGTTCCTGAAGTTGGTCTGGAAATAAACGGAGGACTGTCCGGAGTAAAGGTTTCTGGTGGAGTTTGAGTCATTGTTCCAGGAACAGCGGGTCCTTTGTCGGGTTTGAACTCTCCGTTGACAAGAGGATCAGGAATAAATTCCAAAGTTCCCTTCTTCCCTGGGATCTGCTTTACTAATCCATGCGCTGAGGAGAACGCGCCGCTTTCGGAGGAGGTGGAGGAGGATGAGGTAGTTTCAGAGGTAGAAGTCGAAGTCTGAGTAGATATAAATGTTCCTGTTGTTGTTGTTGTCTTTGTTGTAGTTATCGATTCTGTAAAATGTGTAATTGTGTACTTCTTTGTTGTAGTAGTACTGGTTGTACTGGTAGTAGTAACCAGAGTACAGTTCACTGATTTCGTTGTTTTTATATCCGAATGGAAAGTTCCTTCCACGGAAGTTTCAACGTCCGTTTTCTCAGTTTCTTCTTTAGTGTCTGACTCAACTATTTTCACTACCTTACGTACGTCGTGACCTCGTTGTTTGCTAATTAAAGAAAATATTCAAAGTTAGCCTTTAGTCATGTGTCAATACATAGTTGTAACTGTCACATACACATACATACTGTCACAAAGAGACTGGTGAATATATATTTTAAATAATTGAACTAAATAGGAAACTTAAAAAAAATGTGAGATGATATTATTTATAAGGAAAATGTCTTACCTTGGTCTAATGCAGATATAGTACTTGGATTCCTCGCAATTTTCGGCTCTCCAAATCGGAGGAGATTTACCCGGGAACTGCATTGAAACACAAAGTTCATTCCCCGAACCAGTATCATCCACAGGCTCTCCCGTTGCCCACCACTTTTTGATGCCATTTGCGTTATTCGACCTAAAGTTGGGAAATTCCTTCTTCGTCGGTTCCCAAATCATTTTTAAATACTCTGATGATGTGAATTTTCCACCACTCCAAAATTGAGTGTCGGGAGTATATGCTGAGAATTAAAAATGGTAAACACAATAGTTCGTTTGGTTTTGGCAGAATTATTATGTTTTATAAATCAAAAATGTATGTAATATTATTTACGTGATTTTTTCAGTTTTGGATTGTAATTCAAATATTTGTTGTCCTCTTCCGTTTCAATTACCAGTAATGTCAATCCACTTTCTAAGCATTTTGCCTTCGCTGCACTCCAAGAGAGCTAAAAAGTTTTAATGTATTTACTATTTCTCCAAAAATTAGTATATAGCAGGATTTACCTGGGCTTTGCTAGTAGCAGCATCGGCGTCCCGTATGGGTATAGAAGGTTGTTCTTCGGGCTCTTCAGGTTCAGGTTCGGGCTCCTTAATTGGTCGAGCAGGGGCGCTTGGACTTTCCTTACGACTTTCCCTAGAATTTGTTGAACATTGCATTAAAACTCTGATCTGAGGTAAAAGTAAGAATTACAAAGGGTCACAAAATCAAGATGAAAGTCATTTATAAATATTGAAGAGAATTCTTACGAAGGCTTCATACAAATGAAAAATTTCTTTTCATCGCAATCTGAGGCCGACCAAACTGGTAGGGATCTTCCAGGAAATCTCATATCCACACTGAGATAAAATAAAACTGCTTTTAAACAGTGAAATTGAAATTACATAAAAATTGCAATTTTTCATTGTCACCATGTCTCTTTTCCACTGCCACCGTCATCCGAAGGTTCCCCTTGAGCCCACCACTTTTTAATTCCATTTGCATTCTTCTGAAGGAAATTAGGGAATGGTTTTTTCGAAGGCTCCCAAACCAGTTTCGTGTATTCCGAAGACGTGAATCTTGCTGCACTCCAAAACGTAGCACCTGCTTCATACGCTAGTAAAAATATTAAATAGTGAATTTTCCTCAATTGAATCAACTCTTTTTGGTATATACCGGATGTGGATATACTAGCTGAATAATTCAAATATTACGCTTTTGTTTCAATTTCGGGGATTTGTTGAGAAATTCATTGTCCTCCTCGGATTCAATTACAAGGAGAACTAATTTGGCGTCCTCGCAGATCTTTTTGGCTTCTTTCCAGGTTTGCTGTCGCAAAATAATGGTATCATCAAAAATAAGATTAACTTAAGACATTTAGGAGTGATTCATATTTTGCCACATGCAGAATATATTATTAAGACAATTGTTTACTTTTCCTCTACTGGTGGTGATATCTTTTACTGTCAACGGTGGTGGTAGTTCATCTTCTTCATTTTCGTCTACAATTGTAGCTGGTTGTTGTGGCCTTTTCTTCGTCCCATCCTGCTGACGCTTTTTCCTAGTTAATATAATAAGCTTTCATGAATTTGTAAGACACATATTTTTGGTAATTTTGAATTGCACTTCGCAATATCATATATGCAGTTTTACAATAAATAAAGTCAAAGCTGCTGGATCTCTGATAGGGATCGAATTTGAAACCAGAGTGAAAAAAGTGATTTTTTATTTTGTTTACTGTTTACCCCTCTCATGGGCCAACCTGGTATAGAGATCCAGCAGCTTTGAAATAAATCGTACGCTGAAAATTTTACTTACTCTGGTTGCATGCATAAGTAATAACGTTTTTCAGTGCAATCGGAGACAGTCCATCGCGGAGGCTTTTTGCCCCCTGGAAATTGTATGTCAACGCAAGCAATATCTTCCTCAGGTTCGGGCGCCGGTGCAACATCCCAAGCTTTGCGAATTCCGCCAGAAAATTCCTTCGTGTGATCGGGAATTTTCTTATGAATTGGTTCCCAATACAATTCACTATCATCGGAGAATTTAGCTGCACTCCAATATCTTGTCTGAGGCGAATAAGCTGTATTGCAAACGTTTCAGTAAGTAATAACAAATTATTTTATATCCAAAGAAGAATAAGATATTTGTATATATTTATTTTGATGTCGAAAGTTATTTTCTGTTAACGAATTTGGTAGTCTTCTGACCACTTAAACGAGTGTACATACCTATACAGAGAATAATCACAACATTTTATCGTTTACCTAATTTTCAATAATTTAAAGATATTATTTTGAACATACGTGAGATTTTCAATTTTCTGGCATTGTTCAGGAAATTATTATCCTCCTCGGATTCTATTACCAGTAAAACCAGGCCCGATTTATGACAATGTGCTAAAGCATCCGACCAGGTAAGCTATAAGGAATCAACATAAGAAAATCAGCCTAGTCGTATTTTTAAAAGTGACATGGAAGTTTCAATTGCTAAAATAGAATAAATAGGCTGTTTACGGGCATAAGTACCAAGGATTGTAAGGTCAGACAAATGCCAAAGACATGTCTACCAAAGACAAAGAATGGCGAAGATCAAATCGGGTCAGAAGGAGGACATTTAAGGCAAAGTACATACTGTTTGGTGTTGGTATTGGCAAATATACTAAATATGCATATGTAAAATTATACAGCAGGAAAGGAAGTAATTTACTTGTGCTTTGCTGTGTGCGATTGCATTGTCTGTCAGTGGATTGGTGGCTGAAAGTAAGCAAAGAAGTCATGATTATTGTTTTATTTGCAATGACTTCACGAAATTAGAGGAAAACCCTAATATTGCGTATATTTTCAGGTTCACACTGAAAGGATCAAATTTTCATCGATGTATATACTTTATAAGGATATTTCTGTTTTAGCCAATCACTAAAGCATTAGATACATTGTACTATGTGCATTTTTTTGGATAAAGTGATCAAATAGCTTACTACTACTATTCAAATTTCATGATGGCATATAGGTTTGCAGAAACTAAAGTTACTTACATGAAGAAGAATCTTCAGTGTCCTCTCCTTCGTCAAGAGTTACTGCCTCACTTGTCCTTACCCTTGCGTAACTAAATTGTGAGTCCCAAATATTTACATTAAGTATTAGGGATATAATATGACAATTACCACATGAACATATTTTTAAATCGTTAAAACATAGGTATTCAAACAAAGGTATTCTCATGAAGATATGCATTAACTTTCAATTATTTACTTGTATTTTGTGAAGGATTTAGTTAAAAGTAAACTTACAGAGGCCGCATACAAATATAATGCTTTTTAAGGTCACAGTTTGAGGCGGACCATATGGGAGGAACTTTTCCTGGAAACATCATATCAACACAAAGGTCCTTTCCTTCGCCATCATCATCCAATGGTTCGCCGGTGTTCCAGGATTTTGAAATACTACTATCACTATCCATGAAATCTGAAATGGGTCTCTTGATGGAATCCCAAAGCAAAACTTTGTAGTCTGTTGACCGAAAACGAGCTCCACTCCAGAAACTCTCTCTGGCACCGTAAGCTAGGTATCAAAATTGTAGTAAAATGCAGTTACGTTCATTGAGTACTACTTCTTGAAAACATTTTTAGTTTGAAAATTTTGTGATTCGAATAATTACGAGGTTGTTTTAGTTGTTTGTTATTATTGAGGAATGTGTTGTCATTTTCCGTATCAATAATCAATAAAATAAGACCGGATGCTTCACATCGATGAACTGCTTCTCTCCACGATAGCTATTCAAATTTAATTTATCGGATAGATCTTCTAAGTATTGAATAGATGTGTGTGGTATACATAAAGTTAATAGCTGTAATAGCACAAGTAGCTTAAGATTTATAGTTTTACATTTGAAAAAGATATTTCGTTCCATATATTTAAAAAGGGATCGCTAGTTAATTACGTTTATACATTTATACATTCATAGCAGGTTTATATTTAAACAACTACTTTTGAAAGCTCACCTTCGCTTTGCTAGGAATTATATCAGCATTTCTAATGGCAAAAGTATCCGGTATCGGTGGTGGAAAATAGGTCCTGAAAGATAACCATTAGGATTTAACATTAATTTGATCCTAGCTACATTAATTAAAGGATATACAGGATTGGCCAAACGTCACGCATCATAGGGCATGTCAGGCATGTGTTGCTAAAGTTAGCGACACATTTATGATAATATCCATTATTCATTAATATTGCATAAGTATCCATATTTTGCTTTGAAATTAGCTATTTGGAAAAAAAACAATTATGGTTTACCTAGCTTGACTCTCTGTGGATCGTTCTCCTGTAAATATACATATTCAGATTTTATTTTATATTTTATTTTGCTTCAGGTTAGAAATACTATTAATTATTTCATGTCGACCATTTTTATTTTGTCAAATGAAACATTCGATCTTAGAATTGTCACATTATAGTCTCATATTTAAGTCGAGTAAAGAAGTCCGGTGTATTAATATTTAATTTAAATATTACAGAATGCACTCGTAGTGTAGAACAGATCAGAAAAAGTAGCTCAGGGAATACTTTGTACAACAAAAAATCAATTTCAGAGGATTGTACATTGTAGAATGCATATTCCATCACTTTGGTTTTGAAATGCTAAATATATTATTTTCTAAAAATATTTCAACTAAATCAAAAAGATTACAGCATTTCATTTACAGCACATTTTAAAATAAATGTTCATTATCTAACGTAACCTAATTACAAGGTAATAACGCTAATAAATCAATTATTGCAGATAACTTGTTTATATCGCATACAAATTGGGTTCTGAAAAAGACGCTCGATTGAATATCTAGTTTATCGTTACTTTTTAAAAGAAAATTATTTAAAAATGAACAATTAGTTTATACATTATACTATCTTTTAGTTCATTATCATCTTATTTAAAATTGACTGACGACATGTTAAAAGTCTGGGTATACAGTGTATAACATACCTTCACATACCGGGTTATACGACAGTACGTCTTCCCAGTAAGCTCTGTCATTAAATACTGCATCTTTGGGGTATTTATTCCCACAGTCATCTAAAAAACATTCATGTAATTACGAGCAAACAGTAGAAGCTTTTGTAATTAATTGATGTTTCACTTACAATTATAATATGGATTCTTTGGATCCTCTGCAAAGAGAAAAAAATTAAAGTAAATCTTTCAAATAGATAAATACTATAAGCTTCCTGAATGATAATCTAAACTCTACTTAAAATCTATTTGACACTTCTAATAACTTTGTTATAAAACTTCCAAGTACTTATACTAATATATATACATATTATATATATGTGATATATATATGATATATATTTATACTAATATACATATTTTTAGTATATGATAATAAAGCAAAAGTGGCACTTGGTTAGCAGTTAGCAGGAGTTATCCCAATAATTTCATTGGTTAAATTTTAATACTGGCTTTTGTCACTGCATACTAATTTTAATTATACAGCTTAAATAAATAATTAAATTACCTATATGATGTAAGAGTAATTAAACTTTTATTTATCGCTAAAGAGCAAACTAATATTGTAATGACAAGGACTTACGGTCTTCACACACAACCATCTCCTCAAGGGTTTCGTCACAATTAAGATTGACTAAGTAAAACTTATCGGTGTTGTGGAACATTCCATGTGAAACATGTTTGCAGACCCCTCTCGTCATCTTTTGAGGTGGATTTTCTTGGAAAACATCCGAATTCATATCAAGGTACTTTCCTCTTAAATTTCTCCAATCTTTTCCGAATGAGTGCACATCGGACCATCCGATGGATTTCCAATCTCCTTCTCTCATGTTGTAGTAGAGCTCAAGGTCTCTTGCATTAGTAATGCCCACAAGATTTTTATTCTTAGAGGCACAACAGCTAGCAGCTTCAAACCAGTTAAACTGTTGATAGTTCAAAATTCTTGATTAGAAACAAAATATATTTATTAAGAATATTATTTTAACTAAATCTCATTTTTGAGCCATTTTTCACAAAATAGGATGAGCACAAGCTAATGTTTACATACCGCAAGATTCGCCGATGAAATATATACATTGACCGATGACCCCGTGCTCTTTTTGAGTACGGCAGAAGTAAATGGAGTTGACCGACAAATTTTCTCCTGATAACTTGTCAAATCAACACATACTATGAGAAAGTATAGTCCGAAGAGAACGAGAAACACTTTTTGCCTCATTACGGTAGCCAGATTATTTTCGTAATTAATTAATTAAGCAGTTAATTCTTTCCGGATAAAATACTCGCTGCCATCTCTTTTGTTTTTTATTTTTATTTTTTGTTTTATTTTTTTATTAAGCGCTCCTTATTTATAATTTGTATATCACATTGTAGAAAATGAACACTGCTTTGTGGGTACTAGGTTAAATTAATAGACCAATTGGTCGATATTTGTAGGCATTAGCTAGAGAAATGACTAAAATGCTAAAATCTAATGTAATCTCGCATGTACACCGAGGATAGAAATCACTTGCTAAGTAAACTAAGTATGGTCAGTGACCTCAGCAGAGTATTTAGAAGTACCGTCAATGTAATCGTGTATTGTGTTCAATACAATCAAATTTATAGCTAAGATGGTAGACCCATTAACCTATACCTAGATTGATATACATGTACAATTATAATGTTCATATAATATATATCCGTATTAGGTATTATACCAATAAATGGCATAGTTTTAATTGTTCATTCATTGCAAAGTAAATTACTATCAATATGTTTTGATCAAAACACTAGGTATTTCAATGTGGTTATACTACAATAGTTTCATCAATATTATAATAAACTACATTTGAAATTAATTAATTTTTTGCTGTATAAAAGTTTAAGTATTTTATAATTGATAATGTTACATTCATTTCGTAAAAGACGTTTCGTGAAGAAGAAACTGTTTTAAGAAACTGTTTTAGTAAAAAAGATGATAGAAAACACACTTAAGTGTGTTATCTATTTGATGCATAAATAAATAGGGCATTTATTTTTCTTGGGCTTACTGTCGGGACATTTTGACGTGCGGTTGGTTATTTTGTTGCGAAACTGGGTTATTTTGTCGTGATGGATAATAATATTTATTTGCCGTGGGACTATTAAAATACCCTATTAAAATATGTCTCCACTTGTTTTACCTATTCTATGGAAGTCAGAATGTAATTCGGCAGGTTTTTTTAAAGCTGTTCATACGGTAGCAGTCACGTGAAGCACTAGAAGCACCTCAAAAAGCATGTTCATAATAATATTAAAGTTGTTTACAATTTAGAATGACAGACGGACAGGTTACTTATTATGTTATTATTTAACAATGTTAATGTACCGATGACATGACATTTCAGCAGCATTTTGGAGTTGCATTTCCACAACAAACTAGGTTTTTGCTGTTGAAATGAACTTATAAATACTGATACGCAAGAATTTGGAATTCGACATTTCTACAGTATGTCTATAAAGTCACTTGACATAGCACTTTCACCATTGTTACACTTTCACAACTTTAAAACTGACTTTAAAAGGTTATGTGCTCGAGGTTCAGCGGCAATACACAATGCCAGTCGATGTTCCCACTCTCTTCGGACATTTTGTAACATCACATGAGTAATTGTCATGCAGCAATCAATGATTCTCTGCTTCCTGCTTCAATTGTTCAATCGATTGGGGTCTTGTTTCGTACACTTTCGATTTGATATAACCCCATGCATAAAAGTCCAAGGGGGTGAGATCCGGTGATCGAGCAGGCCACTCACTCCTCGTCGTCATATCCAATGAGGAAAAGGCTGGTCCAAAAAAATTCCTCACTTGTATGGCGTATTGGGGAGGAGAGCCGTCTTGCTGGAACCAGATAAAGTGTGGATCCACTCCATTTTCATCCAATGAAGGCATCAAGAAATTTTCTAGCATTTCGAGATATGCCACCATTGTCATTTCAATTGAAGAAGTAAGAAATAAGGACCAATTGTGGCATTTGTTAAAATTCCCAGCTAAACCATTGTTTTTGGGGAACCTTGCTCCCGGAGACCATCCATCCAATGGGAATTTCTTTGCGACCAATAATGACAAACCTGTCGATTAACATGTCCATTGAGATGAAATACGACTTCATCACTGAATTTTTTTTAAAATCAGTGGTGAAAGTGGTGAAAGTTTTTTAGTTTAACAATGGTGAAAGTCAAGAGACTTTATAGACATACTGTAGTAATTCGACACCTTAAAAATAAGCAATAACTTTTTGTAAACGACATGCATGAAATCTGAATTTACTTTAATTTACCGGAAATTGCAATCACATTGTCATTCAATTATTCTCCCGAAAACAACATTGATAAGTAAAGTGATATTGCCTTTAAGCACAGTCCCCTAGTACTCCAGAAAGAAAGAAATTTTGGAAAACAATAAAAGGCTTGGAATAATAGAGGAGGGCCACAATGCAAAAGCAGAGTAATACTTGAACCGGATTGAAATACATTAAAACAAAGAATGGCTGAAAGTAATTTAAAAAGTTGTTCGAATTCTGATAGTAAGAAAAAAGACAGCAATAATTGTAAATATGACCTATCGGTTGTCATTAACTATTATTACGCTTTAAGACTAATACAATTTTCATGGAACAAATCTTCATCTCGATTCGAAATGTCGACGTCAAAATTTCGAAGTGCCTGGATAAAACTTCATTCCATCCTACACTTCTTACAAATGTTGTATACCATTGCTCAGCTTGTCAGTTACGTAAGACAGAGACCACCAGCTTACAATGTAAGTGCTATCACGTTCATTTTTGCTATGGCACACACAATAATGGCTGTAAGCTATTGGAATTTAAGCGAAGAGGGAAAGAAAATTGTCTACGTTTTGAATCAACTAAATATGAACAAACAATTTTGTCACAGCATCGAAAGTAAGTATTAATTTGCTTTGTCGTTAATTCATTTGAAGTTCGTTTTGTTTATCATGTTAAAAAGATACTCAGCTATAGGATAGGATTCCAATTCCAGCAGAAATTTATCATGGGTTGGTTAATCCAACTTGAGCTTTTTAAATTGTTTGAAAAATTAGAGAAAGATTTAGCTAGCTATAAGGCACATTGCTTTACGCAATATTTTCTGCTGTGCACAAAGCTTATTAAGCAATGACATTTTTTTGAAATTTCTAGGCTGTACGAAAAAGAGCAGACGACATTGCATCCTTGAAACAGCAGAAATGTTTCTAAAAATATTTCCAATATTTTTCCATTTCATCGCTTCTGTATTGGTCCTAACTCCAATATATTTTCCTGGAAGTTATGTAATTTCAGACTACATCTTTCTAAATAGATCGGAATATGGCTTTTCTGGTTACATGTTGCTAATCATAGATATTGTCAATTGCTTTCTTGGGGCACAAGCTGTGGCTTTCCCTATGATTTATATTTCTCTATATATTATCAGAAGCTATACCTGGGTGATGGACATAAGAGGAAGGTAAGTCATTATTTTATCACTTTTAGTAAACATATTTAATCAGCTTCTTTCACATTTATCCAGAGTTCAAGTGATACCAAATGATATTCTTGGATTAATTACTGTTGATGATCTAGGAATTGAATTATATTTTAGGACAATTTCCGTGGATTTGAAATTGTTCAACCGTTTACGCCTTCTGAACATTTATTTCAACGAAAGTTGCATTCCCATCTTTATACCGAGCTTAACTCTAGTGTTGTCTCTTGTATCAATTTTGGGATTTTTCTGCTTAATAACATTATACAGCACAACATCATTCATCACGTACTTAATATTTGTCGTAGCAGCTATTGCGGGTTCTAGTATTTTGATAATCATGCTGCTTATTGCATCGATATGTTTGGGGAGCTCGACTAATACTTTGAGGAAAATGAAGTCTACTTTGGTCCCAACGCAAATAATTCAAAAGCAACTGCTGAGTATAAAGTCATTTGGAATTCGGAATGGACCACTGCCTGCCATTAAATATAAACATACATTCGACATTTTCCAAGCTTTGTTGTCTCTTTTAGTTACTTTTTTGGTGAGCCATGCAAAAATGTAGACGTTTTTCAATGTAACGAATATGTATTATGTACCTATGTATTACAATAAGCGTCAAAGCGATATTTTAATATGTGTGTAATTGATAATCAAAAAATTATATGAATACGTCCGCATGCACTTTAGATTTTAGATGCAGTAGTTTGGATAATGAATTTAAAGTAATTAGTGTTTAACAAAAGTAAATAAATTAACGACTTAATTAAATAAAATAATTAATTTACAACTTTTCATTCTTGTCAACTCTCTTGTCATCGTATAAACGCATCATCAGTGAACTAAGTTTAACTAAGTCATATCAGTTATTTGCATTTTTAAAGTTGTCAATTCTACTACCATTTTTAAGCATACAAGGCAATAAGAATTTAATGCAAAGAAATACATTTGTGTTTGTTTACCGTTTGCCTACCGTACTATACATAATCATTTATTCACATGTTTTGATTGAAATTCTTTAAAAGAAATATTAGAAGCTCAAAATAGTATCAATGTAAATATAACATTACTCCATTAAATTTTTACACGTTAACTAACATTTTACAGTTGTTGTCTTCGTCGTTATTCAATAGCGAAAGCTATTGTATGTTTTCGGGATGTCTGTCTGTCTGTCTGTCTGTCTGTCAGTTAGTTAGTTAGTTAGGTAGTTAGTGAGTATATGCCATATCTCAGGAACGCTTTGAAATATTTTGATGAAACTTTCAGTGGACCTTCTAGGGACAAAGTGTAGGTCATCTTTCAAAAATGGTGTTAATCGGTAACTCCCTTCTGACCTTTAACCTCATTTTTGTCCAAACACATGTTATGTGTTATATTGCTGATGTTGTGTGTATGTTGTGGTATATGTCGTAGTCTTTACTAGTGACCACTACATGATGTGAAGTCAACTCTGTTACCTATGTGTTAAGGGCCCATAAACTCCCACTAACAAAACCTAGTAACGTTAACTCTTAACTCCCAGATGACTCGTATGTAATTGTTATTAGTAATTATGAGCAAGTATTATTATGACCGTGTACTGTGTTACCCTTATACGAATGCCCGATTACTTCCAGTGTCCATCTGCTGTGACCTGTAAACCCGGGTTAAATAATATTATGCACCAAATAAGTCGTACGGAGTAAACACAGTTCCTTTCACTTTGCTTGCTAATTATCGAGTGGTTTATTGTATGTTTTGTTCGTATATTCTTTCAGGCTGTCCTTCCCGCTTTAGACTGTCATTCATATGTTTACATAAATGTACTGCATAAATAGTTTAGGAATTACATTCATTTGCATGAGCTGTTCTGACTTGACTTTAGGCTACTTTACAAAGCATAACGGTTTCCTATAGATGTAGTCTGACTGGCGGCCACTATATGTCGTAGTCTGCACTGGTGACCACTATACGTCGTTTTTTGAATAAATTGAAATAATTTAAATCTGATTTGAATAAATTCAAATAATTTCGAAATGTTTTGAATAAATTCAAATAAATTCGAATGTTTTGAATAAATTCAAGTAAATTCGAAATGTTTTGAATAAATTCAAGCAAATTCGAAATGTTTTGAATAAATTCAAATAAATTCGAATGTTTTGATTAAATTCAAGTAAATTCGAAATGTTTTGAATAAATTCAAGAAAATTCGAAATGTTTTGAACAAATTCAAATAAATTTGAATGTTTTGAATAAATTCAAGTAAATTCGAAATGTTTTGAACAAATTCAAATAAATTCGAATGTTTTGAATAAATTCAAGTAAATTCGAAATGGTTTGAATAAATGCAAATATTTTCGAAATGTTTTGAATAAATTCAAATATTTCGAAATGTTTTAAATAAATTCAAATAAATTCGAAATATTTTGATTATATTCAAATAAATTCAGACTTTTTTGAATCAATACAATTATTTTCCTTTCGCTATTGTCTTATATCCGTTTTGCAATGGTTTATTCAGTAGCGGAAAGCTACTGTATGTTTTCGGGATGTCTGTCTGTCTGTCTGTCTGTCTGTCTGTCTGTCTGTCTGTCTGTTAGTTAGTTAGTTAGTCAGTTAGTTAGGTAGTTAGTGAGTATATGCCATATCTCAGGAACGCGTTGAAATATTTTGATGAAACTTTCAGTGGACCTTCTAGGGACAAATTGTAGGTCATCTTTCAAAAATGGTGTTAATCGGTTACTCCCTTCTGACCTTTAACCTCATTTATGTCCAAACACATGTTATGTGTTATATTGCTAATGTTGTGTGTATGTTGTGGTATGTGTCGTAGTCCTTACTAGTGATCACTACATGATGTAGTCTGACTGGCGGCCGCTATACGTCGTAGTCTGCACTGGTGACCACCATACGTCGTTTTTTGACTAAATTGAAATACTTTAAATTTGATTTGAATAAATTCAAGTAAATTCGAACTTTTTTGAATAAATTCAAGTAAATTCGAAATGTTTTGAATAAATTCAAGTAAATTCGAAATGTTTTGAATAAATTCAAGTAAATTCGAAATGTTTTGAATAAATTCAAGTAAATTCGAAATGTTTTGAATAAATTCAAGTAAATTCGAAATGTTTTGAATAAATTCAAGTAAATTCGAAATGTTTTGAATAAATTCAAGTAAATTCGAAATGTTTTGAATAAATTCAAGTAAATTCGAAATGTTTTGAATAAATTCAAGTAAATTCGAAATGTTTTGAATAAATTCAAGTAAATTCGAAATGTTTTGAATAAATTCAAGTAAATTCGAAATGTTTTGAATAAATTCAAGTAAATTCGAAATGTTTTGAATAAATTCAAGTAAATTCGAAATGTTTTGAATAAATTCAAGTAAATTCGAAATGTTTTGAATAAATTCAAGTAAATTCAAAATGTTTTGAATAAATTCAAGTAAATTCGAAATGTTTTGAATAAATTCAAGTAAATTCGAAATGTTTTGAATAAATTCAAGTAAATTCAAAATGTTTTGAATAAATTCAAGTAAATTCGAAATGTTTTGAATAAATTCAAGTAAATTCGAAATGTTTTGAATAAATTCAAGTAAATTCGAAATGTTTTGAATAAATTCAAGTAAATTCGAAATGTTTTGAATAAATTCAAGTAAATTCGAAATGTTTTGAATAAATTCAAGTAAATTCGAAATGTTTTGAATAAATTCAAGTAAATTCGAAATGTTTTGAATAAATTCAAGTAAATTCGAAATGTTTTGAATAAATTCAAGTAAATTCGAAATGTTTTGAATAAATTCAAGTAAATTCGAAATGTTTTGAATAAATTCAAGTAAATTCGAAATGTTTTGAATAAATTCAAGTAAATTCGAAATGTTTTGAATAAATTCAAGTAAATTCGAAATGTTTTGAATAAATTCAAGTAAATTCGAAATGTTTTGAATAAATTCAAGTAAATTCGAAATGTTTTGAATAAATTCAAGTAAATTCGAAATGTTTTGAATAAATTCAAGTAAATTCGAAATGTTTTGAATAAATTCAAGTAAATTCGAAATGTTTTGAATAAATTCAAGTAAATTCGAAATGTTTTGAATAAATTCAAGTAAATTCGAAATGTTTTGAATAAATTCAAGTAAATTCAAAATTTTTTGAATAAATTAAAATAAATTCGAACTTTTTTGAATAAATTCATATAAATTCAAAATGTTTTGAATAAATGCAAATAAATTCGAACTTTTTTGAATAAATTCACATAAATTCAAAATGTTTTGAATAAATTCAAATAAATTCGAACTTTTTTGAATAAATTCAAAGAAATTCAAAATTTTTTGAAAAAATTCAGATAATTCAAACTTATTTGAATACATACATTTGTTTTGCTTCCGCTACTGTCTTATATCCGTTTTGCAATGGTTTATTATAAGGTGTTTTCTTCCTGTCTGGTATGAATGTGATTTTGTAATTGATAGACGCATTCACAAGCATAATTCTGCATTCTGCCATTATATTAATTGGTAGTAAATTATTCGGGGGAAAGAAATATATCTAAGTGTAATTTTCAAGCATCTGAGTTATCCATTTTACAGGTTAAATTAAGATATAATTATAAAGTTGCGTC
The DNA here is from genome assembly GCA_020352615.2 of Yoshiicerus persimilis. Classification (NCBI taxonomy): domain Eukaryota; kingdom Metazoa; phylum Arthropoda; class Collembola; order Entomobryomorpha; family Tomoceridae; genus Yoshiicerus; species Yoshiicerus persimilis. The sequence goes on from CM036940.2 coordinate 51,331,010, forward strand.
TTAATGACAAAATTAATGACGAGGTTTTAATTTACGAAACAGACAATACAATTACCAGAGACTGTCTCACAAAGCACCCAAATTAAGCTTATTAAATAGACCAAATAATAGGGATTGTTGAATTTCGTATTGACATCAAAAGCATACTTTGTAGGAAACCATACTAAAATGCCCTCCACTTGTTTTATATCGATTTTATAGACGGAGACGGAAGTCAGGCAGATTTCCGTAAGGTTTAATAAAGATGTTCATTTGGTAGTCGTCACATCAAGCGTTTTAAAAGCCAGTTCAGGTACCCCAGATTGTAGGAAAGCATATGACTTAGTGTCATTAAAGTATATAACGTCATTCACTTCTGAAAATTGTCCACTCTTGAAAAAGAACGGCATCTACCTTTACAATGCAATTTAGGGCTTAGTTTGAATTGGGAGGAATACCGATATTGGGTGTGCACTTAGTTATGACATCATATTGAGTTGTTTTAATTTAATGGATACGCCTTGCTTTTACATTTATACGCCATAATAATATTCTCAAAAATACATTTTATGCGAATCGATCAACAATAAATGTGACAAGCGAAGTAGTACTTCTAGCCACACTTAAAGGATTTTCTATTTTCCTCTAGACCCACCCAGCAACCATTGACCCTCAGAAACTATTAGAGAATAGAGTACTTTTTATGGGTAAAATTGTTAAAATTCGAAAAAATGCTTTAAGTAATTCCTAAATAAATTATGGCTTAATGTTTAATATTATTCTTTACCCTCTTGTCCTATATTACTACAGAGAGAGTCAGGCTACGGTAGCCAAAGCGCTTACCATAAATAGGGAAATACCATGGTATACATGTACGTGTTATTTTTGATTTCCAGCGTCAAGTCAAAATCGGGCAACTTAAGTGCACATGTACATACTTTCTTATACACTGTAAGCGCTATGGCTACTTTGTGCAGACTCTCTCTGTATATGTTTTTCTGTCTTTACTGCTGTGAATCATTATGGTATAACACAAAATTGTACTCCTAAAAGTTTTCCGCTATTTAAATAGCAGATAAAGCATAACAACGAGATCTCTCAATTCTAAAATCGTTTGTTTGACATAAAATACTATAGTGAAATACACTTATATCGTGTTTATAGTGACACTTAGACTTAACTAATATTACATATACCCTGGTTTTAATACTCAGAACGCCAGAACTCAAAAAGTATCACCATGAAATACCAATTGCTCTGAATGTTAAATTCGTTAGATATTCGGCAATAATGTGCTCCAAAACGAAATAATTTTAATTAGATGAAAAGTTTTGAGTTTAATTTTTTGTCAACCACAGGTATACGTATAACCATTTAAAAGTCTTGAACTGCCTTCATTGCATGCAAATATATTATTAAAACAATAATGTTGCCTTTCCAATTGTGGTCATTTGTAACACTTTCGTCAATTTTACAGCAGACAAAATCTACTTCAGCCATACGCCATTTCAGTATCCCGGGTACAAATAGACAGCGCCGTTCCTTGAATCATGTTGATTTGGGTTTAGTGATTGATAATTTTTATGACTGTGCTATATCCATTCTTTACGATAATGCAGACCAACATATTATAAAATATACGGGAAACATTCCGTTGACTGTTTTACCTTTGAGTCAACATAATGCATCAAAGTCAGCTCTGAGAAAGTGGATTCTTCCATTTGCGGCAATTTTTATATCTACAAGCCGAAACACGAGCAAGCCTCCAAATTTATGTACAAGCGTATCATCACTAAGTGGTTTATGTAGGTACAGTTTTGGTTTCAATATTTTGATTGCAATGGAACCAACTGAACCTTTCAAATGGGAGTTTGAATTTCTTCTGTACATTCCTGCAACAATGACATTTGTCAAAACGGATGCAGCCACCAGAATGATAAACGTTGAAATTCGATCTGCATATCTGTTATGCAAAGGTTAAGTAACTACGTGTACCAGTTGGGATTCTCCTGTAGCTTCTGTAACAGTTCTCAGAAATTGGACATTTCCTTATATGACTTCAAATATAGTGCAGGAATTTCGAAATTATGAATTGAGTTTTCATGAGGAACGAAAACCACCAGAAGCTGTCTATTGTACTAATTTAACAATATCAGGGTATTCGGAAGAAATGTTGCATTATTCATACAATTTCTTTATACCAATAACACCAAACAATTCAATCCCTATGTTTTGGCCAAATCCATTTAAGCCATTCAAGAAACAAAAAAATTGGTTAGACATGCAAAGTATGGTCAGACTTTTCCTATTTGCAAATTTTAAATTGATTAAAGGGGGAGGAAACCTGGAAGCTACTATAATAGCTCAAGTTCCACGCATACTTTTGAGACCCTTCTTCATTGCAAAATTATATGAAGATATTTATATTATAACGGGACTAAGTAGTTGGAATTTTATAACCTGTTCCGGAATTTCCAAAGAAATATCATGGCTTCTGTATACAAAACCTTTTGATGACATTTCTTGGAGTCTCATTACTTGCTTTGGTGTTGCTCTGGCATGTGTGTTTACATTTCAAGACTCCAAAAATTGCTTACTAATTACTAAACTGCTTGATAAAACCACGATTGTAAAGGCTATTTTAAAACATGTATTCACCCATTTCGCTTCACTATTAGAACAGGGTCAAATCAACGTGACACTTGTGAAATGGTATTTATTTCTTACTGTCGGGCTTTGGATTATATCTGGGGTGTTATTTAGCAACGCTTACAAAGGAATTGTCTCGTCTGTAATTACGCTGCCTTTAACAGCGAAAAGTCAATACAACTTAATAATTTAGAAAACCATTTAGGTCTCTAATTATTAGAGACCTAAATGGTTTTCTATTAATTGGTCCCAATTCAGATTATTTCGTTGCTTCAACAATTCAATCTTTCGTGAGGAAATATGGAATAGGTAATAAGGTGAAACCAAATTTTCAGTTTGTTGGAAAACTGTTATCTGTCGAGACATTTGAACAACTCTGTATTTGTGCCCATGATATTGGCCATTCTGGAATCGATTCCTGTGGAACAACTCCTTTCAGGAAAAATTGCTCTTACACATCAAATACTGAACAAGTCAAACTTAACCATATTCTGTGTAAAAACAATGCAGGGTATCGAGCACTGAAGGTGTTTGATAAACAAAAAATGCTTCCCAATGAAATGAGTGAATGGAGTTGGAAGGAAGTCATTGTACATAGGGACTTAAGTAATGAGGCTACGAATGAACTGGACAATTCACAAATATCCAAAACATTTTTTATTGGGGTAATGGATTTTAGATGCTACGATTTAGACAAAGGAAGAAAGTTGCAAATGATGAAGAAAAATACTATATTTTTCCGAAATTGCAATGATAGAGCATATATTGACTACAATCACAAATTAAATTATCAGGCAAAATATCTTTTTCCAAATAAAAAATTTATTCGTGGCCAAGACAAACTATTTCCAGAAACCAGAGTAATTAGTATACCGAAGTTTCCAAGCATGCACATTGTGTACTTCAGATCACAAATTCTAATGCAATCTGGTATATTTCATCTATTTGAAAAATGGGAAAACATATTTGAAGCAAACCAATTGAAGAACAGGAAAAATGAATCAGAAACCGAGGACAGGTTCACCCCAATCAAAGACTCAAATATTTTGTCTTTGTTTTACTTGTCATTCTACCTTTTAGCGTTTTCTTGCATGGTATTTTTCTTCGAAATATTATGTGGGTATGTATACTCGTTTATGAAGGAATTGAAAACAATAATTGTAAGCACTGTAGAAACCTGAAACTATAAGACCAATGTACCATCAACTAGCTGTGAACGGTGCACAACAAAAATCAAATCAGCCCGGTGCAGAAATCATTACACTAAAGCCAGTTTTGCAATACAAACTCATGTTCCAAAACCAATACTTGTTAGTTCTTAGACGGATTTAATTTTCGTTTCTTGGTACTTCCAAGCAACTGATACCGTCATTATAAAAAATAAAGAGCAATTAGCTATAAATGTAGGATAACTTGTAGCTTATTTATGTCAAATGCATAATTTTTCAGTAAGTCATATTTAAACTGCATCTATTTGTTTTTATCTATCCCATGGAAGCCAGAACGTAATTTCGCAGGCTTTTCTAAAGCTGTTCTTACGGTAACAGTCACATCATGAAGTTCTTCAAAAAACATGTTTCTATGTTCAAAATTTGGAATGACAGATAGACAGTCTACTTATTATTTAATATCGTTAATTTAACGATGACATGACATTTCCGCAGCATTTGGGATTGCACTTCAAGTTAGATTTTGCTTTTGAAATGAACTTATAAATACTGATGCACAAGAATTTGAAATTAGACATTTCTAGTAATTCGACACCTTTACACTTAGTATTTGCAAATGACATAATGTATTAAATCTGAATTTACTTTAATATGCCGGAAATTGCAATCACATTGGAATTCGATTATTCTGCCGAAAACGACATTGATAAGCAAAGTGATACTGCCTTTAAGTACAGTCCCCCAGTTCTCCAAAAACAAATAAAGGTTAGAAAGCAATAAAAGACTTGGCATAATGGAAGAGAACCAAAATGGAAAACTAGAGTACTACTTGAACCGGATTGGAATAAACTAAAACAAAGCATGGCTGGAAGTAATTTAAAAAGTTGTCCGAATTCTGATAGTAAATTGAAAGTTAGTAACAATTGTAAATATGATCTACCGGTGGTCATTAACTATTATTACGCTTTAAGACTAATACAATTTTCATGGAACAAATCTGCATCTCGATTCGAAATGTCAAATTCCATATTTCGAAGTGCCTGGATAAAACTTGAAACCGTCCTACATTTTTTACAAATGTTGTATACCATTGCCCAGCTTATCAGTTACATAAGACAGAGGCCACCAGCGTACAATGAAAGTGCTATCACATGCATTTTTGCAATGGTACACACCATAATTGCTGTAAGCTATTGGAATTTGAGCGAACAAGGAAATAGAATTGTCTACGTTTTAAATCAACTAAATAAGAACAAACAATTTTGTCACAGCATTGAATGTAAGCATTAATTTTTTTAAGATTGTGAATTGGCAATGAAATTTGTTTGAAATTTCTAGGCTGTACGAAAGAGAGCAGAAGATATTGCTTCATTGAGACATCCGAAATGTTTTCAACAAAAATGTTTCCAGTAATTTTTCCTGTAATCACTTATGTATTGGTGCTCACTCCAGTATATTTTCCTGGAAATTATCTGGTTTCAGACTACATCTTTCTAAATAGATCGGAATATGGCTTTTCTGGTTACACTTTATTGACAACAGATATTATTAATAGTTTTATTGGGGCACAAGTTGTGGCTTTCTTTATGATTTATATTTCTCTATATATTATCAGAAGTTATACTTGGGTGATGGACATGAGGGAAAGGTTACTCAATATTTCATTTTTTCTATATTAATCACATTTAACTAGCTGGTTTTACATTAATTCCAGCGTTCTTGCGATACCAAATGATATTGGATTAATAATGGAACTAAATTATTTTTCAGGAAAATTCCTTTGCCAATTTCCGTGGATTTGAAATTGTTCAACCGTTTACGCGTTCTAAACATTTATTTCAATGAAAGCTGCATTCCCATTCTTATACCTACTTTCACTCTTCTTTTCTCCCTTGTATCAATTTTGGGATTTTTCTGCCCAATAACCTTATACAGTTCAACATCAATTACAATCACGACGTATTTAATATTTGTCGTAACCTCTCTTGGGGGTTCCAGTTTTTTGATAGTCGTGATGCTTATAGCTTCAATATGTTTGGGAAGCTCAACTAATACTTTGGAAAAAATGAAGTCCACTTTGGTCACAACTCAAATAATTCAAAAACAATTACTGAGCATAAAGTCATTTGGAATACGGAATGGACCATTACCTGCCATTAAATATAAACATACGTTTGACATTTTCCAAGCGATGTTGTCTCTGCTGGTTACTTTGCTGGTTAATCATGCCAAAATGTAGGATTCTTCAGTGTAAAAAAATTTATTAGCTATGCTACACTAAATATCTAAATGACTTTTTATTTGCGTGCAATCGATAATCAAAAATTATATGAATACCTCTGTCCGTAGTTTGGATAATGTTTAAAATAATTAGTTAAATTAAACAAGTAGATCAGTTAATGGCAAAATAAATAGTTGATGAACTAATGAAATTGAATATTAGTAGCTCAAGTGATGGTTTAATAATGTGTCAATTTAATTGTCCATATAAAAAACGCGATTGTGACAATGTACGGTTTTGATTTTATTCCTTTTCTATCATCTTTAGCTCAGGCCTTTTCCACTGTGCAGTTGTATTTTTTATTTTTTTCGCTGTTTTTCTTCTTAGGAACTATCCCGTCTTGTAATTTCTACAGGATAACTTTTTTATTTGGTAAAATCCATTACAGTATTTTGCTCAATGCTCACAAGTAGTATAAAGTAGAATAGTCCTAATACAATGTTTACATGTTTGGTATAGGTAGTAGCATTTTAAGCTCGTCATTTTGCGAAAAATTTTGTTTCAATTTGTTTAGTTAATTGTCCAAATAAATGCAGTTCACTATAAATGCAGTTACATATCGCATTTTATTGTGCGTATGTAAGTGCAGTTATGTCGTCAATTCCTTTAAAATGACTACGGTTCGCAAGAACCCCAAATTCTAGAAAAAGTGGAAGTTTTTCATTAAAATAGAGAAAAATTCTTCGCGTCCCGGTGATTCCCAGTAATCTTCAGTTTTTTCAGTTGTCCATACTAGCATTTTTAAGCTTAAGAGAATTTCATGCATTTTTGTTTGCCTACCTTGATTGAAATTCTTTGAACGAAGTATTAGGAGGTCAAAATATCAATGTAAATATATAATTAATCCGTTAAACCTTTACACATTAACATTTTACCGTTTTTGTCTTATTCGTTTTTATGAGACGTTTTGTCATGCTTTCTGTCTGATAAGCGCATTCACAAGTATAATTTTGCCTTTCTATTCATTGGTAGTAAATTATAGGGGGAAATAAATATATCTAAGTGTAACTTTCAGGCGCTTGAGTTAAACCGGCGTGAGACCATTTTACCTCTTAAAATTATGATAATTATAAAATTGCCTCTTAATGACAAAATGACACGTCTTTGATTTAGGAAATAGAAAATACAATGAGATGAACTGTCACATAAGCCACAAAGAAGCTAAATTAAGCTTATGAAATAGACCAAATAGTCAATAATAGGGACTGTTGAATTTCGTATTGACGGCAGAAGCATAATTTTTCAGGAAATCATAATAAAGTATCCCCCTTTGTTTCTATCGATTTTATATATGGAAGTCAGACAGCGACGACGAAGACAATTCCGTGGGGTTTACCAAAATGTTCATTTGGCAGTAGTCACATCAAATGCTTTAAAAACCAGGTCCTTTATTTACGGTGGGACTACAGTCTGCTTGACATTTAATATCATTATAGCTTAATGATGGTCCTTCAAGCTCCAACAGAATTCGAATTAACGCTTCGAATTACGTTTTGTTGCTGAAATGAATAATATTTATCCAAAAATGTATCTGTAATACACGACAGAATATTTAAGAGGAAGACAAGAAACGATAATTATCGCTTCTTGTAAATGGCATGTATAAAATATTCAACGCATACCGGAAATCGCATTCAAATTATCATTTTATTATTCTTACTTTCAATATCATGTAATTCCAGAAAGAAAAAGAACTTATAAAAGTCGTGACATTCGGAAAGAGATTCATAAGTGCACTTTAACCTCATTGAAATATACTAAAACAAGCAAAGTATGGCTGAGTCTGAAGGCAACGTAAAACGTGTGAATACTGATAATAGATTAAATATTGCCAGAATTGTAAATATGATTTATCTCAATTCGAAATGTCAAAGTCAAAATTTTGGGTTGGGTGCATAAAACATCGAATCATTCTACACTTTTTTTGCAATATTATATTCTATTGCTCAGCTTCAGCTAATTAGCTATTTAATGAGCAGGATATCAACATGTGTATTTTTGCAATGGCACAAACGATAAATGGGAGTAAATTGTTAGAATTCGAACGAAAAGGGAAAGAAAATTGATTAGCCCGTAAATCAAGTAAATAAGATCAAGCAATTTTTGGAGTTGACCTTAAGCTTTGATCTTGGTTTGCCCCTTTATCACTTAAAATTCATTTTTAGTTAGCTGATTTAAGGATGTTTATCCATAGGATTGCAGCTCCATTTTATTCTGGGTTAGTTGATCCTACTTGAGTTTAGTAGTTTGTTTGGAAAATTGGAGGAAGATTTAACTAACTAATTAAGGCACATTCTTGCTTTGTATTAGTAGCATTTTCTCCAATAGCTTATAAAAGTGCAAAATTTTCATGTGCTACTGGTCTGCAATTTCTACTAGCTTTTCACATGACTTTGACTGTCTGACTTTAAATCCATTTAAATTACATGTAAATTAGCGGCTAATTCATAGTTCCACTTTAGGCATAGATCTCCTACATATTCCCGTATTTGTAATAGATTATGCAAAAGGGTAAACACTGGTGTTACGAAATATTTCCATTTTTGCCATTACCATCAGTTTGAAAAGTTCTGACTGGACATGAAATGTAAGTAGCAATTAATTTGAGTGTGCACTTATACTGGAGTGGGTCATGCACAAATAGTTTGCACTGCAATGGTCAGTAAATCAAACTATTCTTTAAAGGTCACCATTGCTAGCCATTCTGCATTTGAAAGTTTTTCTAAATCCTCTTTAGTTATACAAGCCTTGAAATACACAGTTCAGACCGTGCGTATTTTTGGGATGACGTCTTTTCTATTTCTGTTATTATTTTCTGCTATATTGACTGCATCAATCTTACAGCAGGCCAAACCCACTGCGGTAAGCAGTGTCAATGTCGCCCATAAAGCAAAAAATAAGCAGCGTTCTTTAGAAATCGTTGAATTAGGTTTGGTAATTGAAACTTTCTTTGATTGTGCTGTATCTATTCTTTACGATGACTTTGATCACCATGTTATTGAATATAGAGGAAGCACTCCTTTGACAGTTTTACCTTTGAATAAGCACAATGCATCACAATCAGTATCCAGAAAGTGGATAATTCAATTTGCTGCAATTTACATCATTTTAGACAGAAGAGCGTTCAGTACAATTTGTGCTAGTGGTTTGTGCAGTGATTGGTTTGGCTATAATATTTTAATTACTTCAGAATTACCGAAAATGGCAGAATTCAGAAAACAATTGTTTCTCTACATTCCGGTTTCTACTAACTCGGATAAGACAATAGTAACAAAGGGCCAAGTAATACCGGTTAACATAAAATCCATTTATCTGCTTTGCTCCCGTTGCCTAACACTGTGCAACAATTTCACTTATCCCGAACTGACAGTTATCGAAAACAAAACATTTCCTGAATTAAGAACAAATATACTGCTGGAATTTCGAAATTATGTGTTTAGTTTTTACAATGAACGAAAAATGCCAGAAGCAGTTTATTGCCTCTATAATTTAAGGTTTGATGATTCAGGAAATGCAGCTTCAAGCAATTATTCCCTCCCATATGTAACAAACGATTCTTTGAATACGTTTTGGCCTCATCCATTTAAGCCATTAAATATGCAAGATAAAAGGCTAAATTTGCAATATATGGTCAAGCACTTTGTATTTGCAAGTTTTAAATTCATAAGAGGAAATGGAAACTTAGATTTGGAAACGGCGCTTGTGCCGCGAGTTCTTTTGACGCCCTTTATACCGACTTCAGACAGTAATTATGTTGTAGTTGGAACACAAAGTTGGAATTTTATTACTTGTTCAGGAGTTTCCAGAGAAATATCTTGGGTGTTATACACTAAACCCTTTGATTGCCTTTCTTGGAGCCTAAATTTGTGCTTTGGTACAGTTCTTGCATGTTTTATTACATTGCAGGAAAGCAAAAACGGATTTTCTGCACTTAGAGTTGCAGGACTAATTAAATTTACCAAATCAATTGTAAATGAGATGTTTTCTGTTTTTGCTGTACTGTTAGAGCAGGGCCAGGTGAACTTGAAATCCAAAAAAAGACATATTCTTCTTATATTCGGATTTTGGGTTATGTCTGGAGTGATCTTTAGCAACGCCTATAAGGGAATTGTCTCATCTGTAATTACTTTACCATTATCACCAAAAATTCAATACAAGTTAATTAGAGATCTTAATGACTTTCTTCTAATTGGCCCAAATTCCGATTATTTTTGTGCTAGCTTAATTAACTATTTTATAGGGAAATATAATGTAGGATTGAAAGTAAATACAACTGTCCAGGATGTTGGGAATATCTTATTTGTTGAAACATTTGTATCACGATGCATTTGTGGAGATATTATTACCCACCCTGGAATAGATTCCTGTGGGGTTACTACTTTCAGGAAGAATTGTTCTCATGTACACCAAGATGAATATACCGATGTATGTAAAGGTAATACAACATTTCAAGCAATGAAAGCATATAATAAACACAATATGATTTCCAACGAAATAAGTGAATGGATTTGGAAGGAAGTTGTCGTTCCCAATGATTTCAACAATACAACATTAGGTAAACCAGTAAATTTAAAAATACCAAACAAATTATTTATTGGAGAACTGGATCTAAGGTGTTATAATCTTAACGTGCCAAAGAAATTGAGACTCGTTAAGGAAAAGTTGAATTTCTTCAGAAATTGCAAAGATAGAGCATACATTGATTACAATCACAAATTAAATTATCAGGCAAGGTATTTGTTTCCAGATAAAAAATTTGTTCGTGGTCAAGATGAGTTGTTTCCCGAAACCAGAATAATCAGCATTCAAAAATTTCCAAGTGTGAACGTTGTTTACTTTAGATTACAAATGCTAATGCAATCTGGCATATTTCATTTATTTGAAAAGTGGGAAAACATATTCGAAACAAATATATTTAAAAACAAAGGGAATGAGCCACCGGAATCAGACGCTGCTGACAGACTCACTCAAATTGGAAATTCAAATATTATTTCATTATTTTATTTATCCTCTTATTTTTTGGTATTTTCTTGTTTGGTATTCTGCATGGAATTCTTAAACAGATTTCTACATGGTTGATTAGACGGTAGGTTTCTTAATCAAACCTTGGCCTTGAAATGATTGTAGTATATACTTTGTTAAACACCTTGCTACTAATCTCTGTAATAAAATAGCCGTTTATGGATTATCAGTCTTTAGAAGCAGAACTATTAAATTAATTCACAGAAACAAGATACACAAATCCATTTGTCATGCATCTATTAGTATTTGTAATCTACAATTCAACTGTCATCAGATTTCACGGCAAGAATTGCAATGAGTCCCATAGCTTAATAGTATTTAGCCGACGACATCAGTTATGCAATACTTAAAATGCATTGCGAAATATATTTGCAGTTCCTAAATATTTTCTTCTTGATATGTTCAAGAAACATTTTCCATCATTAAATAAATAGTGATAAATTATTATGTAGTACATAGCGATACTTTACTATTTTACAAGTACTAAACAGCGAAATTCATAAAATATGTATAAATATATATTATTTCTATTACAATGACATAATTATTTGTTGTGTGAAGTTCTTTTCGCGATTGAAATATTATTATACTCAAAAATAAACGGATACCATTGCCCAAGCTTTGAATTCCATTTATTATTATTATTATGGCTTATTGTATACCTATAAATTGCAGTATTATGTGTATCTTGTGTTCTGTATTATGCATAAGAAATAAAATATACCTAGTCGTAATACTGTTAAGTTGTTTACAGAGCCCTTAAAACAAGAACAGTCATACTCTCATTGTCAGTCTCAAGGTTACACATTTTGCTCAATGATCGAATGAACTACTTCAAATGTGTCCTTTGCTGTGCTCGCATTTACTTATCCGATATTTCTTTTGTCAGATAGAATTTTTCACAATTTTCCAGTGCATAAGTAAATAACTTGTAAGTGTTACACCAATTGGATTTCTATTTCAGTAGAAGACGTATAAAATACAAATATTTTATTTCTTATTCTTGTTTAAGACAACCCACCATAGCTTCCCAAAGACTGTCTAACTTGTGCACTAAGTACCTGACTGCCCTGCCAAAGTATTCAATGACACATCGTGCCACGTCAATACATGAAATAGGCCAAATACTCTTACCTTTACTAGTACTTAATAATTCTTCTATCATTAATATACTACCTAATAAAATAATATATATAATAATATATGGGTGGTATTTAATCTTTCGTCTTAATGAGTGAAACTGTCGTTTTTATTGATTTAATACTTCGCCAGAGGAATTTTTCGTCTAACGATTTAAGTAGTCGTCTTTTGATTTAATGTGTCGTCTTGCACATAATGGATGTGTATGGCAACCTACACGGTAAGTAGGGTGCACTGTAGGCATGTACACGGGACATGCTCATGCATTAACGCGAAGAACATGATAAGAATTTATCGTATTGTTAGCATATACTAAGTGGTCTTATCATATTGTAAAGGTAAGATAGATTTGTAGCTGGCAGCCGAAAATCAAAAATCGCTAGTATGTTTATGTGTTCCTAAGGGAAAGCACCATGGGGTCTCAACTTGGGTACTGTTCAGATACAGAATTTTCGGATTCGGAGTCAGAAATTATTAACATTAACGAGAACTCCAGAAGAGGTTTAAGAGGTAAAGTTGCATACGACTGGAGTTTTGTGCGGAGTTTTGATAGTGAACAGGAAGCCCTAGATTATACACAGCCTCTGTGTGTAAACTATTAACTAAAAATACTGCATAAAATACTAAAAGTCTTAAAAATATTGTATGTAACTATAAATACTATATGACTTCAAAAGACGATGTAATGCGTCATTCTGTACTACCGTACCACTCCGCATTACTAACCCCAAGCGGACACCCAACCACCCACATTTTACCTAAAGAGACAAACTCTCATTCTATATCTTCAGTTCTCCACGGACAGCCGAGCTATGCTCATGGCTTAACCACCAGTCCATAATCTTTCCTACAAGAGAATCTCTGATTATCTCTCTTACTATTCGGACACAATAAACGTACAAGTATCATTCTCACTCACACACAGTCTCACGCATACTCTTATTTCATACATTCTTACATTTCTCGGGATCATCCTAAAGTAGCATACTATTCCAGAACCAGGAAGCGGGCTCTCTGTAGGACAATTCCTATGGAGGAGATTCGCCCTTTACATTGGTACCGAAACCCAGGAATAGGCTTTTGCGAAATACGATGAAAACGAGAAGGAAAAATTGAACCTGCTGGAAATCTGTAAGTCTGTATCGTTCCAAAAACTTTTATTTTGAGTGTAAAGTTGATTTAAAAGTAATGGTAAATGAGTATTTACAATTTTTGGATACATAGTATAAGTATGAAATTGAAAGAGTAAAAGAATTTCAATTTGAGTTTGATTTTGAAAATTTTAAACAGAAATGGTATTATGAATTGAATAGTATGTTTTTAAAGTTCATTACAATTTTTGAACACTTGAGTATTGATTAATTGAATTTTAAAGTGATAAAAATGTAATTGAAAAGAGAGATAAATTTGCGCTGTGTAAGAAATAAGTATTTTAATGAAAATTTTGCTTTATACTAAGATCGAGGAAACATTCGTGTAACGGAGAACAAAGGAAAATTTAAAGGTACTGGCCCAGATGACTGAGAAATCCCGAAAAATAGTGGAAATGAATCACACCGGCAGAGTCATAAAGGCAGAGAACAATGAATCCTTCGGAAATTCGGTATCAAAAGTTGAAAGGTACGTAGAAAATTCTACTTGACTGGGAGAGTGCAACCACAGTCAGGGGAATAAAAACGTGATTCCTATTGAACGTTGAGCGAAATCAACGATCAAAGGTTATCCTACGTAACTGAGAGTTGAAATTTCAGTTTTTAGGAAATTTGATACTTATTAAATACTAATATTTTTGAATGCAATTAAAGAAAGGCAAGGAAATGCGCATAATTTAGTCGTTGGGAGAGATTTGTAGAAGCAGAATTTGATAGGCAGGTGTGAAATCAATATCTGAAAAGCTCCGTGAGACTCATCCATTCGGAAAATACACTTGAAATTTTGAAATAGGATAGTTATGGGTGAAGTTAAGTTTAAGTTTTGAAATGGAGTCATAATTTTGTTTAAGCAAGAATTGCAAGGCTGTAATAAAAAAGTTTACAAGCTGTAGTAAATATTTGATTCAAAAATCTGAGAATAAGAAATAGTATATCAGAAAAGGACTATTCTAAGTTTAGAGGGACTATTCTATGAAAATGCTAAAAAGATATGTATGGTAGGATTGACAAGAATTATATTACCGACGACAGTAGTCTAGACAGACGATCTGACAGAGAAATTAAGACATCCTTTACCATATCAGTATGATTACCATATCTTGAGTAGAAATGCTTCGAGAACATTTGTAGAAATGTTGGAATCAACGAACTCAGACATTGAAAAGCAAGACCATTCAGAAAATTAGCATTAAAGTTAAGTAGAAACTTCTAGAACATTCAAGTACAGCGAATGAGAAGACTTAGATTCTTATCGACAGAAAATTGTATTCAAATTAGTGTACAACATCGATAATTGCTAAACGAGAAGAAAGACACATTTTGAATAAATATGTAGGATAAGTATAGTAATTAACATAGTAATTAAGGGTAGAAGCATTACGCGACTTGAAGGCTAATTGAAGTTGCCTATAGATAAGATAAGATAACGATTGTAAGACTTTGGAAGTTAATGCAACTCTTGGTTAGTTAGCATAATTGAATGGACTAATGGAACTTGTAGACGTAGCAATCTCGAAGGTTAGCACATACTTATGCAGAACGCATTTGTAAGGTTAGCAATGCTTTGAATGTTTGGTAGCTAAGCGATAAGAAGGACATCGATGCAGATAATGGAATGGGGTCGACACCAAACCATAGTACAATTGCATACTAATTGTTTAGAATGGACAAATCAAAGTTGGAGATATGCAAACGTTTAGAAAGTTGAGACAGATATCAGTATGACAGCATTGGAAGTATGCATTTAATTGTGATAGTTGAAGCAAAATGTCATTGAGAAGGACATGACCTCAGCTTGTAGAGTTGGAAAGGTCAATTAGTTAAATTATGTCAGAGAACATTATTAAAATTTGCAGTAGTTACCAGATGGGTAAAAGAAGCAAAGATGGCGAGTGAATAGATTAGAATTACAAAACTAATTTAGTTTATTTGCAGACATCTATTGGTATACGAAATGAATTACTCCATGAGTATGTTGAAAAATTGATAACGTATATTGCAGACTAGCATACGAATTTATATATCAATCTATGAATATAGTTATATTGCATTAGAATTTTAAAGACTATTGAAGAGCCATAGAAGATTTGGTAGATGAAATGGGATATGTTAGTCAATGTCATCTCGAAGGAATAGTAGACACTATAGAAGGGGGATATTGGAAACGAAATTCAAAACGTTGCAGAATTCCATTTCAAAGGACACGATTACTTGCTGAAGTAAGTTAGCGTACATAGGCATAGTTGTATAATTGTAGAAGTAGAAACTACGATTGTAGATTCGGACTATAGTTGAAAATGTACGTCAATCAGAAATTATAGGTGAAAAGGAACACTTGGGAAAAAGCGTTTCTACACCGTATAATCATGTAAGCATACGAAAAGAAAAGCAATGGAAGTATAGACCTATGAAAAGGTACACTTGTGAAAGAGAGTATCTACTCCGTGACAATATAGAAGGAAACCTATAATATAGACTTTAAAGGACAAACCTAATTAGTCGATAGAGGGCACGACAAGCCTTAAGTAAAAATCCGTAGACTTAGACGAATGTTTATGCGCAAAGCTGAATGACTAGAAATGGGAAAATTTAAGTATTAACAGGCAAGCTACAGCTACGAAATAGCAATGATTTATTTGGAGAAAAATACTGCGATATTCAAAAACTTTATAAGCGAGGCAGGTCAGAACTTATTTCACACTTGTTGAAAGAGGAGTGGAAAAGTTGACGACAGCACAAATCTGGACATTCTTTCAAAACGCGAATTTAGTTGGAGAATTTGAAACAGTAAAGGTAATTGTAGAAATTTAGCAATTAAGTAACTTTAAATAGAAATTTTAAATTTTGAATTAACCCATATTATCGAATTTTCGTGAATTATCAATTAGATAAGTATTAATGAAAGTAAAATCATAAAGGTAGCGATCACCAAGATGTTAGAGAGAAGGAGATTACGCTATAACTTGTATACCTGGTACCCATTCGGAGTTCAGGCATTGGCAGAAGACTTGTCAGGAGACTACGACAGTTTCGAAACCGAAATGCGAGACTGGACCATAGAAAAATTCCTGGCAGCAGTGTACTTTTGGATTGAAGGCAACCCTAATGTCAGAATTGGACATGACGGCTGGCTTAGAACAACACCAGGCTATATTTTTCCAACCACTTTGGAATTTGAGAAAATTTTTGAATCGTATTGGGAATAATTTAGAAATAAACATGATTCTGTGAAATACGAATTTGATCTGTGTAGGAAAAGGCATTTTTGTAACAACATGCATATATTTAACACATAAATATTTAACACTTCAAAAGTTAATTATTAATTACAAGCATCAGGAATTATTTTCGGAAAAAGTTAACGCATTTAAAACAGCATAATAATGCATAGTAGTTAGTAAAACGAAGCAGCATCAAGTTAGCATACGCACGCAGAAATAGCGAATTACTCTAATCATGTGTGCAAAAATTTTTGAAAAATTTTCAGGCAGAGAAACTAAAGGCTGCTACGCAAAACTATAAAATGCGAACGTACTATACCTTGCAAAGTGTATTACCAACAGTGTACGTACTGGAGAAATTTTAGAAAAATTATACGACACCAGCGTGACTATTACAGCGTGACTATACCAGGAAAGTTAAGGACGGGTCTATCTTTCCGATAAAGAAGGGGAAGCTTTACCAACATTCACTCTTTACTACTACGTATGGCAGACAACCCCACATGAGGACAAGCCAATGGACATCCAAGTCAACAGGAGAACGCATAATGACCTATTGTTATATTGTAATTGCGGAGAAACCCAATTTAACTAATAGTTAGGAGGGATGCAATGGAAAATCCAGCATTGGAAAGCATGGAACATGGTGACGTTCTACTACAAAACACACGTGATACAACGACGTAAACTCCATCAAGAATCTTTGGGCATGTACGACGTTAAAAAGGAAAGACAATCTTAGCCATATATCTATAAGAGCAAGTGTATTGAAATACACCAACGTACAACATAATATACCCAATCCTCGAATACACGTTACTATATGAAGAACAACGAATGAATACAACACCCCAATGATGAATCACATTACATTGAACGACTACACTGAAGACAACACAACGATGTATCGATTACATTGAACATTGATATTGAGGATGACAAAAACAAGGCATACTATTAGATAGTAACGGAGGAGAAACTCCAGTTCACTGATAAGTATTGTAGCAAGCAACCAACTACGTGAACTATTTAATCAATTCACATGTCAGGAGGACCATTAAGAGATTAACTATTTGAAGTACATGGCACTGAAATTTCGATTAATTAATATGCTTGACATCAAACATCTAAGGATTATTAAGTCAGAAAAGCCAACGGCTGATCTTACACTTAAGCGAAAACTACAACAAAGCATAATTCTAATGCGACAATATGTACTTTACTTTAATTATTCTACTGAGTAATTAAATTTCAACAATAGTTAAATCACATCAGCGAAACATCAGAAACGGACATGAAAGAATCGACAGAATGATTGCGGGAAGCTTTCATTAACGCGGATGATTACAAGGATCGGGACGGATTCGAGTGACATGAAACTCTCCGTTAACCCACGAGAAGTTACGACGTCAAAGGATCAACCAGAGGACTCGTTAACTGAGAAGAAGTCGGAGACAACAACAGTGGACATTGGACACAACGACGACAACGAGGGAAACCTTCATCAAAGAAATTTTGAGATAAGCTTTCATGAATGCACAACGGGCGACGGATTCGAGAGTGACTCTCCGTATCGCAGGACGAATGCATATTGCAGATGAGTTGCAGCTCTAAATCTACAATTACTACAAACGGAAAGCAGCCAAACCGACTACCGATGGACATACATCTCGGATATACTTACGTCAATTTAGGATACTCCACTACATTACGACAATGGGAAAAGCAGAACGACATTCATCAGAGAAGAGACAATTGCAGAGCTACCGGTTCGAAACGGAAAAATAGCTACAACCTCTTCAACACGACGGTTTTACAGAATTGGTGACCGATAATTCTTATAAGAAAACTAATATCATCAGAAGCAGACCACATCTTAGAAATGACCAACACGTAAAAATGTAAAATTTCAAATAACGATCACAGATAAGTTATGTATTACATTTTAGAATACATGATTACCAAATCCGAGTCATGATACTCGACGGACAATGCGACATTACCAACTTGGAAGACAAACCGAAGACATTCAACACCTTACAATGGTTAAAAACTTTTCTAATAAAAGTGCAGTGCAGTAACGTCATGTTACAGAAACATTTAAACAGTGAAGTTAAGTGTAAGCAAATTTAAATAATTATATTTTCAGTGATAAAGCTTTAAATTATTTTCAGAAATTATGGAAAATGTAAAAATTTTATTAAGTAAGAGATTGTATAAGACAAATAAATGTTAGTATAAAGGCATACATACAGTTGAAAATAATATAATGAAACATAGGAAATGAACAATTTTGTAAATGAAAGGAATATGAATGACATGTTTGTAAAATGAATTTTTGAATCTTTCAACCCTTTCCTCTCTTTTCCTTTCTACGAAAGCTTCAGTCGGTGGGAGGATGTAATGCGTCATTCTGTACTACCGTACCACTCCGCATTACTAACCCCAAGCGGACACCCAACCACCCACATTTTACCTAAAGAGACAAACTCTCATTCTATATCTTCAGTTCTCCACGGACAGCCGAGCTATGCTCATGGCTTAACCACCAGTCCATAATCTTTCCTACAAGAGAATCTCTGATTATCTCTCTTACTATTCGGACACAATAAACGTACAAGTATCATTCTCACTCACACACAGTCTCACGCATACTCTTATTTCATACATTCTTACATTTCTCGGGATCATCCTAAAGTAGCATACTATTCCAGAACCAGGAAGCGGGCTCTCTGTAGGACAATTCCTATGGAGGAGATTCGCCCTTTACAACGACACATTAAATCTCACATTAAATCACACATATATATATTATTATATATTAATAATTATTAACAATTAATAATAATTAGGCTATATTTATTTTCTTGCATTTCTATTTCATAGACATTGATGAGTGCTGCATTTACTAACGTATTGTGCATTTAAATACTATTATTAAACTTACTTTTTATATATACTACACTATGAAAACATTCTTTTCGTTAATACTGCATTTCAATAAAAGTTCTTATTTGGTAAATAGAAAATGTCGTTTCCTGTGTTATATAAGTTGAGCTAAAGTGAGTATTTTTTGAGGATTTTGTACAACTTTTTGAGGCTCATTTTTGGTTGAGGTTTTTGTACTAAATACTAGCATTTTGTATTAAAACATGAGGCAAAGCTATATTATCAGTATTGAGTGATTGATACATGAGGAGACATAAATATTCATTAGGTAAATAAATTTATTTGAGGCAAAGTGATTTATTTTATTGAGGCAAACTGATTAATTATGAGGCCCATTTAAATACTCCCCATTCCGTTTGTGCGAGGAGGGCATGTTTTCCTACGGCATCCATAATCACGCAACCGCATGTTTTGATCGAATTTCTTAAGTGAAGTATTAGACGCGTAAAAATTTCCATATAAATGTTAAATTAAAACGAAGTTGGGTTGAAATTTTGCTCATCAACATTTTACAGATGTTTTTCTCGTCGTTATTACGAATTGCTTTGTCATGCCTCCTGACTGATATTATGAATATCATTTTGCAATTGATAGATATTCGCAAATATAATTCGGCCATAATAATGGTAGTAAATGAAGTATATCCAGATATATCTGTAATAATTTTCAAGCGCCTGTATGTTATTCTATCATGCAAATTAAAATTCAGATGCAAATTTCATACTGGTGACAAATAATGATTTTAATAACACAGAGTGAAAATACAATAATTGACTGTCTGTCTGACAATTGACTGAGATTGACTGTCAGAAATCACCCTATTTAAACCTATTAAAACCTAATAATAGCGACTGAGCGACTCTAGTTAAACTTGCAAATGAAATCTAAAGCATAATTATAGAGGAAACCTTATTAAAATGACTCCACATCAAGAAAGGAGGTAAGGCTCGGCTTTTTGCATCAAAAAGCTTGCTTTTCGGACTTTTAAAGCTTGGTACAGCTTGGCTGTTTGATACACCAGTGTTATCCAGTGTTACAACGTTTACTGTATTTTTCTTGGTGGCAGTTGCATTTGTATGTTGACGTCAAGGCAAACAGCCAAATGACAAAAAGCTGGCTTTTTCCTTTCCTACTCCACCGGTTTTCATCAACTTTATAGATGGAAGTACAATGGCGACCGGAAATTTCTAACATTTCCTAATGAGTTTCACATTGCAATGTGGTAGCATTCACATTAACCTCCTTGAAAGCCAGCTTCTATATATTGAGTTCGCATATTATTAAAAAGACTGTAGTCAACTAGGTTATTTATAATTATCTTAACGATGACATTCTAATTCCAACAGGATTCGAATTTAAGCTTCAAATTAAGTTTGTTGGTGAAATGAGACTACTTTGGTATGCTGCTACGCAATCTGGCTTTTTCAGTAATTCGACACCAATTCACCGGAAATGGCAATCATATTTCATTCTACTCCTGAGCCTGACGCTGATATTGCCTTTAAGTTAAACCCATTCGCCAATTCTCCAGAAAGATAAAGCATCTAAACGTTGTGACATAAGGGAAGAGAACCACAAATACACGGAACCCCTATTGGAATACACTTAATAAATCAAAGTATGGCTGGGGCTGAAATTAATTTAAAAGGCTGCTCAAATGCAAATAATAAGATAAAACATGGCCAGAATTATAAATATGAATTATCGGGTGCCATTAACTTTTATTACACTTTAAGACTAATTCAATTTTCATGGAACAAACCTGCATGTTTGTTCGAAATATCAACTTCTAAATTTCGGTATACATGGATAAAACTTCAAGCCGTTCTGCATTTTATGCAAATGTTATATACCGTTGCGCAGCTTATCAGTTATATAAATAACAGTTCATCAACATATAATGAAAGAGCTGTTATCAGTATTTTTCTAATGTCACACACAATAATTGCTGTAAGCTATTGGAATTTAAGCGAAAAGGGAAAGCAAATTGTTTACCTGGTAAATCAACTAAATAAGAAAGAACAATTTTATCGTATTGAATGTAAGTATCCATTAGATTTGTCCTTCTATCATTTAAATGCATTTCTTGTCGTAATTAAGTTCATTTAAGGATATATTCACATATTCACCCATCCATCTTTTAATGCGAATGACATCCAAATAATAAAAGAACAAACCTTTTCGCTAATATGCTGATTTCATAAATGGAGGAATTCGGCGGCAGAAATAATGTCTTCTACAAATACGCACCGAAAAAGGATTTTATCGGGATGAATGAGAGTGCATTAAATTTCTTTCTAATCTGAAAACTACAACTAGAAACTTCCTGTGTAATATTGGTTGGTAATTATTTCAGAATTTTCGAAAGGTAATTTCATGGACTACAGCATTCTGCCCGCATGCAAAATTGGGGTAATATATGCTTGAAATGGTATTAATTAAGTAATTTTCAAAAATACTTTCAAAAATTTCAAAAATTGACCAAAATGTACCAAATATTAAGAGTAGAAAAATGCAATTCTATTCACACGGGTAAAATCGACTTTTTCGGTTTACGGTGAGTATCTGAAGATTTCGAAACGTATGGAAAGCCTTCATACGTGAAATCCTTATAACCATAGCTGAATTGGTCAAAAAAGATGATCTATGAAGTATGTGTACTAGTGTACTAGTATATACATACTATAGCTACGTAGCAACATTTTCTCAAATCGTTTTTGAAAATTCAAGTTTCTTAGTTTGTGAATCGACAATAAAAGTTGTTTACAATTTCTAGGTCGTACGAACGAGAGCAGAAAACAATGTATCATTGACAGAGCTGAAATGTTTCTAGGAAAAATCTTTACAATACTTTTCTATTTAATGACTTCTGTATTGGTGATCATTCCAGTATATTTTCCTGGAAACTATCTGATTTCAGACTACATCTTTCTAAATAGATCGAATTATAGCTTTTTTGGCTACATATTGTTGACAACAGATATTGTCAATGTTTATGTTGGAGCGCAAGCTGTGGCTGTCATTATGATTTATATTTCTCTATACATCATCAGGAATTATACTTGGATGATGGATAAAAGCAGGCTACGGTAGGTCTCTCATTATTTTATAACTTTTATTGCAAAAATTAAATTAACTATTTTTACATTTATATTCTCAAAAAATCGTAAAATTACGAAATGATATTCTTGGGTTAATAACTGTTAAATGACTAAATTAAAATAATTTTTTAGAAAAAGATCTCTGCCAATTTCCGTGAATTTGAAATTATACAACCGTTTACGCGTTCTGAACATTCATTTTAACGAAAGTTTCATTTTCATCACTATACCTGCTTTCACTCTTCTGTTCTCCCTAGTGTCAATAGTGGGATTTTTCTGTTCAATAACATCATACAGTACAACATCATTCGCGATGAATTTAACATTTATCGTTGTAGGCATTGCAGGTTCTAGTTCATTGATAATCATGATGCTTATTGCATCGATATGTTTGGGAGGCTCAATTAATAGTTTGAAAATAATGAAGTCCACATTGGTCACAACTGAAATAATTCAAAAGCAATTACTGAGCATGAAGTCATTTGGAATTCGGAATGGACCACTGCCTGCCATTAAATATAAACATACATTCGACATTTTCCAAGCGATGCTGTCTCTGCTTGTTACTTTGTTGGTTAGTCATGCCAAAGTGTAGACTTTTTCAGTGTGACGAAAATTAATTAGCTGTATTATACTATTTAGTATATCAATGTTTATGGTTTATGTTATGTTATGTAATTCAAAAATTGTGAATACTTCTCTATATTCTGTATATAGACGCGTATGGTTGATAGGGTCATGCTTGTAGTAATTAATAAAAGTATCTTCACTCAATTTAATTTTGAAACACTCACTTTCACAAGTTATTTCTGTTTTTCAATTTCATTCCGTAGGAAATGATCATCTTAAAACTTACTACCTTGTCAAAGGATTTAAATGCACTTTTGTTTTGTCACAAGAGTGCATGAAATACGCTAAAAGTCCGATCTTTATCAGGATTTGTTCATAGTTACTATGCTTAAACCATAAATATTATGTCAAATAATTAAATTCTTGCAAGTTTCGGTTAGTGCGCCACCATTTTTAAGGTATGTCTTTTCGAGATTAGCGTAGATATTTTATTCTATTTTGTACATTAAAAATTAGGATTATGGTGTTACCAAATTCTTTTCTAATGATGAAGTGATGTATTTTGATTTAAGAGAATGGAAAATTGAGATGGACTGTCAAATAAGCAGTGACTGGTTTTTCTTACTGACATCTAAACCGTAATTATGCAGAGGGATATTGAAATGTTATTAAAACGACAGTCGGATTACAGTCTTCTAGGTGATTTAATATAATTAACTTAATGATGACAGGTGAACGAGATTCAAGTTTAGGTTTCAAATTATGGTGGTTTCTGAAATGACTTTACTTAGATATACTGATACGCAAGCTGACGTTTTTAGTAATTCGATACCAATTCATTTACAGTATGGACCACAATATTTCTCCAAGCTAAAGTACATATAATACACGAAATATATTGACTGGTATAATGCGACAAAGAAGAAAACATGTAGACATGAATTATTTGCTAATGGCGTGTTTAAAATATACATACATTGCATTTGATTCACACCGGAAATTGCAATTACATTGTCATTCCACTCATAACGGTCAGTAGTACTCCGGAAAGAGAAAACCTTTAGAACATAAATAAAAGTCGTGACACAAGGGAAGAGAACCGCAAATACATGTTAGCTCTATTGAACTATACACTTGAAAAAGCAAAGTATGCCTGGGGCTGAAATCAATTTAAAAAGTTGCTCGAATAACAGCAATAAGACAAAACATGGCAAGAATTATGAGCATGAATTATCGGTTGTCATTAACTTTTATTACAAATTAAGAATAATTCAATTTTCATGGAACAAATCTGCACGTTTGTTCGAAATGTCAACTTCAAAATTTCGGTGTACCTGGATGAAATTTCAAGCCGTTCTACATTTTTTGCAAATGCTGTATACAATTGCACAGCTTATCTGTTACATAAAAAGCATTTCTCCAACTTACAATGAAAGAGCTGTCACCAGTATTTTTGTAATGGCACACACAATAATTGCTGTAAGCTACTGGAATTTAAGCCAAAAGGGAAAGAAAATTGTTTACGTGTTAAATCAGTTGAATAAGGATACACAATTTTATCGCAGTAAGTATAACTATTAATGTGGATACTACTACATCATGACTATGACTTCTACAGATACGCACCAAAAAACAGCGATTTTACCAGGGTGAGTGGAATTGCTTTATCACCGAAGTGTACCAAGTATTAATAAGAGTAGAAAAATGCTATTCCACTCAATGGGGGAAAATTGGGGTTTCGGGTTTTTCGGTGAGTATCTGCTGAAGGCAGAATTTCTGCATACGAATTCCTTCATTTCTGAAGTCATCATAATCATAGCCATAACCGAATAGGTCGAAAAAGGATATGACCTCCTACCTCGGTACAATGCGCATTGAGCATGTAAAGGGTAGACTTGTTAGTTTAAGTAACATTTAGAAAATTAAAGTTATTTGACAATGATTTTTTTTGAAAACTAGGCTGTACGAACGAGAGCAGAAAACAATGTATCGTTGAAAGAGCTGAAATATTTATAACAAAAATATTTCCAATACTTTTGCCTTTAATGTGTTCTGTATTGGTGCTCACTCCAGTATACTTTCCTGGAAATTATCTGATTTCAGATTACGTCTATCTAAACAGATCGGAATATGGCTGTTTTGGTTACACTTTATTGATAATAGATATTGGCAATGTTTATGCTGGGGCACAACCTGTGGCTTTTATTATGATTTATATATCTCTATATATTATCAGAAACTCTACTTGGGTGATGGACATAAGAGGAAGGTCAGCCTCTCATTTTTTGTCACTTTTATTACAAATATTGAATTAGTTAGTTTTACAGGCATTCCAGAGTCCTAGTCATACCAATGACATTGTTGGATTAATAAGTGTTGAAGAACTGAAATAAATTATATTTTAGGAAAACACATCTGCCAATTTCCGTGGATTTGAAATTGTTCAAACGTTTACGCGTTCTGAACATTCATTTCAACGAAAGTTGCACTCCCATTCTTATACCTACTTTCACTCTAGTGTTCTCACTTGGAGCAATTGTGGGATTTTTCTGTTCTGTACAGTACAACACCACTCATGACGTACTTAATATTTGTCGCAACCTCTCTTGGAGGTTCCAGTTTTTTGATAATCATGCTGCTCATTGCATCGATATGTTTGGGGAGCTCAACCAATACTTTGAGGAAAATGAAGTCCACTTTGCTCACAACGCAAATGATTCAAAAACAATTGCTGAGCATGAAGTCATTTGGAATTCGGAACGGACCATTGCCTGCCATTAAATATAAGCATACATTCGACATTTTCCAAGCGATGTTGTCTCTTCTAGTTACTTTGTTGGTTAGTCACGCAAAAATGTAGACTTTTTTCAATGTGAAGAAAAAATATTATATTTTACTTTTTGGCATATTAATGTGTATGCCCTATTAATTCAAAAATTGTAAATACCTCTCTATATATAAAAGAGTTTGACTGATAGTGCAATGCTTAAAGTAATTAATAAAATGCTTTCACTCAATTTGAATTTTGGAACCCTCACATGCCCTTTCCAGATAAAATGGTCATTAAAATTGATCATAATCAGTTTGCTATGAACGAAAATCGTCAATTTACCTTAAAACTAATCAGCTTATCATAATGTCATTTTGCCATATAAATCATTCAATAAAATAATAATCATTTCGCCATAATTAGTATGGCTTTTTCCATAAATTAAGTTCCTTTTATCTTTAGTTATCCAATATTTTGCAGTGCCAAAATAAATAATAAACTGTAAATAGCATAGCAATTGTTTTTTATCTTGCTATAGACGCATAATGAATCTTTCCTTTCCTCCAATTGAAATTCAAATATTAGACTCAGTTAAAACTTACTGCCTTGTCAAAGGATTTAAATGCACTTTTGTCACAAGGGAGCATTAAATACGTAAAAAGTCCGATCTTTATCAGGATTTGTTCATACTTACTATGCCTATAATAAACCATAAATATTAAATATTTCAACTCTTGCAAGTTTCGGTTAATGCGGTTTTTTTTTTTATCTTTGAAAAATAGCAAGATATATTATTTATTGAACCGACAATTTCCTCTGTGATAGAGGTACATTCCATCGTCTTATAAAGAACTTTCAGTCAAGTTTGATTTAAGAGCCAATATTATTTTGATACAGTACTATTCAAGTAAGGATAAGCTATATTATAGTAAATGAATTATTATGGTCATCATAAATGAGTATATTATTAGATATGGAATACAGAGTAAGGGTTACGTAGTATATTTATAATATTAAGTAATTAATTAATTGAACTTAGAAATAAGTCATACCATACTATAGAGAATACATCACATCAAATTTCCAACATTATTCAGAGTCAGAGTTCGTTAAATTATTCACATGAGAGCAATCCAATTCTTGTTGCAATAACAAATGACACTTTAACCGTTTCTTAAATATCGGGAGTGACGTAGAGATTCTGATCTGCAGAGGAAGATTGAACCAATGTAATAAAGCTTGATGAGAAAAACATTTTGAATTAAATGAATTATTTCTTACATCTATATTATTCTTTATATATTTTTTGGATCTCGTAGAGATTGAATTAGACTCATCAAAGTTTAAATAATTCATAAAATATGGAGGGCAAGTGTCATTTGCTATTGTGTACACTAGTTTTAATAATTCATATTTATATAAATTTTCTGGAAATAACCATTTTAATTTTTTAGTGATTTCAAGTTTAACCATATCATATTTGCTTTTCCATAAAACAAATCTACCAGCCAATCTGATTACACGCTCTACATTTTTTAGATATTCTTTGTTGGCAGTACCCCAAATGATTGACATATAACTGACAATGGGAATAACATACGAGTTCATGATTAAGAGCCTATTGTTTTCATTAAAAATATTCTGGTACGGGTACATAGATAATATAATGCCGTTACAGCGGGCTTGAGTTTTACCAATATGATCTTGCCATGTCAATTCACTGTCAATAGTAAGTCCAACTATTTTTACACTTTTAGATGGTCTAATTAAATCCCCATTTATATTCAGACAAATTTTATCCTTATCAAACCCACACTTAGGTTTACTAACTATTACCATTACAGTCTTATCTACGTTCAATTCCATACAGTTTTTGTCCATCCAACTTATTATGTGAAAGAAATCTTCCTGAAGCCAGTTTATAAGTAAATTGATATCCTCAGGCTTACCATAAGTTATGATCGTGTTGTCATCTGCAAAGAGAAACATCACAGACCTTTTGATACAATATGGTAAGTCGTTTATCATGATAGAAAATAAAAGGGGTGCAAGAATTCCCCCCTGGGGAACTGAGAGATTTATAGGCTTAGTGTCAGAAAAATTGCTTTCATTTACAAAAGTATAGATGGATCTGTCACTGAGGTATGATTGGAACCAATGAGTATCAATTTTGTACCATTTTAGTTTTTCCAAAAGGATTTTTGGACTGACTTTATCGAAGGCCTTAGCCAAATCTAGTGCGAGGATAATGCAAATATTCCCAACACTTAATTGTTTGTAAAGCAAGTCAGTTATGGCTATTTGGGCGTGAAGAGTAGAGTGGCCTTTACGAAAACCAAATTGATTGGAGTGCAATATATTATTATCATTTATATGCTCAATTAATTGGTTGTAAATGCACTTCTCTATAAGCTTAGATAAGAAACACTGTATTGAGATAGGACGAAAATGAATAGGTAGTGTTGGAGCGGACACCTTAGGAATAGGAATAATCTTTGAAGTTTTTAATGATTGGCTCATGTAACCTTCACTCAAACTAGTATTGACTATACTTAGTACATAATTAAAGACACTTGGTATATACATGAGATGGTAAAAAAATATTGGACTAAGGCCAAGAAAATCTTGTGTTTGAGAGGTGAGCTTTTTTAAATCACTAAATGCATTCAAAAGATCCTCCGATTCGAGTAATTTAATACTAAAGTTCTTTTCAACAATTGGTAACTCATTAGGTATATTAATAGTAATTGTCGAAGAAAAAGTTGATGTACTAATAAGAGCAAAGTGATCATTGATTTCTGCAGCACTCAATTCAGTGGCACAATAATTACTTTTATTTCTGTTAACTAGTTTGTCAACACATTTGTGTACACCAATTTTCTCAATCTGCAATCATCAATTTAATATACTTTACTTAATGATGACAGTCAAACGAGAAGGGAGTTTACGCTTCAAATTATGTTAGTTGCTGAAATGAGTTTCCTTGGATATCCTTATATGCATATTAAAATATTGATTCACCGGAAATCGCAATCATATTGTCATTCTACTCATAATTCCATATATGTAACCTATAACACTGATATTGTCTTTAAGTTAAAGTTCAGCACATTCGTCAGTATTCCATGAAGATAAAACCATTAGAAAATGAATAAAAGTCGTGATATACGGGAAGAAATCCATAAATACACGTTAGCACTATTGGAATACACTTGAAAAAGCAAAGTATGGCTGGGGCTGAAATTAATTTTAAAAGTTGCTCGAATGATAGTAAAAAGGCAAAACATTGCAAGAATTATAAATATGAATTATCGGTTGTCATTAACTTTTATTACGCGTTAAGAGTAATTCAATTTTCATGGAACAAATCTGCACGTTTGTTCGAAATATCAACTTCTAAATTTCGGTGTACCTGTATAAAACTTCTAGCCTTTCTACACTTTTTACAAATGTTATATACAGTTGCACAGCTTATCAGTTACATGCGAAACCGGACATCATCGTACAATGAAAGAGCTATTACGTGCATTTTTGCAATGGCACACACAATAATTGCTCTAAGCTACTGGAATTTAAGCGAAAAGGGAAAGAAAATTGTTTACGTGTTAAATCAGCTGAATAAGGATACACAATTTTATCGCAGTAAGTGTAAGTATTATAATGTGGGTAAGTCCTTCTGTCATTTAAAATTAAAACTCATTTCCTTTGCAAGTTCATGTACTTGCAAGATAACCCTTTCATGCACATCGCATCCAGATAATATTTATAAGAATAAAAAGCTTTTTCGGGTAAGCTGACTTCAGAAATAAAGGAATATGTGGCGGCAGAAATCACGCTTCTTCCAGATACGCAACGAAAAAGCAAAGATTTTACCCAGGTGAGTGGAATTATTGCATTTCTTTCTGCTCTTAATACTTGAAACTTCGATGGTAAAATTGGTGCCATTTTTCAGAATTTTTCGAATATCTAGGGCAATTTCATGGACTACAGCATTCTTCCTGCTGTAAAATTGGGTACCTTTGATTTCAAGGTAAGCTTGAAATGGTATTAATTAAGTAATTTTCAAAAATACCTTTTGAAACTATCACCGAAGTGTATCAATTGTTAAGAGTAGAAAAATGCAATTCTACTCAATGGGGGAAAATTGGGTTTTCGGGTTTTTCGGTGAGTATCTGCTGAACCATATCATCATATAGGTCGAAAAAGGACGACCTTCTACCTCGGTACGATGCGCATGTAAAGGGTTGAGAAAATTAAAGCGCTTTGACAATGATTGATTTTTTTTGAAAACTAGGCTGTACGAACGAGAGCAGAAAACAATGTATAGTTGAAAGAGCTGAAATGTTTCTAATAAAAGTATTTCCAATACTTTTGCCTTTAATGTGTTCTGTATTGGTGCTCACTCCAATATATTTCCCTGGAAATTATCTGATTTCAGATTACGTCTTTCCAAACAGATCGGAATATGGCCTTTTTGGTTACATTTTATTGATAATAGATATTGTCAATTGTTTTGCTGGGGTCCAACCTGTGGCTTTCATTATGATTTATATTTCCCTATATATAATCAGAAACTCTACTTGGATGACGGACATAAGAGGAAGGTAAGCCTCCCATTTTTTGTCACATTACAAACATTTAACTATAGTTCGTTTTACTTGTATTCCAGAGTTCTAGTCATACCAATGATATTGTTGGATTAATAACTGCTAAAGAATTAAACTAAATTATATTTTAGGAAAACACGTCTGCCAATTTCCGTGGATTTGAAATTGTTCAACCGTTTACGCCTGCTGAATATTTATTTTAACGAAAGTTGCACTCCTATCCTTATACCTACTTTCACTCTACTGTTCTCTCTTGGAGCAATTGTGGGATTTTTCTGTTCAATAACATTATACAGTTCAACATCATTCATGACGTACTTAATATTTGTCGTAGTAGCCTTTGCAGGTTCTAGTTTTATGATAATCATGATGCTTATTGCATCGATATGTCTGGGAGGCTCAACTAATACTTTGAAAACAATGAAGTCAACATTGGTCACAACTCAAATTATTCAAAGACAATTACTGAGCATGAAGTCATTTGGAATTCGGAATGGACCACTGCCTGCCATTAAATATAAACATACGTTCGACATTTTCCAAGCCATGTTGTCTCTTCTAGTTACTTTGTTGGTTAGCCATGTAAAAATATAGACCTTTTTCAGTGTGAAGAAAGTTTATTTGCTATATTATACTATTTGGATTTTTGATGTGTACTATTAATTGAAAAGTTGTGAATTTCTCTCTATATATAACCGCGTATGGTTGAAAGAGTCATGCTTAAAGTAATTAATGAAAGTGCTTTCACTCCGGTTTTTACGCAATTTAAATTTTAGAACCCTCATTGTTTTTAATTAATTAATTTCTGTTTTTCAATTTCTCCATGCCTTTCACTTGGCATTGGCCACTATACCTGTTATATTCCGTAAGAAATGAATGTATTCTATCTCCAGTGCATAGAAAAGTTTGCGAATATATAACTTTAATTATTTATAAAATGTCAAATAGTATAACTTCCTTTTTACTTCTCATTATAGGAGATCTTTTGTTCAGCCTTTTTAAATTTTCCAGTTGGTCTTGTTTTTGCATTCTCTTTGTAGGTCGGAATTTTTCTGCCATGATATTTATTCAAAAATATTTCTCTTTTCATAATAGTCTCGTAATCATGAACTGGTAATTTTACAGATAAGACTGGACAGAAAAATGTAGAAAGCAAAAATGTGAAAAGGCATACTAAGCTGGGTGTGCAGAAACAATAACATCCTGCCCTTTCCAGATAAAATGGTTATAAGCAAAGTATTCCAATACAGTACATAAACAATAAAGTCTATAGTTTGGAAATAGGCAAATCATTTTTAAAAAGTCTGGAAAAAATTTGAAAAATGAAAGGTGTTTTGTGCAGGAAATGTAACCCACCGACTTCTGAAGCTTCTTCATTTTCCAAAACTTTGGTTGCAACTGTAAACGATTGCACAGAGATACACAGTTCAGGTAGTCTTAGGATTCAATGTACCTTATGGATTTTTGACGAATATGATTTAATTGTGCTTTTAATATAATTGGAATTGCTTTTGATTTAAATGTATGGAAATTGTTTTAGTATTTTGAATTGTGTAAATAAGGTTTTTTGAATATGGATTATATTTTTATATATTATATTACTATTATATATTATTATTATTATATATTTTATTATTTTTGAATATATATTCTTATCTGATAGTCTTGTCTTGGCCATAAAAATAATCAGTTTGTCATAAACAAGAATTGTCAATTTACCATAAACATAATCAGTTTATCATACATAATATTGTTTTACCTTATAAATGACAATCAATAAAATAATAATCATTTTATTTTCATTAATTGCATTTTTTTGCTATCGGCGATTGCGAACTTTCCACAAATTCAAATGCGAGTATTAGACTCAGTTAAAACTGGCTGCTTTGTCAATTAAAGGATTCGATGACACTTTTGTCACAAGAATGCATGAAATACGCAAAAATTCCCATCTTTATCAGCCTTTGTTCATACTTTCTAAGTTTTTACTATACCATAATTTCAAAGCATCTCTTGCATTTCTTAAGTTTCTGGTAGTGCACTATCTTTTTAACCCGGGGCTTTGGGAGATAAACGTATCTGTATTTTATTCTATTTGCACATTAAAAATTAGGACTGCGATTTACGCTATTACCAAATTCCTTTCTAATGACAAAATTATTATGTATTTTGATTTGAGAATGAAAATACAATTGAAACGGGCTGTCAAAGAAGCACACAATAGTAAACTTATTAAATGGACAAATAATAGCGACAGGTTAAATTTCTTACTGATATACTTAATTATCCAGAGGAAACCATATTAGAATGTTATTACTTAATTCGAGCTTACCCTTCAAATTATGTTGGTTGCTGAAATGCGCTTACTTAGATATGCTGATACACAATCTGACGTTTTTAGTAATTCGACAACAATTCATTTACAGTAATTGAGCAAAGCAATGTTTCTCCAAAGTAAAGTACATGAAATATGTATTATAGGTACTTTGACACATTGATGTTATTTGACAAAGAAGGAAACAGGTAATTATTCGCTAAAGGTGTATTTAAATATATATTGTATTTGATTCACCGGAAATGGCAATCACATTGTCATTATTCTACTCAAAACGTCTAATGTCATGTAACCGGTAACGCTGATATTGCGCCATTCGCCAACTGCAGATAAAACAGATAAGAAAGATAAAACCTTTAGAAAATAAATAAAAATCGTGACATAAGGGAGAAGAGAACTATGAATACCCGTTAGTCTTATTGGAATATAGTAAAACAAGGAAAATATGACTGGGGTTGAAAATAAATTAAAGAGAAGTTCGAATACTACTAATAAAATCATAAAAGAGTACAAGAATTATAAATATGAATTGACCGTTATCACTAACATTTATTACACTTTAAGACTAATACAATTTTCCTGGAATAAATCTTCATCTCAGTTCGAAATGTCAAATTCAAAATTTTGGTGTGTAAGCATGAAGCTTCGGGCTATCCTACACATTTTACAAATGCTATACACAGTTGCACAGCTTATCAGTTACGCAAGAAAGAGGACCTTGACATCAACGCATACAGAAAGTGCTATCACCTGTATTTTTGCATTAGTGCATGCGATAGTTGCTATAGGTTATTGGAATTTAAGCGAAAAAGGAAAGAAAATTGTCTACGTGTTAAATCAGCTGAATACTAAGGAATCACAATTTTATCGCAGTAAGTGCAAGTACTATACTTTTCATCTTTAGAGTTACATTTTACTATAGGAACCAGTCCTCGATTAAGGGTCAATAAAATAACCGCAGAACCGACACCCGTCAAAAACTGATCCGATTTTACTATCTTTTCATATACTTACCATGGTCTTCGTCTTCATTTTCGGGTTATTTTACCAGTTCCAGTTCAATGAGAGATTGCAATAATTATAAGTACTCCCATTCCAAGTATTTGCATAGTGTGTTGTGAACAAAATGCATTACAAAATTCGCGCTACGGTAGGAATGTTCTTCATCTCCAATGCAAAAGTACAGTACAGTCTTTTACTTTGTTCAACAAAATTTTCATCTGCGGGGCTTTTTGAAAATCTTTGAACTTGTGCAGAAACCCATATTTATTATTTTTTTTATACTGAAACCCAGTAAAATTATATTTGTATTTCGAAAATAAAATATACTGGAAACTAGAACGATTAGACGAAGGAGAATCTGCAAAGCAAAGCAATGAAATGTGAAAGCTAAAGCTACTACTGTAAAACAAAGATTTTCAAAAAGCCCCGCAGATGAAAATTTTGTTGAACAAAGTAAAAGACTGTACTGTACTGTACGAATTTTGTAATGCATTTTGTTCACAACACACTATGCACATACTTGGAATGGGAGTACTTATAATTATTGCAATCTCTCATTGAACTGGAACTGGTAAAATAACCCGAAAATGAAGACGAAGACCATGGTAAGTATATGAAAAGATAGTAAAATCGGATCAGTTTTTGACTGGTGTCGGTTCTGCGGTTATTTTATTGACCCTTAATCGAGGACTGGTTCCTATAGTAAAATGTAACTCTAAAGATGAAAAGTATAGTATTAACCTGTACTCACGGAAATGGCATGTATTAGTTAGTGGGTTTGTCCTTCTGTCATTTAAAACTCTTTTAATATACGTTATACGGAGCTAGTCCCATATTATGGGACTAGCTCCGTTTAATCCAAAGCTATTTTTAATCCTACATCTTTAGCGAATTGTTTACAAAATTTTGAGAATGTACTTATTACGCAGCTAGGTTCCTTCTTTCCGTGCAGCAATAATTTTTCAAATCGCTTTTACAAATGTAGAATTTTCTCTCAAAGTTTTATTGGCATTTCTAGGTTCCACGAAAGCAGGAACTGAAGGAAGACAATTATACATAACTGAAAAAGCCGAAATGTTTCTAGTTAAAATATTTCCAAAACTTTTACCCCCAATCGGTTTCATATTGCTTCCAACTGCAATATATTTTCCTGGAAATTATCTGATTTCAGACTACATCTTTCTACATAGATCGGAATATGGCATTTCTGGTTACATTTTGCTGGCAATAGATATTGTCAACTTAATTCTTGGGGGACATGCTGCAGCTTTCTTTTTGATTTACATTGGGATATATATTCTCAGAAATTATACATGGTTGATCGACATAAGGCGAAAGTACATTTCTTTTATTATTTCATCATTTTTATTATTTCACTTCATTTCTCAATTATCCTAGAATTATGATCGTATTGGCTTACCGCGGTCTAATAGATGGTAATGTTAATATGTAGACTGTATTAAAATGATTTTTTATAGAAAAACATCTCTGCCAATTTCCGTGGATTTGAAATTGTTCAACCGTTTACGCGTTCTGAACATTCATTTTAACGAAAGCTGCATTCCCATCCTTATGCCAAGTTTCAGTATTACTTTCTCTCTTGGATCAATTTTGGGATTTTTCTGTTCAATAACATTGTACAGCACAACACCATTCATCACGTACTTAATGTTTGTCGCAGCAGCTCTTGTGGGTTCTAGTTTGTTGATAATCATGTTGCTTATTGCTTCGATATGTTTGGGGAGCTCAACTAATACTTTGAGGAAAATGAAGTCCACTTTGGTCACAACGCAAATAATTCAAAAGGAACTGCTGAGCATAAAGTCATTTGGAATCCGGAATGGACCATTGCCTGCCATCAAATATAAACATACGTTTGACATTTTCCAAGCGATGTTGTCTCTTTTAGTTACTTTGTTGGTTGGTCATTCAAAAACGTAGACTCTATTCTCTAAATGAAAATTTATTAACTTGTAACACTACTCGGTACTTTAATCAGTCTTTGTCCAAAGATGGTATATACCTATATAGCTGCATTATAGTGGTGAAGAATGTAAAGTAAAATTGTTGTTTTCCACTCAAAAAGTAAAATCTTTAGAGGAGTGTGAATTAATGTCACACATTTCACTTGTGTAGATTTTGTCTTGTATCTTAGTAGAAAAAATATACAACGTACACTATCTTCCCTTTTGCAAGTATGTCATAGGTAATACTCATAAATAAAACGAACTGTAGTATAATGATGCATCTGCTTTGAAAATGTTATGTGCATTTATTTGAGTATTTTGCTAGCTAAACCTTTTCAAATATTTGCAATGCTAACATAATGGAAAACTGGTTTGCCATTCTTAGTGCTAGTAGCATTCTCTGCAAATATTCGTTTGTTGGAATAATATATGTTTCTAAATAAACTCAGTATTCATTTATTTTTGCAGTTTTTCCTTAGATAGGGTTCTTTGCAACTAATTTTATCTTATAAATTACATACATGATTAATATGGATACTTGAGGGGGACAATGAAAATGTTTTACTGTATTTTCTTTATTATTGTCTTTAAAGAGTCTGTGAAAGCAAGGAAAAGTAAAGAAAGCAGTACAATAACCGTAGTTTCATATAATATACTTTTTAGGGTGCCCAGAAAGCTTTCTGTTGGGAGAAGTTGGTGAAGAGTCCTTGGAGTCTAAAATCCTCTTCCTTAAAAACCTTTGAATATTAATATCTCTGCCATTATTATAATATCTCTGCAAAATAGAAATGTTGGGAAGCATATGAAAAACGAACAACTGCGATAACCGTCATCCACAGTGGTCAATCAAGCCATACCACCTTTAGTGCAAATTCATAATGGCATTTAAAACCTTTATTTTAACAATCACAATACTGTCATCAATGTTATGTCCAGTAGCACAGAAAAATAATTTAAATAATACTAATATCTCACTGAAAAGTTCATTAAAAATTACATTGAAAATCGTTGATCTAAATTTCATAATTGAAGCTTTCTATGACTGTGGTGTTTCCATTCTTTACGATAAGTATCAGCAAGATATGGAATACAAAGGAAACATTCCTTTGACAGTTTTACCTCTGAATCAACAGAATGCATCAAAGCCAGTTATGAGAAAGTGGATCTTTCCATTTGCGACAATTTTTATAATAGCAAACAGGACCGAGTCTCCAGATTTATGCACAAGCGTGTCGTTACGAAGTGGTATGTGCCGAGACAATTTTGGTTACAATATTTTGATTATTTGTACTTTAGGAATATTTAGGCCTATGAAAGGGAATGTTGGATTTTTTCTATACCTTCCTGCAATTATCACATTTGGGGATACTAATGCAACCAACAGAATGGCAGACGTTGAATTTAAATATATGTATCTTCTGTGCCACGGTTGTGTGACTATATGTACTAATTGGAGATCTGCATTGCCTGTAGTACTTACAGTTCTCAAAAATTGGACATTTCCGTCCATAACTGCAAATATACTGCAGGAGTTTCGAAATCATGCACTTGGTTTCCATAAGGAAGGTAAAGCACCCGAAGCAGTTTATTGTGTCGATGTTGCTGTATCAAGGGATTCTGAAGGAGTACTGCAAAATTCATACAATTTTTTTGTGCCAAAAGAGTCAAACAATTCCATCAACACCTTTTGGCCTAGCCCATATTTAAATCCCTAAAAGCTCAAGACAATGGGCTAGATATGCAAAATATGGTGAAGCATTTTCTATTTGCAAATTTCAAATTCATGAGAGAAGAAGGAAACCTCGACTTTACTACATCACAAATACCACGCATACTTTTGAAGTCCTTCGCTACAATTACAGAAGGAGACATTTTTATTATTGTGGGGGAAAGTAGTTG
The DNA here is from genome assembly GCA_020352615.2 of Yoshiicerus persimilis. Lineage (NCBI taxonomy): Eukaryota > Metazoa > Arthropoda > Collembola > Entomobryomorpha > Tomoceridae > Yoshiicerus > Yoshiicerus persimilis. The sequence goes on from CM036940.2 coordinate 51,368,822, forward strand.
GAATTTTATTACCTGTACTGGAGTATCCAGAGAAATATCATGGTTGCTATATACGATGCCTTTTGATGGCGTTTCTTGGAGTCTAATCACATCATTTGGTGCCTTTCTTGGATGCATCTTTACATTTCAAAACTACAAAAACTGCGTTTTTGCAAAAATGGTTAATAAAACTGGAATTTTAAAATCTATTTTGAAAAATGCATATTGTTTTTTTGCTTTATTATTAGAACAGAGTCAAATAAAATATGGACTTTATTTCTTACTGTCGGAAATTGGATTATATCTGGAGTGCTATTTAGCAACGCTTATAAAGGAATTATCTCATCAGTAGTGATATCGCCATTAATACCGAAAACTAAATAGAATTTGATTAGCGACCTAAATGGATTTTTATTAATTGGTCCCAATCCACAATTGTTTGTTTATTCTGTGATTCATTCTTTCTTGTGGAAATATCACGTTGAACTCACGGGTGTGAAGCAACCATTATGTACGCCGGGAAACTGGTATCTCTTGGGACTTTTCAAAACGATTGCATTTGTGCTGATGGTATTGGCCATTCTCGAATCGATGCCTGTGGAGCAACTCGTATCAGGAAGAATTGCTCTTACACATCAAATACTGAACAAGTTAAACTTAACAAGATGTGTAAAAACAATTCAGAGTATCGAGTTCTGAAGATGCTTGCTAAACACGGTCTGCTTTACAACTATCCTAATGAAATAAGCGAATGGTTTTGGAAGGAAATTATTGTCCGCAACGATTTCGGTAAATATGCTACGACTAAACTGGACAATTTAGAAATACCCCAAACATTTCATATTGGGGAATTGGAAATGAGATGCAACAATTTTGACAGAGAAGAAGTTGAAAATGATGAAGAAAAATACTTTCTTCCGCAACTGCAAAGAGATAGCATACATTGACTACAATCACAAATTAAATTATCAGACAAAATATCTTTTTCCCAATGAAGTGTTTATTCGCGGCCAAGACAAACTATTTCCAGAAACCAGGATAATTAGTATTCCAAAGTTTCCAAGCATGAACATTGTGTACTCCAGATCACAAATTCTAATGCAGTCTGGCATATTTAATTTATTTCAAGAGTGGGAAAAAATATTTGAAGCAAATCAGTTGAAAAACATGAAACATGAATCAGAAACTGAAAATGAAGAAATATCCACCCAAATCGGAAACTCAAATATATTGTCCCTCTTTTATTTGTCCTTTTACCTTATGGCATTTTCGAGTGTATTGTTTTGTATTGAAGTTGTGGGTCGGTATCCGGTTGGAATGAAGAAGGCAATAATGGGAGTAATAAACTCTACATGGTTTTTGCATATATTTGTTTAGTCATTTGTATGTGCGCCTTTAGTTCCATAGCGAATTTTTCCAGGGCCTTTTTGATATTTTTAGAGCGATCGAAGGATGTACGCTGTTTCATAGTTTTGGAATTTGGAAAATGCGATTTTAAAAGTAAATTTTTGGCAAATGCTGCGAAAAAATTTGCGACAACGAGAAAGACTGCAGAATCACACACACCCAAACTTCAATTCTTGTCGTACAACATAAACGCGCAATATAAAGTTAAACTACCCCACCTTAAGAAACTCAAGTAAACGCATGACTGTCTCTCTCTCAAATGCCAGGTTTGACGAAATTATAATTGAAAAATGATTCAAACGCACAAAAGTAATTGCCGACATAATTATTAGGCTTAGGGAAGGTAAAGGTGATGATAGTTTTAAAAAATCTCAGGCAGATTATCGTAAGTTCTACAACAGTGAGCCTTGTTGTAATAAATAAATAGTCACTTCATCATTCATTTATTTCAAATACTTTTTGGTAATATTACATCTTGATGACAATAAACTGCCTTAATTCTAGCAAATATTTGACATATTAAACTTATTGACTTATTATTTAACACACCATAATGGCATACCATAATAGGTACAAGTGAGGCATTTTCCTTTCTGTAGAGTGATTACTCGGCAGAAAATAAAATTATTAACCTTCTGCCGAGTGAAGTTTAGGCAATTACGAAAATGCCTAGGCACTCGGCTAAATGAATATAACCGGGTTGTCTTCAGGCATTTACGAAAATGCCTAGACATTTTCGTAATTACTAACTTGTCGATTAACTTCTAACATTTACATTTCATTTGAATGATTCAGATTAGGCACTTACATCGAAGATACTATTTCTGCTTCATTATTATGTAGCGGAGCTACATTATGTGAACGCTCTGTCTGTCCGTCTGTCTGTCTGTCTGTCTGTCTGTATCCGCCTTTCTGTATCCTCTATAACTCGAGAACGCATTGACACAATGAGTTCACACTTAGAGCACATCAAGATGAGGTCCAGTGGGAGCTAAAGCTAAAAGATGGGGTCAATCGGTCAATGGGTTCCAGAAATACTGCCTTAAATGTAGAGCCTACAGCTCCATGTATAGCATGGCTTAATCTTTGAGATAAGCCTACAGGTGGGAGAACGCATTGAGATAATGACTTCAAACTTAGAGCACATCTAGATAAAGTCTAATAGAAGGTCAAGGTAGAATATGAGGTCAATCTAGTCAATGGGTTCCTGAAATACAGTCTAAAACGGTTTGAATCTCGTTAATCCATTCATGCGCGTCACTAATTAGATGACGAGGCATTTGGCTACCTTAAGAGAGTCATAGTTACTCCTGCCATTTGATTACGCTTGGTCAAATTTCCTCCATAGGAAGATCCCAAGAGTGTAAAGCTGTGTTAGCCGTTTAGTCTTCCCTGTGTATCAGCATCAGCCAAGTAAAGCAAATATTGCAGTATGCAGCAAGTATTACAAGTATTGCATGACAAACCACATTGAGTGGTATAAATAAAACTTAGCATTTACTATCTAATGTTTATGACAGACCACATTGAGTGGTATAAATAAAACTTAGCATTTACTATCTAATGTTTATGACAGACCACATTGAGTGGTATAAATAAAACTTAGCAATGATCAACCAATGATCATTGCCGATGATCAACCGATGATCAACCAATGATCATTACCAATGATCAACCGATGATCAACCAATGATCATTACCAATGATCAACCGATGATCAACCGGTAATCAACTGATTTCTCCGCTACATACTTACGCCGTTTTGCACAACGGGTTTATTTTACTTATATGTTATCTGTAATTGACACAAGTATTTTATTTCCGTGGTAGGTTGGACAATATTAGCTCAAATAACCTAATTAACATTAGCCATATATAGATAATATTCTACATTTTCGGATATCCCTAATTATGTAATTATTACCTAATTTCAAAAAACGTTGAAGTTTTAAATTTTGCTAATCTGCAGTACTTGCTTCCACATTATACAACAGAGAAGCTATTCAAGCTCATACATTAGCTTTGAAAGTTTACATGTAAGGGTCACCACTAGGAGAAAGGTCAAAGATATCCGATATGAGAAATGTCTCCACTTGTTTCTATTTTATAGAAGGAAATCAGACCGGAATTCCGTAAGATTTACTAGGTATGTCGTATGTCCTTTATTGACATTGTAACTGTCACATTTATCATTTTAAGAAGCCATTTAATATTAAGTAAGGTTGCTAAAATTTTAGAACGACAGCCGGACAGTTTACTATGACACTCTGAAGGAATTCTAGTTTACGTTTCAAATTGCGTTTTGTGGCTAAAATAATGAGCTTATAAACACTTAAATATGCTGACATGCAATCAGACATGTCTAGTAATTCGACAACTTTTTGTTTTAGTAAGTAAAGCAACACTGAAGTAAGCAGTTATATTTTTTAAGTGCAATGTAGTCGTTGATGCGACAAAGCATTTAATATACATACAGCTAAACTATAATTATTTGTAAATGACGCATTTAAATTTGATTGCATTTCATCCACCGGAAATCAGAATAACATACTCCTCCAATTATTGTATTAAAGACGCCATGACGCATATAAAGCGAGTTTAAACGTATGCACGTCCCGATACTTAAGAAAGAAAAGACCTTATGAAAACACAATAACAAATACAAGTCGTGGCATTACGAAAGAGAATCATAAAGCTTTCTATTTGAATTAGAATGCACCAAAACAAAGGATGGTTGAAAGTAATTTAAAAATTTGTTCAAATGACAAGATTAAAGACAGTAAGAATTGTAAATACGACTTATCTGCTGTCTTTAACTGCTTTTACGCTTTAGGACTAATACACTTTTCATGGAATAAATCTGCATCTCGATTCGAAATGTCGAATTCAAAATTTCGGTGTGTCAGCATAAAAATTCTTGCCATTGTACATTTTCTACAAATGTTGTATACCTTTGCACAACTTGTTAGTTACATAAGGAAGAGGACATCAGCGTACACTGAAAGTGCAATCACGTTCATTTTTGCAATGGCGCACACTTTAATTGCTGTAAGCTATTGGAATTTAAGCGAAAAAGGAAAAAAAATTGTCTACGTGTTAAATTAACTAAAAAAGGATACACAATTTTATCGTATTGAATGTAAGTATATTAATTTGGATTTGTCCCACTGTATTTTTGAAAGTTCTTGTTCTAAGTTGATTTAAGGATATATTCATCCATCCATGGAAGATCTGTTTATTTTAATCCTACAAGAGTTTAGAAAACCATTTACGATAGGCTAGAAAATTTCTTAAATGGCTTTTAAAGATATAGAATTTTCTACTCAAGATTTAATTCATGGACCTAAAGTTTTATTGACTTTTCTAGGTTGCAGGAAAGAGGGAAGACAAAGCATACTAGTTGAAACAGCCGAAATTTTCCTATCAAGGATATTTCCAAAACTTTTAAGTTCAATCTGCTCCATAATGTTTCCAACTGCCATTTATTTTCCGGGAAATTATTTGATTTCAGACTGCATCATTCTAAATAGATCAGACTATGGCATTTTTGGTTACATTTTGTTAACAATAGATATTGTTAATTTATATCTTGGGGCACATGCTGCAGCTTTCTTTTTGATGTACATTTCCATATATAGTATCAAAAACTTTACTTGGCTGGTAGACATCAGGCGACGGTGAGTTTCTCTTAATTTCATCATTTGTATTATTTATTAACTCCACTTCTCATTTATTCCAAATTCATATTAGCACTTCGCATTGGCACACTGAAGTAGTATATTCAAGAATGTAATGACTAAAAATTATTATTCTTTTGCACTGGAAAAATGTAAAGATAAAAATTTAGGAAGTGAAGAGCGGTAAAGAGTAAAGCATCCAAATTCGATTCTCGGAATTCCATTAGACTTTTTCTCAATATTCATCACTTAATTGTAGTTCCTAAATTTTTATATTTAAATGTAATACCTGTTAAAATAAAATTATTTTTCAGAAAGACATCTCTGCCAGTTTCTGTGGATTTGAAATTGTTCAACCGTTTACGCGTTCTGAACATTCATTTCAACGAAAGCTGCATTCCCATCCTAATGCCTACTTTCACTGTTGCATTATCTCTTGGGTCACTTGTGGGAGTTTTCTGCTCAATAATCTTATACCACACTGCATCAATCCCGGCCTATTTAATATTTGTCGCAGCAGCTCTTGTGGGTTCTAGTTGTTTGATAATCAAGTTGCTTATTGCATCGATATGTTTGGGGAGCTCAACTAATACTTTGAAAACAATGAAGTCCACTTTGGTCACAACTCAAATTATTCAAAGGCAACTGCTGAGTATAAAATCATTTGGAATCCGGAATGGACCTTTACCTGCCATTAAATATAAACATACATTCGACATTTTTCAAGCAATGTTGTCTCTGCTAGTTACTTTGTTGGTTGGTCATGCAAATATGTAAACTTTCTTCTGTATTTCAAATTTTACAGCCCAAAAATATTAAATATTTATAATTTCTCAACCTGAATTCCATGACCATCTTACAACCATAATTTACTTGGAAGCCTGCGAAGAAAATGGGCAACAGTAAAATCCAAAAAGTTTTTAGTCATCCTTACATAGTTCACTTTGCGTATGTATGGCTATGTAGCATTTCAGGATTTTTTCAATCAGCAAATAAAGTTGTTTTCTGTTGTAACCCAGATGTAGTGGTATTTGTAATTTTTGTGGATTCGTGAAATATTTTGTTTTCCGAATTGTAAATAGCACAATACTATTAATAAATAAACCCCACCGAGGATAATAATGAGACACCTGCTGCTAATAAAACATTATTTACATTTACAGGATTTATCTGGTTATACCTTTTCCAATGTTTTCAAAGGCAACTCAAAGGCATATTTAGCAATGAAGACTGTTTTTATAATACCTATCTTTATAAATAGTGTCTGCAAATATTCATTTTGCTTTACGTTAGCTGTTAAGGACAGATACTCAATGGCAGCACTAATGTAAATGCTCAAACACTCATTATTCATTCATTTATTGCGGTATTTTATTAGACATTTCTGGTCCAATGCTTTTCAGATAAGAAGTTGTGTGCAAATAGTATAAAAAATTAATGCATAAGCGTGGAGAGAACAATGACAGTACTTCGTGGGTTGTAACCTGCAGAAAAGTAAGAAAACGAGGCATTATACACGGGTACTTTAGTATATTACAGCATTTTAATTTCCATGTGCCCGAAACCCTTTAGCTGCTCAAAAATTCGCTAAGAATCCATGGATATACGAATCCTTGTCCTTGAAAAGTTTTGACTGAAAATTATTTTAATAACTTTTTTGGGAATGGGAAAATCTATTTAACAGCGCAACAGATTTCATCCAGTGTACAATCATGTCAAGGTCAACGTATTGCAGATTCATGTCACTTTTCGCTTCCTGTATTTTAACCATCACAACACTACCATCAATTTTAGGTCTGGAAGCGCAGAACAATTATTTAGGTAGTAATACTAATATCACACAGAAAAGTACATTTAAAATGGTCGATTTAAATATAATAATTGAAGCTTTCTTTGACTGCAGTGTTTCCATTCTTCACGATAATGATCAACAACATATAGAATACAAAGGAAACATTCCCTTGACAGTTTTACCTCTGAGTCAACATAATGCATCAAAATCAGTTCTGAGAAAGTGGATTTTTCCCTTTGCGTCAATTTTTATAATTAAAAGCAAGAACGTGTCACACAATTTGTGTACCAGCAAGTCATTACAAAGTGGTTTGTGCAGAGACAGTTTTGGTTACAATATTCTGATTTCATTAGAAACATTTAAACATTTTGATTCGAAGGTTGAATTTCTTCTGTACATCCCTGCAACTGTGACATTTAGCGAAACGGATGCAGCGAACAGAATGATAAAGGTTGAAATTAGATCTGCATATCTACTATGCAACGGTTGTGCAACTATGTGTACCAATAATTGGGAATCTACATCTCTTGTAGTACTAACAGTTCTCAGAAATTGGACATTTCTGTACATGACATCAAATATGCTGCAGGAGTTTCGAAATTATACATTGAGTTTCCTTAAGGAACGAAAACCACCAGAAGCTGTCTATTGTGTTGATTCAGTAGTAACAAGGGATTCGGACGGAATACTGCAGAAATCATACAATTTCTCTGTACCACTAACATCAAGTAATTCAATCCCTATGTTTTGGCCAAATCCATTTAAGCCACTCAGGAAACAAAAGAATTGGTTAGATATGCAAAGTATGGTCAAACATTTTCTATTTGCGAATTTTAAAATTCATAAAGAGGGAGGAAACCTGGACTTTACCATAGTGCAAGTTCCACACATACTTCTGAGACACTTCATTACACAATATGACGTTAATTATGTTATTGTCGGAGAAAGCAGTTGGAATTTCATAACTTGCTCAGGAGTTTCCAGAGAAATATCGTGGTTTCTGTACACAACACCCTTTGATGGCATTTCTTGGAGCCTAATTACTTCCTTTGGTGCTCTTCTTGCATGCTTATTTACATTTCACAACTACGAAAATCGTTTTCTAACTACTACAAGGATGGGTAATAAAACTATGATTTTAAAAGCTATTTTTAAAAACGTGTTTACCCATTTCTCTCTACTCTTAGAACAAAGTGAACTAACATTTACACATGAAAAATTGATCTTATTTCTTATTGTCGGACTGTGGGTTATATCTGGAGTACTATTAAGCAACGCTTACAAAGGAATTATCTCATCTCTTATTACACTGCCTTTAACACCGAAAACGCAATACAATTTAATTGGAGACCTAAATCGATTTCTATTAATTGGTCCAAACTCCGAATATTTTGTTGCAACAACAATTAAATTTTTCGTATGGAAATACGGGATAGAAATGAAGATGGAACCAAATTCTCAGTTTGTTGGAAAACTGTTATCTGTCGAGGTATTTGAACAACTCTGTATTTGTGCAGATGACATTAGCCATTCTGGAATCGATTCCTGTGGAGCAACTCGTTTTAGGAAGAATTGCTCTTACACATCAAATGCTGAACAAACTAAACTTAATTATCTTTGTAAAAACAATTCAGAGTACCGATCACTGACGGCGTTTGCTAAACGCGGCCTACTTCCTAATGAAATAAGCGAATGGCTGTGGAAGGAAATTATTGTCCACAGCGATGTCAGTAATGATGCTACAACAAAACTGGACAATATAGTAATACCCAAAATATTTCATATTGGGGAACTGGAAATGAGATGCTACAATTTTGACAAACAGAAGAAGTTGAAAATGATGAAGAAAAATACAAATTTCTTCCGCAACTGCAAAGATAGAGCATATATTGACTATAATCACAAATTAAATTATCAAGCAAAATATCTTTTTCCCAATAAAATGTTTATTCGTGGCCAAGACAAACTATTTTCAGAAACCAGCGTAATTAGTATTCCAAAGTTTCCAAGCATGAACATTGTGTACTCCGACTCCAGATCACAAACTCTAATGCAGTCTAGTATATTTCATTTATTTGAAGAGTGGGAAAATGTATTTGAAGCAAATCAATTGAAAAACATGAAAAGTGAATCAGAAACTGAGAATGAAGAAAGATCCACCCAAATCGGAAACTCAAATATGTTGTCCCTCTTTTATTTGTCCTCATATCTTTTGGCATTTTCTACTCTGATATTTTGTATTGAAGTCTTATGTCGACTCTTGCCTTGCAAGAAAAGGTAAACATAATTTACAGTTTACATACTTATGTAATCAAAACTGGATATAAGTTCTGCATTGTTATTGTTGCCATAAACATTTCAGTTTTCGCTTACACTTAACTGGGCAATGAAATAGATAATTATGATGATATAATTATATAGAATGCATTTCTTTTCGGAACGTTTACGTGTTTTTTATAACTTTTATTAGTATGTCTTGCCCGGTCTTATTGATGGTGCAATAAAATCATCCCTGCGATATATGATGTAAGTATAGCATTGGAAAAGAAATAGTAATTATCTATATTCCAATCCAGAGGCCAGAGATAAGGATTCTTTAGAGTTTCTTTTGTAATTGTGTGAAATAATAATTGCGAATTTCTTTGCTGCGTCTGAAGTATAATTAAATAGGACATATCCTATTAAAATGTCTCCACCGGTTGCTGTTGTCGCTGTCTATTTAAAATACGGAAGTGAGACCTGAGATATATTGTAGTACAAACTTCCTAAAGTTATTCAATTGGCAGGTGTCACCTTTTAAAACCAGATAATGAGGTTGCTTCGATTTGGACATTGGACACTCTCGGTTATTATTTAATATTGTTATATATAATGGCATTCCGTGAGGATTCGAATTTACTACACGTCAAATTAGATTTTGTTTTTGAACTCAGTTCAGAAATACTACTTAAGCGTCCTTTTACGAAGAATTACTTGAGTACTTTGACACACCGACCGATTCCAAGGAATCTACGTATACAGAGGAGTAAAAAATTGAATGGAAGTCATAGCTCCATCGGATTTGAAGTACATCAGCACACTAAAAGTATAAAGAGGAAGTTAGGTAGATACCATCTAATAGCCTATTTAAAATAATTCACCTTATTGTTTTACACAATTACATAGCACACCTTCGGTAAACTTACCTACATATATACAAGAAATCCGAAGTAACTTCACAGTAAAAAGAGTGCTATCTTTCGGGATATTAGAGTTGGAAAAAACGATGGTTATTCTATTCCATTAATTCCACATAATGTGGAATAGGTATATCTTCATTTCACGCAATTTTAATTTTAGTTGATTAAAAGCTAGAGGGAATTGTTTTAATGATTGTGATTGTGATTGTGATTGTGATGATTGTGATTGTGATTGTGATGATTGTGATTGTGATGTGATTGTGTCAGTGATGTGATTGTGATGATTGTGATTGTGCCAGTCAGAGTAGCTCGGTCTGGAGAGCGGCTGACCAAAACTCAGCTTAACTCGCCTTTGCATCTCAATTAGCACTAGGTTCGAATCCTAGGCCTGCTGGCTGGTTTTCACTTTGGCTCGGTGTATAATATAAGTAGGGAAGTGAATGACCGTGGAGGGGGTGGATTGAGTTCCATCACAGAACAGCGATAGGTGGCGTGGTCTTTTGCTTTTAAGCAAAAGACCACGCCACCTATCGCTGTTCTGTGGAGTTCCATAAGTACCGTAAGAAGTCGCCTCACTCCTAAAGTGCCAAAATAGTTCTATAGGCTTAGTACGCTGCACTTACCTGGCACGAGTGTCAATAGAATCCTTGGCAAGGCAGACTGACAGCTTCGGCCATCATAAGTCTGTTAAAACGGGATATAAATTCACCTTGCCTTTATTCTCAATTTGAGAAAGGAGACTCCAGTCATGGGGCGTTAGAGAGGTGAGTACGATTCGTATTTCGTATCTCACTTATCAGATACCTGTGTGTATCTGTGGGCTCAAGTTGACTATAAAGCCGAACTTTTAACTTTTAACTTTTTTTATTAAGGAGGAGGAGGGGTACTATGCCCAACGGCTAATGGGGGAATGTATTTATTATTTTTAAGAGAAAAAGCAACTTTTGGCGAGTCCTGTGAGATTCTTACCCAGGCCACTCCTGGTAGAATACTTGCATTCCGAATCATTTCGAGAAGAAAAAAACATCGACCAAAGTGCATTGCAAGCTTGCAAAATTAGTGATATGACCTGGTAAGGATCTTATTGGACCCTGAGTGCGTATCGTTCTCCTAAAAATAATAAATAAATTTCCCAATTAGGGGGAAGTACCCCTCTTCACCCAAAAAAATCCCCTCTAAATCGACTTCAAATTGTGTGAAACTTAAAGTAAGCAATAAAAAATAACACGAAAGTCGTATTTTCTCGTCCAATATATCCCGTAGGATACCGATGTTGTATTTGTATTTTGAGCCAGGGGGTAGAATGATTCGTATTTCCTATATCGACTAGTTACTTCTTTAAGAAATTGCATTACTAATCTATTCAGAGCTAAATGCGTAATATTAAAATCAATTCTTTTCAATGGTAAGGAGTTATTGCACCTACCTCTATACTATATGTTGTTGACGAGAAATATTTAGACAGGTAAACAATAATTATTTGTGATTTCAGTGCTTATTAAGACAATCATTACATTTGATTCATCCGAAATCGCAATAACATTGGCGTATATTTATTCTACTGAATAATAGAATGACAGTGTGACTAAAGTGATACTGTCTTTAAAAACCTTCAGTATTCCAGAAAGAAATAGACTTTTAGTCGCGGCATAAAATACTCCTCCCCTCAGTCGCTTTGTATAACAGTAAAAAAAGCAAAGTATGGCTGAAACCAATTCAAAAAGTTGTTCAAGTACTAATAATAAGACTAAACATTGCAATAATTTCAAATATGACTTATCTGTTGTCATTAACTCATATTATGCATTAGGATTAGTACCATTTTCATGGAACAAATCTGCATCACAGTTCGAAATGTCAAATTCAAAATTTCGGTGTGCCACCGTAAAACTTCGAGCCATGCTACATATATTCCAGATGGTATTTGCCTTTGCACAACTTGTTTGCTACAGAAGAAAGGGGACTTTAACTTCAACGCGTAATGAAAGTGCTATAGCCATAACATTCATTTTTGCAATGGTGCATGGTATAATTGCTGTAAGCTACTTGAATTTATGCGTAAAAGGAAAGAAAATTGTCTACGTGATAAATGAATTCAACAAGGACACGCAATGTAACCGTAATGAACGTAAGCATAAATATTGGTTTGTCCTTCTACATTTGTATCATTTAAAATTAATTTTGTTTTGTAAAATTGACATACGATTAATATTCGTACACAAGAGACCAGGTCCATTTGATCATGGTCTATAGTTCAACCTAATCTTTTCTTTAGAAATCCACTCTTCGACTCTTCAAAACCTTTCTAGAAATGTAAAATTTTCTGGTTAAAAAATCATCAACAAAATGAATAGCGACTGAAATTTTATGATATTTCTTTCTAGGTTACCAAAAAGATGACATCATTGAAAAAGCCGAAATGTTCGTTGGAAAAATATTTCCAATAATTTTTATTGCAGTCGCTTTTGTAGTGCCTCTAACTCCAATATACTTCCCTGGAAATTATCTGATTTCAGACTACATCTTTCTAAATAGATCGGAATATGGGTTTTCTGGTTACATGTTGTTGACAATAGATATTGTCAATGGTTTTATTGGGACAAATGCTGTGGCTTTCTTTTTGATTTATATTTCTCTATATATTATCAAAAACGTTACTTGGTTGATCAACATAAGGCGAAGGTAAGTTTCTCCCCATATTACCGTAAAAACATGTAACTTCTTTTCACATTTATTCAAGCGCTTTAAGTACCACAAAATCATACTATTCGATTAAAACTGTTGTTATACTAAAAAATTGTTTTTTAGAAAGAAATCCCTGCCAATTTCCAAGGATTTGAAATTGTTCAACCGTTTACGCGTTCTGAACATTCACTTCAACGAAAGTTGCATTCCCATCCTTATACCTGCTTTCACCATTATTTTGTCTCTTGGATCAACATTTGGATGTTTCTGCCTAATAACCTTATGCAATACAGCATCAATCGCGACGTACTTAATATTTGTCGTAGCAGCTATTGCGGGTTCTATTTCTTTGATAATCATGCTGCTTATTGCATCGACATGTTTGGGGAACTCCACCAATACTTTGAGGAAAATGAAGTCAACTTTGGTCACAACTGAAATACTTCAAAAGCAACTGCTGAGCATAAAGTCATTTGGAATTCGGAATGGACCTTTGCTTTACCTGCCATCAAATATAAACATACGTTTGACATTTTCCAAGCCATGTTGTCTCTGCTAGTTACTTCGTTGGTTGGTCATGCAAACACGTAGATTATGTTGTCTTAAAGACAGTTTAGCAAATTGTGACACTATTTCACATTTTAACCTTACAATTTTGTCGAAGGGTATACCATATTGATGCATTATAGTTTAGCAATGTAAGCGTAAGGTAATCAATAAAACAATGTCGTCACTATTAGTAAATTATGAAGCCATTTTCACAACTTTGACCACTTATTAAAAAACTGATTCGAAGACATTCTGTCATTATACTTTTGGGGATGTTCTCCAATTAACAGAATATCTAATTCTAGCTCAAGCAGGTTTAAGAATAATACTAAATGAAATACAAATTAATTATTTATGCCAAGATTATTGCTGCATTTCGTTCTCAGATCTTTGATTATTTCTGACTCTTTTTATTTCCAGATGCTCTTATATTTTCATTATGTTTCTCTTCTTAGAACATATAAATCAGGAGAGCAGCAAAGCGTCGCTGAGGGCAAAGCGTCCGTGTAGCAAAACCCATGTATATGCAAGAAGGGTGTTAGGATTTCTCTTTTTTTGACACAAAGTACCAAAAACGTCCTAAAATTGATAATTAGGTGGTGAAATTTTTCATTAAGACTACAAGGGAAAAATGGAAATGGAGCATCTCAAAACAGTTGGGGAGCAGTTTTATTTCCTTTCCCTTTTATTTCCTTGAGTAGAAATATTAAAACTTTAAAATCTTAATTGGCGCATTGCCATAATAATGTGCTCGTGTTCGTCCTTAAATACAGTTCACGTAATTTTTGCTTTTTGCATATGCGCAGTAGTTTTGTCAATTCAGCAAGTAACTCTTGTATTTCTTTTGTCATTAAAGTAGTCGTTGCATTTTAGGTTAGTGAAGTCGTAAAAGAAAAACACACTTTATCTTCTCAATTGCCAATATGTATTTGTAAATGAAACGAACCTGAATAATGAGGCACCTGCTTTGAAAATATTACATTTTTTCCATTTAATTTAGTATTTAACTGTTTTTGAATTTGCAGCAACAGCTTTATAGAGAAGGAAGGACAGTATTAATGTAAAGGCCAAAGAGATATTCATTCATTTTTGTTTGTTCTTAAGTGGTGTTCCGAGAAAAGAGCTAAAACGAAAACATCAAATAACATGAAAGAAAGTAGACGCTACACAAGACTCTTCAAATAAGACAATTTTTATTATTTCAAATGACAATAATAATTGATAGTTGTAATAAAAATTCATAAAAGAAATTGAAATAAACAAAACTTTGTATTATTATGTAATAATGGCTTTCGATTAATAAAATTTTGAACCTTCTCTTTCTAGTACTTAGCTTATTTACCTTGTATTCACACAGCCAGTCATTGTAACCATTTCTAATGATATTTCATTCATAATTTGAAGGGTATAAAAGCGTGAACGCCATTTTGATGGTTTCTCGAGTGTTGTTTGATACTTTCTTAACGCGAATATGGGTTTGGCGTTTTAGTTTTAGTTCTTGTCTCACTTAGTCTTCTTGGATAGGGATCTTAAGTAACAAATGAATTATAAAAGTGTAATGCATAAATAACGCAACTACTTGAAGAGAACAAATGACAATTTATTTTCCTGAGTGTAACTCAAAAGTAAAGAAAGCAGTATTACAGGTTTAGTTTTATATAGTACACTCTCTAGGGCGCCCAAAAAACCTTTCGTTGGGAATAGTTGATTAGGAATCCATGGGTTCTAAATTCCTTGCCCTTAAAAGCTTTGTCTAATTATATTCATAATTATGACATTTTTGGCTTGCTGTGTTTTAGCCATGATATTCCGATCACTTTTAGGTCTGGAAGAAGAAGCAAATTTTAGTAATACTAATATCACACAGAAAAGTACATTAAGAATTGTTGATTTTAATTTAATAATTGAAGCTTTCTTTGACTGCAGTGTTTCCATTCTTTACGATAATGATCAGCAGCATATAGAATACAAAGGAAAAATTCCTTTAACAGTTTTACCTTTGAACCAACATAATGCTTCAAAGCCAGTTCTGAGAAAGTGGATTTTTCCATTTGCGGCAATTTTTATAATTACAAGCAAGAACGGGTTCCCAAATTTGTGTACAAGCGTGTCATTACAAAGCGGTTTATGTAGAGACAGTTTTGGCTACAATATTCTAATTTCATTAGAAACACCTAAATATTTCGATTGGAAGGTTGCATTTGTTCTATACATTTCTGCAGCTATGACATATCCCGAAACAGATGCAACCAACAGAATGATAAACGTTGAAATTAGATCTGCATATCTGCTGTGTAACAATTGTTTAACTATGTGCAGCTATGGGACACCTACATCATCTTCTATTGAACAAACAGTTCTCAGAAATTGGACATTTCAGTACATAACGTCAAATGTACTGCAGGAATTTCGAAATTATGTATTTAGTTTTCATAAGGAACGAATACCACCAGAAGCTCTGTATTGTGTTGATTCAGTAGTATCAAAGGATTCGGACGGAATACTGCATTATTCATACAATTTCTTGGTGCCACTAACATTAAACAATTCCATCACTATGTTTTGGCCGAATCCATTTAAGCCATTCAAGAAACAAAAGAAATGGTTAGATATGCAAAGTATGGTCAAACATTTTCTATTCGCAAATTTTAAATTTCTTACCGAGGGAGGAAACATGGATTATAATATAGCACAAGTTCCACGCATTCTTTTAAGACCCTTCAGTACAAAAGATGACTTTAATTATGTAGTTGTCAGTGAAAGCAGTTGGAATTTTATAACTTGCTCAGAAGTTTCAAGAGAAATATCGTGGTTTCTGTACATAACACCTTTTGATGGCATTTCTTGGAGCCTAATTGCTTCCTTTTGTGTTGTTCTTGCATGTTTATTTACATTTCATAGCTACAAAATTCGCATTATAACTACAGGGATGATTAATAAAATTATGATTTTAAAAGCTATTTTTAAAAACGCGTTTACCCATTTCTCTCTCCTCTTAGAACAGAGTGAACTAAGATTTACACGTGAAAAATTGATCTTATTTCTTATTGTTGGACTTTGGATTATATCTGGAGTACTAATTAGCAATGCTTATAAAGGAATTATCTCATCTCTCATTACGCTACCTTTAACACCGAAAAGTCAATACAATTTAATTAGAGACCTAAATGGATTTCTATTAATTGGTCCCAATTCAAATTATTTCGTTTCTTCAACAATTCGATTTTTTGTAGGGAAATACGGGATAGAAATGAAGATGGGACCAACTGCTCAGTTTGTTGGAAAACTGTTATCTGTTGAGACATTTGAACAACTCTGTGTTTGTGCCGATGATGTTGGCCATTCTGGAAACGATTCATGTGGAACAACTCGTTTCAGGAATAATTGCTCATATACATCAAATGCTGACCAAGTTCAACTTAATTATCTTTGTAAAAACAATTCAGAGTATCGAGCACTGAAGGCGCTTGCTAAACGCGGCCTACTTCCTAATGAAATGAGTGAATGGCTTTGGAAGGAAATTATTGTCCACAGCGACGTCAATGCTACAACAAAACTGGAGAATTTACAAATACCCAAAACATTTCACATTGGGGAGCTGGAAATTCGATGCCACCAGTTAGACATAGGGAGGAAGTTGAAAATGATAAAGAAAAATACAAATTTCTTCCGTAATTGCAAAGATAAAGCATACATTGATTATAATCACAAATTAAATTATCAGGGAGATTACCTTTTTCCCAATAAAATGTTTATTCGGGGCCAAGACAAACTATTTCCAGAAACCAGCTTAATCAGCATTCCAAAGTTTCCAAGCATGAACATTGCGTACTTCAGATCACAAATTCTAATGCAATCTGGCATATTTCATTTATTTCAAGAGTGGGAAAATATATTTGAAGCAAATCAATTGAAGAACATGAAAAGTGAATCAGAAACTGAGAATGAAGAAATATCCACCCAAATCGGAAACTCAAATATGTTGTCCCTCTTTTATTTGTCCTCATATCTTTTGGCATTTTCTACTCTTATATTTTGTATTGAAGTCTTATGTACCTACAGACTCTTTGTCTTGCAAGAAAAGGTAAAACTGCGTGTAATATAAGTTCTGCATTGCTACTGTAACTTGTAACTATAAACATTTCAGGTTTTTGCCTACTCTTATTTGACCAATCAAATAGATAATTATGATTACACAATTGCATTGAATACATTTCTTTTCGAACGTTTGCGTGTTGTTGATAATTGATATAGATATTTCTTGCCCGGTCTTATTGATGGTGCTATAAAATCATCACTGCGATATTTGATGTAAGTGTAGCATAGGAATA